>JACEFZ010028446.1:220000-269340 GCA_014155875.1 Cepaea nemoralis
ATCTTAGTCTGCCTTTCCTATTGTCTTCCCAGTCGTCACGATGTTCTCCTCAGCCCCTCTTCTCACCACATGACCAAAACAGCTGTTTGTCTCTTTCTTATTGTTGTACAAAATGGTCTAGTTTCATTAACCTATTCCAGGCAGTCGTAATTAGTTACTCTGGGAGTCCAAAGTTTTTGCAACAACCGTCTCAGGAACCACATCTCCATTACTTCCAAGCTCGACCTAATTTGTTCATCCCCGCTCCACGATTCACTGTCATACAACAGGGTTGATGATAGTTAACATATTTCATTTACATTTGACCCTGGTTTTTCCCCTAGTTCTAAACCATCCTAAGCATGTGATCCACATAAACAACCTAAGGCTTTTTATCTATCTAAACCACCTAGGGTATTTGATCCATCTAAAACACATTAGGACTGTGATCCATCTAAACCACCTAGGCATTTGATCTACCTAAACAACCCTAGGCATCTGATCCACCCTAGGAATATGATGCACCTAAACCACCCTAGGCATATGATCCACCAAAACCACCTAGGCATCTGATCGATCTAAACCACCCTAGGCGTCTGATCCATCTAACCACCATAGGTGTCTGATCCATCTAAACCACACCAAGCAGCTGATCCACCTAAACCACCCTACGCATCTGGTCCACCTAAACCACCCTAGACATCTGATCCACCTAACCCCCTAAGCATCTGATCCACCAAAACGATTCTAGGCATCTGATCCATCTAAACCGCCTTAGGCATCTGATCCACCTTAACCACCCTAGACATCTGACCCACCTAAACCACCATAGGCATCTGTTCCATAAAAACCATCCTAGGCAGCTGATCCATCTAACCCACCATAGGCATCTAATCCACCAAAACCACACTAGACATTCACCACCACCACACACGACACCCCCCCCCCCCCCCCCCCCCCCCCCCCACTGTCCTAAGATCAGATGGGACGGGATCAACACTTTCCAATGTTAATTATTCTTTAAAAAGCATTGAAACCTGAGAGAAAACCAACACTTTCCGAATTAGAGGCAGGCACTAAACCTCAAAGTCACTCCTCCAACATAAAAGTTATCGCAGAGAAAATATAAGATAAGATACATGTTTTGAAACCAGGAAAACAGGACTTACCACATGGCCAGGATGACCATTTTCATGATGATTTCATTGAGGACACCAAAGAAGTCAATCATGATCTTACCCCTGGCGCCCATGTTGCTGACGAGGATGCCGAACACGGTGCAGAATGTAATGATACCTGCAGATATATAATGTGGAAATAGATGCAGATATAGCATGTGGTGATACCTCCAGATACACAGGGTGTTTGTAAAGTCTCACTACACTTTGTGTGTAGAACAAATTTGAAAAATTAGGTACACGACGTAATAAAAATGTGCTAAAATTCATTAAAGTAGTTACAATAGTCACTACTATGGTTTAACGCTGTTTTGAGGTAGCTGGAAAGTACCAATGAAGTATCCATTATAACAAGTGCTGGAAATGTCCACCAAGGGCTTCAAGACATGACTGTACACATCTCTTCATATTGTCAAATACTTTCTGAACGTGTCTGTTGTTATTTCTTGAATGACAATTCTGATTTCTTCTTTCAGATTCTCAATTGTGTGTACATTATTTATGTAAACATTTCCTTTCAAGAAACCTCATAGACAATAATCAAATAGCGTTAGATCTGAAGTACGAGCAGGTCAAATTCCACGTGATATTACGCGACTTGCGAAAATTTCTTCCAAAAAACTCAGCGATGTTCTAGCTGTGTGTGCAGTTGCACCATCTTGCTGGAACCCACGACTATTCAATTTCACGTTCATTCAGCTGTTCTAAAAAAAAAAAAGGTTCCGGAATGTCAGTACATTAGCGATCGGCATTTATAATGTTGTTGATGAAAATTGCCTCAATAAATTTTCTAATCGCGTAGATTAAAAGTGCTCCGAAAACGATTATTTTGGCTATTAACGTGTCCACATAGATGAAACCATGCCACATCAGAGAAGAATGTTACATGGAGAATTGACTCGTCTTCTTTAGCTAAAAATTCTTGAAACCACATGGAGTAGTTGACCCTGGATTGATTATCACACTCGTTTAGTTCAGACACAACTGAAATCCTGCATGGATGAAAATGTAATCGTTGTTTAAGAATTGTGTGCACTGTGCTCATTGAATCGTTCATTTGTTGCGACATTTTCCTTAGGGATTTGCTTGGACTTTTCAGGATTCTGTCTTGGATGTCTAGACATTTTCCTCAGACACAGCAGACTTACCAGATCGAGGAGCATCTTCCACATTTCCCGTAGCAAGAAACTTATTCAACAAATTTCTAACCGTTAAGCGATGAGTAGGTTGTTTATCAGGAAATCTTGCCATAAATCTTTGAACAACCATCCGTTTTAACTCGAAATTTTGCCCGGGCAGCGCCGTTAGGTTACTCTTCTTCGATTTCCAACTGCCAAGGGATGTTTTATGTGCGCAACAATACACACGGGCGTCCGATCTCCTATAGACCAGGAGAAATTTTGTTACTAGAAGTCCACGTGAAAAAAATCCCGGCCCTCACTCGAGGCGGACACCATACCACGAGACCACTCAGCTCTAGTTTTTTCCAGATGTGTACATAACTCTACAGGAAAATATATTGAACCAGGACACCAGCAGATGACAGCCATTCGCTGCAGATTGCTTCATAATGGACTGTCGAGCACATATTTTAATGACGTCATGTGCTTCATTTTTCGAATTTGTTCTACATACAAAGTGTAGTGAGAATACAAACACCTAGTAGTAGTAGTAGTAGCAGCAGCAGCAGCAGCAGCAGTAGTAGTAGTAGTAGTAGTAGTAGTAGTAGTAGTAGTAGTAGTAGTAGCAGCAGCAGCAGCAAAGGTAGTAGTAGTAGTAGTAGTAGTAGTAGTAGTAGTAGTAGTAGTAGTAGTAGTAGTAGTAGTAGTAGTAGTAGTAGTAGTAGTAGTAGTAGTAGTAGCACAAGTGGAGAAGAAAAAGGTGGAGGAGGAGGAGGAGGAGGAGGAGGAGAAGTTGGAGCAGGAGGAGAAAAAGGAAAAGACAAGTAAGAAGAAAGTAAAAAGATGTATTTAACTAACCTAAAACATTGACTCCATCAGCCATTGGGAATGTCCTGACCCACTTTGTGACCTCCTTATGAACAAGCTCCACAGATTGATTGGCTGAGTCTATGATGGCTTTGTGTGTGGTGATGGTGGTGGTGGTGGTGGTGGTGGTGGTGGTGGTGGTGGTGGTGGAGGCAGCTGTGCTAATGTTGAGCCGGTTCAGGGGGTCGGAGGTGTTGGGCCGAGTCAGGATGTACTCGTCTGCTTCTGGTACCGTGTACACAGTCTTGCTGTGCTGGAAGCAGGCTTGCATGATGTTGTTTGGGAAGATGTTTCTGGTGAGGCAAGCACAATTGTGATTTATTGAGTGATTGAATGTTTCACAGATTTAGATCGATCAAGGATCGTTGATTGAAGATTCTACAGTTCTAGAATCAGTTAAGGATCATTGATTTAATGTTTGACGGTTCCAAATTAGGTTAAAGATCACTGATAGAATATTTCACTGTTCTAGATTCGGTCAAAGATAATTGATTGAATGTTCCACAGTTCTATATTCGGTCAAATGTCATTTTAATTGATTACAGATATCTCTACAAGTGATTCAGCCTTATCTCAAAGATCGCACAAGCAGAATCTCAGGACTGTGCACCAACTCTGTTGCGCCGATTGTAACCACATTCTGTGTACTAGAATCACAGTCTCACGACAGTCCTTGAGGTTGAGTTAAGAACAGACATCGCAACACTTGGGACATTCCCTGACACGCACGAGCCATCGAATAGTCCCAATACTAATTATGCCAGTTAATACTTAGTTGCATAACCTTTTCAGGACGTTACGTCAGCTCCAACATTTTGTGGCTGTTTGTCTTTCATGGACAAGTTTGCGTTCAGTAGTTTGCCATTGCTTTCTGAATGACCGATACTCATACCAATGTATAGAAAGAAACCCACGCAAGACGGCCTGTTGTCAAATCTCCAACAGCTGTGTTTCGAACGCGGTATGCAGGATTACGAATTTCGTTGGTAACCTTTTCGCAACAGTTCAGGCAGTGGTGCCAGTAGCAGTCTGATTCTGTGTCGTCTGGCCTTTCCTAAGAGTCTTGAGTGTCGGCCAGATCCTGTAGTCACGCCCTCCAGCGCCATTCCCTCCAGGCCTTGATGATATATATGTTTATCTGCAAAAGACACAATCCCAAAAGGCCTCGGTCACGTGTGCCGTATATTATACCCCACAGAGAGGTGCAGACCCAGCCAATATGTCTGCCTGCTCGTTCCCCATCACACCAGCATATCCTGGCGGAAAACCCCCATGAAAGTCCTGCGATTTGGTAGCACTATTTTCTCCAGGCAATGATGGTGTATCTGTTCTTCCACACTATACACGGTCCCGAAGGAGCCTGGCCACATCTGTCTTATTGTGCACCAATAGAAAAATAACAGATTCAGTGCCAAACAAAAGAAGGTTCGGACCACACAGAAATTGATGGCGAAAATGGGAAGTAGAGGTATGTCACAGTTATGACCTTAACGTTGTTAATATGGTAGCAGACATGTTGTCTTATATATCAAATAAAATGAAATTGCTTCGTGAAAACAACTGTATTGGTATTTTAACTGAGACAACATTTCGACGATACATAATTCCATAGCAGATATGGGAAGTCATTTAAGACGATTAATCATCATATGGCATTTAATTAATTAAAGACAAGAGACCAAGAAACAACAACAACAACAACAATACATATGACAGCAGATATATTTATCAGTCAAGAGAACTTGCAGAAAGTGGGCAGTTTTGAATATCTAAGATTCACTGTTGAAGGATAAAGGAGATGTGAAGTCTAATTAGTAATATTATTATCGTTGCAAGAACAATAAAAACAACAACAATAATAATACTACTAATAACCGTGGCAACAACAACAATAACAACAACAGCAGCAACAACTAACAATAATAACAGCAACAACAAAAACAATAATAATAAGAGAAACAGATTCAGCAATCATAACTATAACACTAACAGCAGCATCAAAAGCAACAATAACAATATTAGCAGCAAAGAGAACAATAGTAACCACATCAGAATAATAGCAACAATAACAATAACAACTGTAACCCAGCCAGAAGTAATAATACCAAAAGTAACGACAGCAGTAAAAACAACAATAACAGCAACAACAATAACAATAATAACATAACAGCTGCAGCAACAATAACAATAGCAACAGTAACAAGAGCAGCAACAATAACAACAGCGCAAAAATAACAATAACGACGGTAACATGAACAGCAATAACAACAGTAATATTAACGAAAACAGGAACAACAACAACAGCAACAACAACAGCAACAACAATACCAACCATTGTAACACGAAATTATCTTTTATCCAGCATCTATCTGTCATAACATAGCTACAGCTAGCCGATCGCTTCAACACACCAACTGACCTGAGCAGATCCATGAAGGCATCCAAGGAAGTGGGTGGGTGATGCTCCTTGACACTCCTTCGCCGAACCCCTTGATCGGGGTCACCGGGATGAATGGCCAGCACCAGGATGATCCCCAGAATAATGGCAATGAACGTGGTCAGAAAGTAGAACACGATCGCCCGAAGGCCCATCCGCCCGGAGTTGCGCGGGTCCAGAGAAGCCAGCCCTGCCAGAAATTAGAGTTGAAAAGGGCAAGATCGTTCAGCGTTATCAGAATGTTCAACATTTATCGCCAAGCAATGGTCATAAATATCGATTGAACGTTAAAAATAAAAATAAAAAGATTTTGCATCTTATTTGCAGGATGTTGCCATCAATCCCGGTCTGAATTCCTCTACACATTTCCTCTACAATTTGAGTACCTTCCAGACCCTGTACTCAATTATGTCTGCGTCAGCCCTCCCAGATGTAGAAAACCTGTGTCTGAAGTGATAGTGATGATGATGATGATGATGACATAGATCAACCAGTAAAGTAAAACACTTACCTGTTATCATACTACTAATGATAAGCGGCACAATCAACATCTTCAGCATGCTCATCAACATATCTCCAGGGAAGGAGATGATCATGATTGTGTCCCGGGACAAGTCTGCCGCTCTCAGGGAGAAGCCAAGAATGCTGCCCAAGACAACTCCGCCAATAGTGAGAACCAGCAGCAGGTTTTCCCGGCACCATTTGGGAGTCTGCATGGTTGCAAGAAGAGTTTAAAACAAGTTAGTTGCATATCCTTTACAGGACGTAGTAGTCAATTCCAGCGCGCGCGCTTGCGCGTGCGCTGCGTGCGTGTGTGTGTGAGTGTGTGTAAGCAAGTGCTTAATCCCACGACAATTGCATGGGGTATTGCTTAAGAGCCAATTTGTGTCCTGAAAGAGTATGTTCCGTTGACCATACACTTCCTTTGCACTTTATAATAACATTCATCTTACTTAATGACCATCGCTTGTATTGTGCCTTAACGTAATTTCTGCAGTGACATTTCCGTTTGTGTGTGTGTGTGTTTTCTTGTTGTAGTTTTTTCATGAAAGCTTGACGCTGCAACGTCTTCTGCTTTCTGTAATGTAATTTCGTTAAGCTGCCCTAACCTCGTGTTTTCCAATTGTTTACATTTCCACAGCTTTTGCAAAGTTAAACCTATTTCCTTCATATGTGTTACCACACACTATAGTTGGACAGAATGGGTTAAAGTAACAATTAGTGGAGTTGGAGGAAACAGGTAAAGTAACAATTAGAAGAGTATTACAGAAAAAGGTACAGTAATAATCAGAAACGTTGGGAAGAAACAGTTGCAGCAACAGTTTCAGGACTTAGACGGATTGAGATAAAATAACAATTAGAAGAGTTGGACAGAAACAGTTAAAGTAACAATTAGAAGAGTTGGATAGAAACAGTTAAAGTAACAATTAGAGGAATTGGACAGAAACAGTTAAAGTAACAATTAGAGGAATTGGACAGAAACAGTGAAAGTAACAATTAGAAGAGTCAGATATAAACAGTTAAAGTAGCGATTAGAGGAGGTGGACAGAAACAGTCAAAGTAACAATTATAAGAATTCGACAGAAACAGTTAAAGTAATAATTAGAGGAGTCGGACATAAACAGTTAAAGTAGCACTTAGAGGAGGTGGACAGAAACAGTTACAGTAACAACTAGATGAGTTCGCACAGAAACAGTTACAGTAACAATTAGAGCAGTTGGACATAAAGAGTTAAAGTAAAAACTGTTTGGGTTAGAATATGTCTATGATTAACGGCCTGTCTAGCCATGAACGCACCGGCAGTTTAAGAACGGGTGCTCTTATTCTTCCAGCCACGCCGATAAAATATTCAAATACCTCCACCTACAAATAGTTAACCGGCACTGTGGGTTAGGGGATAATGGGACGCGCAGTTTCACAACTCCCCGCCATAGTGAGTCGCTCGTTTGAAGTCAGCTTCCGGCGATGTGGAAGCAGACCACTTTGGGTTGATTTCGATGATACGAGGCGTCGGCTCTTCAGAACACATTGACTAACTACTGAACTAACACGGCCTAGTAAATCACATCTAGTCAATAAATGCTGGGTGTGATTACCACGTCTTGTGAAGGACATGCGACTGACTTTTGGAACAGATATTGACATCAGCAACATAGAGCCACAGGAAGCGAAGGACATGCTGTGTTGCTCTCGTGCTGGCTACATTTGCGCGATAGATGCCGGCTGTGGTAAACTACAGCATAAACACAGGACAGGCATTCTGCCGCAAGGCCGCCGCCTGCAGGTGTTAGTTTCGCCCGTCCTGTTTTGTCCTTAACCCCCATCATTGGTTCATCAGCTCCGCTCACGTCAGTCATGTTGGCGGCAGTTCCAGTTGACGTTGGGTTCGGATCTCAAGGTCGACAGATATCTGAAGAAATAAATATGACATGGATTTTATAATTAGCTGAAAATGTGTCAACAATCTGGCATAATGGCAATTCTTCCCACATTTCAAGTTTCCATTTTTATGTAATTTAGTTATGTTGTTGTTATGTTGTTGTTACGTTGGCTCGCTTTGAACTCGAACTTAGTCCATACACGTGCTACCACTTCTAGTGCACTGGGATGATATTTGCGTCTGGATTAGCTTTCTCAATTACCAGTGTCTCTCGCCATCAGGCGAACTCACTTCGTCTTCTGAGGTGCTTGTAATTTACGTTCCCTAGTCAAGGATGAGAATTCAGCATTTTAGTCCAACTGACTGGTCATAATTTTTAAGAGCATGCATCTTTCCCATTGCAACATTTGCCTGTGAGACCCTGACACTTACTAAACAAGCTGAACAGCGCATGCGAATATAAATGCTAAAGACGGGTTCTAAGAATATCTTGGATACAGAAAAGAATAAATGCATCCATACAAGATCAGAATATTGAAGATGGTTGGCTATTAAAGACGATAAATAAAGACAATTGAAATAATTTGGTCACTTGAAACGTCACGAAAGTTTGGAGAGAACAATAATGGAGGGGTATATGCCTGGGAAGAGAGGAAGAGGAAGGCCAAAGAGAAGATGGGTGCAGAATGTGGCTGATAATCTCCAGATGGGTGTATCGGATGCGGGACATCTTGCTTATGATTGAGAGGTTTTCCTGAAGGTTGTTATGGGAATGAAGTTCTGCAAAGGACATGCTACTGAATGAATGAATGAATGAATGATTTATCCCTATCGTTTTTTGTTCTGTTTTGTTGCAACAATGTTTCCGGTGGCTACATTTCAAAACGCCAGGTCCGTTTATTTTCCCGTGCAGGATTTCACTGTTAATATCCTTGCTGACATTTTGTATCAACTTCTCTATGACAATAACCTATGACCTAAACAATCAACTCTTCAAACAAAGGTCATGAACCGGTGTTGAGAATGAAAGTATCATAGAGCAAATGGACCTCCCGGACGGCTGGTGGTTGCACTCAATAGTTCGTGGTAGGCTCTCTCGCTTTGAGAACTGTACATCGGATTATCACCATCATTTTCACATCAGATATCTGCTGGGAGGGGGCGGCTAAGCCATTCTATGGTAATACTGTCTTTACTTATTGCTGTCGTCGTCATCTTCCTCATTCTTTAACTCTTCTTCTTCTTCTTCTTCTTCTTCTTCTTCTTCTTCTTCTTCTTCTTCTTCTTCTTCTTCTTCTTCACGCCATCCTACCTATTCCGTCGCCTCCTTCCCTCTCCTCCCCCTCTCTTCCTTCTCCCTCCTCCTCCACCGTCTCCCTTATCCTCCTCTCATTTCCTCCTTCACTACTTCCTCATCCTCTCATTTTTTTCGCCTACTCTCTCCTCCTCCTCCCTCTTCCACTTCCTCCTCCCTCTTCCAACGCCTCCACCTCCTCCCCACTTCCTCCTCATTCCACTTCTTCCTCATTTAATTTCCTCCTCATCCCCCACTTCCTCCTCCTTCTCCCACTGCCTCCTCATCTCATTTCCTTCTCCTACTTTCTCATCATCCTCCTCCTTCTACTTCGTCCTCCCCTCCTCCCTCTTCCACTTTTTTCTCTTCCCCCTCTTCCACTTCCTCCTCCTCCCTCTTCCAACTGTTCCTCCTTCTCAACCCCCACTTCCTCCTCATTCCACTTCCTCCTCATTCCACTTCCTCCTCATTCCACTTCCTCTACATCCCCCACTTCCTCCTCCTCCTCCTCCCATTTCCTTTCCTCCCGCTGCCCTCCTCAATCTTCCTCTTCTTCCTCCTCTCTCTGCCTCTTCTTCTTCTGCTGTTGCTCCTCTACTTCCTCTTTTACTGCTGCTCTCCTCTTCTTCCTTTTCGACTAGGGACAGTTATGTTACTAATACAATCCTGGGGTTCGAGTATCCCACTGTACAAGGGGAAGACTCCGCAGCTAAGCAGACCTGAGCACTTACTTCCCTTGATAGTCGGAAAACTGCTATCAATTGCACAGACAACATAACACCCCGGGCTGATACAGAAGGAAAGGGGATACCACAACTTTACCCACCCATGTTATGAATTAAATCAGATCAGAGTCATAGAACCAAGACCCGAGATCTGTGGAGAGACGTGATCGCCTATGCCATTTGGTAATGCACATGACAACGACACAGTGCACATGACAATGACACAGTGCACGAAACGATGACATAATGGTGACACAGTGCACGTGGCGATGACACAATGCACATAGCGATGGCACAATGCAAGTGACAATGACACAGTGCACATTGCGATGACACAATGCACATAGCGATGACACAGTGCAAATGGCAATGACACAGTGCACGTGAAAATGGCACAGTGAGCTTGAACGGTGTGAGTTCATGGAAACTATCTCTCGGTCAATTTCCTGAGGTTTAATGACAAACCATTATTCCCGTTTTCCTCCATCACTTTGTTTAGAATGGTTTGCAGATTTACTTTCCAACTCTTAGAAAAGGTTACCAGCGAGATAATCTACTCGTTACCTTCTTTGGACAACAATTACTTTTAAATTAATATCCTATTTGTTGCTGACTCAGTCACAGGATTATAAATCTGAGCCATGCGATGGACCCTAATATAACTTCTCTTCTGGGGTTGAACGGGGTATTGGGTGTAGGTATAATGGAGTATAATGGAAAGAACTACGTCATTGCGGCGGGTTTCATCCCATCTGGCGCGGCCTCTGTTATCTTAACGGCTGAGCCTCGTACGCAGCACGAGCTGCATAGCTCCAATAATGATTCTCACGGATATTCCGGAAATCGCTCATGTGATCTCAACGTCGTCAACCGAAAATGCCCGACTATTAATTTATGTATGACATACACCTGGCCGTCTTGACAAACTATAGTTTGTAAAATGGAATTAACCCTCTCCATAGCACAAAGCCCGGGCTGAATTTAGAGACCATGTGTTGAAAATGCAGCATGATCTCTCTCTCTCTCTCTCTCTCTCTCTCTCTCTATCTCTCTCTCTCTCTCTCTCTCTCTCTCTCTCTCTCTCTCTCTCTCTCTCTCTCTCTCTCTCTCTCTCTTGGCTTGCCTAGTTTACTCCAGAGGATTAACACCAATATATCTGGAACAAGACAAGCTGCAGAAGCTTCCAGGTCAGCAAAGCAATGTTATAACTGTCCGCCGCTCGGAGCTGCCATCCTAGACCAGTTGCCGACCAAGGCTTAGGTCTGCCTTGCCATAACATTTAGTTTTTAGGTTGCATTTCCTCGCAATAGAGTAAGACTTGTACATTAACAATTGCCCTCCTCTGCCTAAAGCTGTTGGCACAATGTGGGGTGTTGTGTTCGGTGAGTGCCACCAAACATTCGGTGCTAACAGAAAGCAGGTAGCACCGCCTACTGTCATACGGTAGCTCCGTCATATATGACTAAGACCTGACTTTAACATTCATGTATAGGTCTTGGTTTAACCAACAGTGATGACATCGACAATGTCACAAATGTTGAATATCTGATCTCCAGGATCAACAACAATGCGGACTATTGCAAACAAGTCAGATGTTGACTGGCTACAAGAGAACTACATGTGCGGTAGACCATTCCTCTATATTACAGCCCACACATAATAAACTGATAAGTGGCGTCAATGGCTACAAAACACGGGCTACACGAGAACTACATGTGCGGTAGACATTCCTCTATATTACGGCCCACACATAATAAACTGATAAGTGGCGCCAATGCTTACAAGGGAACAGTGGGCACTTTTATATGTACAAAATGTTCTCACCTCAAGGTTCAAGGACAGCCCCAGCAGGAGCTCAATGATAAATCGGCTAAATGCAAAGGTTACTGGGAAGTGGGTCAAAGGTCGTATATTTCACATTGACAGGCCGCAACCACAGGTCACCAGTGGAAGCCATATTTATACGAATTAAGCAAAAATCATTTGTTATGTCAGTGGTCTCGCTCTCTCTTCGTGTCGGTTCCTAAACCTCAATTTATGTTAATTTCCCACATTCCTTCTTTATCAGTGTTTTGCATGCACTTTATGTCAATATCTCACCTTCACTTTATGTCAATGTTCAGCCTACACTGTGTGTCAATGTTCAGCCCACACTTTATGCCAATGGTTCAGCCTATACTCCATGTCAATGTTCAGACTACCCTTTATACCAATGTTCAGGTTACCCTTTATGTCAATACCCCACCTTCACTTTATGTCAATGTTATGCCTACACTTTATGTCAATGTTCAACCTACACTTAATATCAATGCTAAGCCTACACTTTATGTCAATACCCCACCTTCACTTTATGTCAATGTTATGCCTGCACTTTATGTCAATGTTCAACCTACACTTTATATCAATGTTAAGCCTACACTTTATGTCAATGTTCAGCCTACACGTTATGTCAATGTTAAGCCTACACTTTATATCAATGTTAAGCCTACACTTTATGTCAATGTTAAGCCTACACTTTATGTCAATGTTCAGCCTACATTTTATATCAATGTTAAACCTACACTTTATGTCAATACCCCACCTTCACTTTATGTCAATGTTATGCCTACACTTTATGTCAATGTTCAACCTACACTTTATATCAATGTTAAGCCTACACTTTATGTCAATGTTCAGCCTACACGTTATGTCAATGTTAAGCCTACACTTTATGTTAATATTAAGCCTACACTTTATGTCAATGTTCAGCCTACACGTTATGTCAATGTTAAGCCTACACTTTATGTCAATGTTCAGCCTACATTTTATATCAATGTTAAGCCTACACTTTATGTCAATACCCCACCTTCACTTTATGTCAATGTTATGCCTACACTTTATGTCAATGTTCAACCTACATTTTATATCAATGTTCAGCCTACACTTTATGTCAATGTTCAGCCTACACGTTATGTCAATGTTAAGCTTACACTTTATGTCAATGTTAAGCCTACACTTTATATCAATGTTAAGCCTACACTTTATGTCAATATCCCACCTTCACTTTATGTCAATGTTATGCCTACACTTTATGTCAATGTTCAACCTACACTTTATATCAATGTTCAGCCTACACTTTATGTCAATGTTCAGCCTACACGTTATGTCAATGTTAAGCCTACACTTTATGTCAATGTTAAGCCTACACTTTATGTCAATGTTCAGCCTACACGTTATGTCAATGTTAAGCCTACACTTTATGTCAATGTTCAGCCTACATTTTATATCAATGTTAACCTACACTTTATGTCAATACCCCACCTTCACTTTATGTCAATGTTATGCCTGCACTTTATGTCAGTGTTCAACCTACACTTTATATCAATGTTAAGCCTACACTTTATGTCAATGTTCAGCCTACACGTTATGTCAATGTTAAGCCTACACTTTATGTCAATGTTAAGCCTACACTTTATGTCAATGTTCAGCCTACATTTTATATCAATGTTCAGCCTACACTTTATGTCAATGTTCAGCCTACACGTTATGTCAATGTTAAGCCTACACTTTATGTCAATGTTAAGCCTACACTTTATGTCAATGTTCAGCCTACACGTTATGTCAATGTTAAGCCTACACTTTATGTCAATGTTAAGCCTACACTTTATGTCAATGTTCAGCCTACATTTTATATCAATGTTCAGCCTACACTTTATGTCAACACCCCACCTTCACTTTATGTCATCATTCAGCCTGCACTTTATGTCAATATCCCACATTGACTTTATTTTTTATTTTTTATTTTTATTTTGCGCTCGCTCGCTTTAAACTCTAGCGTAGTCCATACACACCGTTTATAGTCGTGATGGAGTGAATTTTGCGTGTGGATTAGCTTTCCATATTAACAGTGTCCCTCGCCATCAGGCGAACCCATTCTGCCGTCAGAGGTTCTAGTAATGTCTCCAAGTCAAGGATGACAGGTCAACATTTTAGTCCAGCTGTCTGGTGTAGGGATTGAACAGCTAACCTCGGCATCAGCACACCGGATGTTTAAGAACACGCGTTCTTATCCATTCGGCCATGCGGAACTGTACATTCACTTTATGTCAATGCTCAGCCTCTATTTTATGTAAATGTTCCAGACTACACTATGTCAATGTTCAGCCTACACTTTATGTCAATGTTCAGCCTACACTTGATGTCAATATCCCACCTTCACTTTATGTCAATGTTTAGTATACACTTTATGTAAATATCCCACAATTCACTCTATATCAATGTTCCGCCTTCACTTTATGTAAGTATTCCGCCTTCCACATCTGTCTGTATCTCTCTTTCCCTTTATTTAAGAATTCTCACATTGTATCTGTGGCTTCATTTTATGTAAATATGATATAATATCTTCACCTTAAGTTAGTATCATATCTTCACTTTATGTTAGTATCATATCGTCACTTTATATCAGTATATGTCACTTTATGTCAGTATCATATCTTCACTTTATATCAGTTTCATATCTTCACTTTATGTCAGTATCATATCTTCACTTTATATCAGTATCATATTTTCACTTTATGTCAATATATCTTCACTTTATGTCAGTATAATATCTTAATTTATGTCAGTACATTTTCACTTTATGTCAGTATCATATCTTCACTTTATGTCAGTATAATATCTTAATTTATGTCAGTACATTTTCACTTTATGTCAGTATCCTATCTTCACTTTATGTCAGTATAATATCTTACTTTATGTCAGTACATTTTCACTTTATGTCAGTATCCTATCTTCACTTCATATCAGTATCATGTTCATCTTTATGTCAGTATCATGTCTTCACTTTATGGCAGTATCAAACCTTCACTTTATGACAACATCGTACTTTCACCTTATGTCAGTATATCCCAGTGTTGTATCTTCACTTTATGTTAAAGTATCACAACCACGTATGTTAGTATTCTAACTTCACTTTATGTCGGTGTCCCACCATCACTTTATGTCACAATCCTATCCTTACCTTATGGCAATTCACCACTGTCACCTTATATGAGTATTACATCTTCACTTTATGTTAGTGTTACACCTTCACCAATGTCAATTACTTACATTAAATTTATTGATGTCAGTGTTTCACATTTCCTTTATGTTAGTTTATCACCGTCAAGTTCTACTTTGCTCTCACATTCACTTGATGTTTAGTGTTCCACCGTCACATATATGTGTGTCTCAGCTTCACTTTATGCTAATGTCCTACTCTGCCTTTATGTCAGAATATCACCGTAAATGTATAACAGTGTCCCGCCCTCACTTGATGTCAGTGTCCAACTCTCATTTGATGTCATGTTCCACCCTCAAGTTGATGTCAGTGTCCCATTCTCATTTTATGTCAATGTCCCACTCTCTCTCGATGTTACTCTCATAGTCTAAGCTGATGTCACTTTCACAATCTCACTTGATGTCATTGTCCCACCCTCACTTAATGTCAATGTCCCACTGTCACTTGATGCCAGTGCCCCAATCATTGAAGTACTTGTTAAACTGTCTCTTGATGTTACTCTCAGTCTCAACTGATGCCATTGTTCCACTCTCAGTTTATGTTATTGTCCCACTCTCACTTGGTGTCATTGTCCCACTCTCAATTGACGTCACTCTCGCAATCTCCACTTGTGTCATTCTTCCACCCTCCCTTGATTTCAGTATCCCACTCTCACTTGATGTCACTGTCCCACTCTCACTTGATGTCACTGTCCCACTCTCACTTGATGTCACTGTCCCACTCTCACTTGATGTCACTGTTCAACTCTCACTTGATGTCATTGTCCCACTCTCACTTGATGTCACTGTCCCACTCTCACTTGATGTCACTGACCCACTCTCACTTGATGTCACTGTCCCACTCTCACTTGATCTAACTGTCCCACTCTCACTTGACGTCAGTGTCCAACTCTCACTTGATGTCACTGCCCAACTCTCACTTGATGTCACTGTCCAACTCTCACTTGATGTCACTTTCCCACTCTCACTTGATGTCACTGTCCCACTCCAACTTGATGTCACTATTCCAATCTCATTTGATGTAATTGCCCCACTCTCACTTGATGTCACTGTCCCACTCTCACTTGATGTCACTGTCCCACTCTCACTTGATGTCATTATCCCACTCTCAGTTGATGTCATTGCCCCACTCTCACTTGATGTCACTGTCCAACTCTCACTTGATGTCACTGTCCCACTCTCACTTGATGTCACTGTCCCACTCTCACTTGATGTCACTGTCCCACTCTCACTTGATGTCACTGTCCCACTCTCACTTGATGTCACTGTCCCACTCTCACTTGATGTCACTCTCACATTCTCCCCTGGAGTAGTTCTTCCCTCTTCCCCCTTTTTGATTTAATTATCCCACCCTCACTTAATGTCATAGTCCTACCCTCACTTGGGGCCAGTGGTCCACGATCATCTGATGACAGTACCCCATCCTGATGTTATATCAGTGTCCCACTCTAATTCAATGCCAATGCCAAAGCCAAACCATCAGCCTCTCCGTGTTTCTATGCCCATCAACATCCCGCCATCTGACAGCTGATCAACAAAGTGACACAGACCTCTGAAACTAGACCACAGACAACGAAACCTCAAATCTCTCTCTTCAAACAAGTGAGGATAACCAGGCTGGCTCGTCAAATTATCTCCCTTGTACAGGAAACGCCCACTTCATGGGGAAATTTACCGGGCCCTAGCAATTCACGAAAAAACACCACCCATTATGATGACATTTCTAAACGATATCACACGTTCGCGATATGAGATTCTACAGGCAGTTATCTAGGAAATGAGCAATGTACACTGATGGAATGGCACAACGTAATTATCTCTTTGAGTTGGAGGTAGCGAGAAATATTTCCCGCCTGTATGGAACTGTGTGACCTTGATTGTTTTAGTGCGGGAATTGTCATCGGCTGTTGAATCTCCATGTTCCTAGGTGTTGTTGTCATCATCATTTAGCACAAGACATTTGGATATCTAAGAGAGTACGGTAATTAGGATGCTAAACACCGCGTAGCAAGTCTTTTGTAGAACGTCAACCTCCTACCGGCTGGAAGAAAAGTTTTCCATCTCTGGCCATTTCTCCTGCCGTATGCACTAAGTCAGGTGTCTTACTCTGAGATGTCTGAGCTATACCATATGGCAGTAGAGAGTACAAATTGCTTTCTGTTAGCGCCAAATGTTGGGCAACCCTCACTAAATCCGACACACCACACGGCTTCTGGTGGAAGAGCGCAATTTGGAGTGTACAAGTCTTATTCTAGTGCGATTTGTAGTCGTGCTTTGGTAAAGCTCTCAATCTACTTCTCGTTTTTCAGTGATTCATTCGTCTTATTCTAGTACGAGGAAATGCAACCTGAAGACTAAATGTCATGACAGGGCAGACCAGGCCCTAAACCTTGGTCGGCAACTGGTATAGAATGGAAGCTCTGACAGTCGGGCAGTTAGAGTATTGTTTTGCCGATCCGGCGGCTTCTGCAGCTGGCCTTGTTCCATGTGTATTAGTGTTACCTTTCCTCTGGAGTAAACTATGCAGACCGAGAGAACTGGAGCCGCGGTAGAGCAATGGCCTACACGCGTTCTTACCGGCTCAGTTGGCATGTGTTCGATTTTTCTCGAATCGGCGATTTAACGAAAAGAATGCTATTGGCTCCCGGGTCGATCCTGTCTAAACTCAATACAATGGAATTGATCCAGGGAGTAAAGATGGCTGCCGTGATATTGTCCACATCATCCACGGGGAACACGTGATGTCTTAATTCAGCCCAGGTTTTGTGTTATGGAGAGGTATAATATCATTTTACAAACTATCGTCTGTCAAGACGGCCAGGAGCCAGATGTGCACTCTCGTGATCAATGTGTCCCTCTTCGCACTAGACGACCCCAGCCTCTTCTCCAAGGAACTATATTTCCCATCACCGATCTTCCCAAGCCATTGTCGCGTTTACTATGGTCAAAGTATTTTACTTAAGAAGTCAACCAGGTATAATATTAAAACATTAAATATCTTGACCTCAGGATCATCATTTGCTATCTTGCTGGCTGGCGTGGGCAATAATGTGTCTCCGCAAATTGCGATCTCCGACGTCATGGATCAATTCGAGTGTTGACTCACTTCCGTGTTGAGTTGAGTTGTTGAGTTGAGTCAAGAACCGACATCACTGCACTCAGGACATTCCCATACGTGTTCAGTCACCTCGTTCAACAGCCACCGAAGAGTCATACTACTAATTGTTCCCACCGCTATCTGATTAAATGTTCTCCTGGTCTTCCCTCTCAGTTTTGAGATTCTTCCAGAACCCCTGCCGATCCCCCGCAATCTCATTCTTTCCACATATGGGTTCTCAATCTGTTCCTCCGCCGTCTCCACCTGGTCCCACAAGCGCTCCATCACCTCTCCCTTGTCCATAGGCAAGATACCACCAAAAGGTGCATTCCCTGCTAACCTATCAGCCTGTTCATTCCCCCGTACACCTGCATGGCCAGGGCAAAATATCCATACAATTCTCACAATCTGTTAGTTAGTTAGTTAGTTATCAGTTGGGGTATCTTCGTTGCACTCCGGACATGTCCATAGGTGCTCAGATCCTCCCCCCAGCATATGCATCAGCCTCCGGTGGCTAATAGTGCCAGTTCTGTGTTGGTTGACGAGGCGCTTTGTTTTCCCGATGTACCTCTCGCGTCTGGCTGTGCCGATTCTTACTCCCAGGTCTTTCATCCTGGACAGCGATGTGGAATCATTGACGTCAAAGTCCTCTGTTCTCGCCATATCTTTAAGGACGTTAATAACATCGGCACGATCCATGGGCTGGCCATCTACAGGGGGTGCAGAGCCAGCCAGTATGTCAGCTCGTTCATTTCCCTCGACTCCCGCATGTCCCGGGACGAAGATGAAGGTGACTTTACGGACAACAGACTTCCGCAGCGATTCAGTCCACTGTCTACGTACCGATCCAGCTTCGACCTTCTGAATCATGCTCATTGAATAACTTAGTACACACACGTTGGTATAATGCTGTGACTCCAGCCATATGAAAGCCTGTGTAACTGCCATCACCTCCATCGTCATGCTGCTCGTAGTCATAGAGTGGGCACCACTGGATTTCTCTCTCACAATCTGTGACCTCTGAAGCGACGAGAGCCATTCCACACGAAACATTCCTTTCTCCACCTTGCTAAGCATATTCTTTGAAACCGTAATGAACACAACGTGTGTTGCAGTAGTCTCCTCTAGCCACCGGAATGCCGCTGTTACTGCCTCCACCTCCATTCTCATGCTGGAGGACGTAGTCTTATATGCCAGGCTCTCCTTTTTCAAGACTCGCCCATTAGCCTTTGCAATAAAGCCCCAGCCACTACGTCTGATTCTCATCACTGACCTATCGGTGTAGGTGACTGTGTCTCCTTATTGTGTGTTGCTCTGGATCAACTGTTGCACTTCAAACTCAGTGCGGCCCGCTGCCCATTCTCTGCACTCACGACCCAGTGTTATTATTACACTGTGCCAGTCCGTCATGTCATCCGGAACTTCAACCCACTCTCTTTCACGATTGATGGTCTCTAGAGCACACACCTGACTTACAGAAAGGTCTGCCTGTGCCATCCAGGACCTGCCTCGTCTTAGTCTATGACCCTTTATCATATCCATTGCTGCATGCAGCGGGTGATCCCTGTCTGCGGCAACTCTCAGGTACCATTTGGCCTGAAGGACCCTATGCCTATCCGTCATTGTAGGTAGCGCCAGGATACGCTTCATGCAGATAACTGGTGTGTCCTTTGTGCACCCCAGTATTAACCGCATGGCGGCATTCTGTATGCGCTCCAACCTTTCAAGCTGGCTTTTTGATACTCAATGACAGAAATTATTAACTGCTGAAAGAGCCTGTACAGCATCCTCTGATCTACCCCGGTTGTTGCCATAGCCCTCAATGCATTAAGTCCCCTATCAGCCTTCACCACCAAATCCTCCACATGATCCTTAAAAGAAATACCTGTCAAAGGTGATACCCAAGTACTTCAATTTACTCTCTAGACTAAGAGGACATCCATTCAACATAATACCTGGGACGTCAGCGTTGACGATCCGGTTATCCAGGGAGTACCACACGACCGATGCCTTGTCTGGGTTTAAAATGGTCCCTGCGTCCCTGCACCACTCCGCCACCCTGTTTACCGCCACCTGTACGTCTTTCGCCAAACTGGCCCTGTCTCTGCCCTGTCTGTACACCAGCACATCATCTGCAAATGTCAAGATTCTACCCACACCTGGTGTCTCAATAGCTGCGATTTTACTGGCGTAGACATTAAATAGCGCCGGGGACAAAGCAGATCCCTGCGGCAACCCAGGTGTAATAGTACAGGGATCAGAAGTCCAGGTATCCATGCGCAGTTGAACAAGACTGTCTAGAATTTTCTCTCAATGTCTTCCCCACCTCTCTTTCCACAAATCTTTCCAATTATCACAACATGTTCCAGTGTTTGTCTTCTCATAATGTGGCTAACAATGATGACTGCTTCTTTCTGATGTTTGTGATAAGTTGTCTTTGCGACATAGCCTCCCTCAAAATGTCCAGATAACTCAGTTTGTCCAATTCTTTTCAGCATTCTCCTATAAAACCACATCTCCAAGACTTCTATGGATTTTGCCCCCTCCCCTTTTTTAAACTAATTGTCCATGATTCGCGGTCGTATATTAGAACTGGTTCTATGTAACATGCAAGGACTCTTACAGCAGGATATGACAATATAAAAGTTTAAAACTTTGTTGCATATCATTTAAAGGACGTCACAGTCAGCCCGAGTATTTTTAGGCAAAATAATGATTTTTTTGGCAAGTTTGCGTTCAGTAGTTTGCCATTGCTTTCTGAACTAACGGCAATCAAACCATTTTATAAAAACCAACGCAAGGCAGTCTGCATCCAAATCGCCCGCAGCGGTATGCGGAATTACGACCTCCGTCCATAACCCGTTCGTCAAACAGCCGGGAACAATATAGAACGAAGCAAACATGAAGTTTGCTGCTTCTCCGCGGGACCTTAACCCACCTGGGGGTCGTCGTAGCAGAGTGGTCAACCTACCGGTTGGCTACGGAGGTCGCGGATTCATTTCTGGACTCTTGTCATTCAGTTCACAGATGCATAAGCCAACCACCTACAGATTCATCCATCCATTCACCAACGTATCTTTTTATTCACCTTTCTATGCATCCACCCAACAGCCCATTAATCCATCTTCCTATCCATCAATCCATTCATCTAGCTTTCCATTATTCCAGTCATCTATATATCCATCAATCCAATAACGTATTCATCCCACCCACGCCCAGCAATCTAATCACATATCCACCCACTCATCAATCTATGTAATCAGTTATCCATGTAATATACTAATCACTTACCCACCTATCCATCGATCCATGCGTCCATCATTAGTCTACCACACATATATACACACCCTCCCTCCCTCCTTCCTTCTCTCACTCACTCACTCACTCACACACACACACCACACACACACACACACACATATATATATATATATATATATATATATATATATATATATATATATATATATATATATATATATATATATATATATATATATATATATATATATATATATCATCTCATCTCATCATATATATATATATATATATATATATATATATATATATATATATATATATATATATATATATATATATATATATATATATATATATATATATATATATATATATATATATATATATAAACAGAGTGTATGTTTGTTTGTGGGTATTGGATGCGTTCGATAACGGTACATCCGATTGAGATGAAATTTTCTACACGTCTTCCTTTCATTCATTTGCAACCGACTATAATAATTTCTTAATGTAAAATCTTCGACTTATTTAATAACATTTACTTTTCCATTTTCATTATATAATGTCTATATAGCAGGGGGACTTCACTCTAGAAAAGTTATTTCAAGGGGCATAACTTTTAATAACATTTCTATATACTTTATAGTCATATTGTTGGACTTACTTGCACTATTGTTAAACTCTTTGTCTATAGTTATTTTCAGGCATATGAGTTATAATAAATAATGATATAATCTTTAAGGCATTTTCAAAGTTTTCATAAAAATAATGCATAATGCATAACATTGTAACCCATCTTTTTCTACAGTTTTCATTGAATGGTGTGTGGAAGGACATTCTTTTAAGTTACTGTGCGCCAAGAGCTGGGCGAAACCACGCCGGTCAGACAGATAGACAGACAGACAGTCGGGAACGGGAGAGCTTATATGACTACTTATATGAATTAAATTAGATGCTCCCCACCAGGGACTGGGTGAAGCCGGGCCGGGACAGACAGACAAACAGATAGTCGGGAACGGGAGAGCTTATATGACTACGTATATGAATTAAATTAGATGCTCCCCACCAGGGACTGGGTGAAGCCGGGCCCGGTCAGATAGACAGACAGACAGATAGTCGGGAACGGGAGAGCTTATATGACTACTTATATGAATTAAATTAGATGCTCCCCACCAGGGACTGGGTGAAGCCGGGCCGGGTCAGCCAGCCAGACAGACAAACAAGCAGACAGACAGACTGATAGATAGATAGATCCCCTCCAGGGCCTGGGCGAAGCCGGGCCGGGTCAGCTAATATATATATATATATTATTCCATGTAACCAACCAATCCATTATTCCATGTAACCAACCAATCACTCACGCATTTGTCCATCCGCTCACCTACCTACATATCCACTCATCCATCCATTAATTCATAAAATTACTTACCTACGCATCTACTGAAACCACACATCCTTTCATCCATCCACATAACTAACCACCCGTCCGCAAATCCATTCATCAGTCCACTTATCCACAACTCAACACTAAATCTATTACGAGTGCAGTTTTCTCGAAGGCTCCCAGGGGTCGTCGCTGGAGTTCGTGCTTTGTGCGACGCTATCGCAGAACTCCTTGCGGAAAGACACTGAGCCGTGCTGGATAAAACCAAGTTACCCACATATTCTCTTTACCTGTCACCTCATTCCTCTATTTTCATATTCAGCGATCCGTTATCTATTAATTCACCCACCCATCCCCTACTCTATATCCATCCAATCATCCGCAAAGCCATATAACCACTCATAATCATCATCATCAAGTGCCATGCCGGCTGGCGTAGGCGTTCATAACTTTCCACAGATCTCGGTCTTTGGTTTTCTGGATCAACTCTGCTGATGATATTCCTCAATGCCACTGTCTCAATCAATCCAGCATCATATTCTCTTGGTCTGCTTGTGCCTTTCCTCTCCTCGATCTTTCCAGTTGTCACGATTTTCTCCAATGCCTCTCTTCTCATCGCATAGCCAAAGAAAGCTGTCTCTTTCTTATTGTTGTATATAATGTTCTAGTTTCATTAGCCTCTTTCTTTTGCAGTCTTACTTTGGCAGTCCAAGGAATTCGCAACATTCGTCTTAGGAACCACATCTTTGTTGCTTCTAAGTTCTTCCTAATTTGTTCATGTACATTCCAAGATTCACAGCCATATAGCAATGCATGTTCTATACAGCACTTTAGCACTCTCTTTCTTACATTCAATGACAGTGACTTATTGCATAGGATACTCTTCATTTTCAGAAATCTAAATCTAAATCTTTCCGAAATGCAGCCGTTACTTGCCCTATACTGCCCTTAATCTCTGTTGTGCATCTTCCATCTGATGTTATAAATGCCCCTAGGTATTTAAAACAATTCATTTGGTTAAAAATGTTCCCTTCTATATCTATTTCACATTTTGGGGTTACTTTTTTCTTTGAGTTCACACCGACCGCTTTCTCTTTCCAATGCATTTCCTGGTATCAATTTTAGACTGGTTGGACCAGCTATGGCCGATCTTCAACATTCGCCTCCGTGCGGATAAGAAGCCGTGACCACTAGGTCGGAAGGCGAATGTCTAGTCACTCCACCATCGTGGCTCCACATCAGCATTTGGTATCTTAGAAAATTTGAACTCTGGTGTGGACAATGGTCAAACAACACCGACGGGAATACCTGCTGTGCAAGTGACGTCGTTGTGAAAAACATTACACAACACAACACAACACGACACAACATAACATAATGTAACATAACGTAACATTAAAGTTAATTGCACATTCTTTACAGGACGTAGCAGGCAACCCCTGTATTTTTTGGCTGTTCGTGATTCCTGGGCAAGTTTACGTTCAATAGTTTGCCATTCCTTTCTGAACCACCGGCACCCATATCGCATCATTAAAAAAAAAAAACACACCAACGCAAGGTGGTCTTCTGCCAAGTCGCCCACAGCTGTGTTTTAAACGCGGTATGCAGGTGTTGAACTGCGCCTGTAACGCCTTCGCCATGGAGCCGGCTAACGTAACATTATGCAGAATAAAATAACGTAACACAACAAAGAACAACAACGTTTAGAATTCCCAGTGTCCAGTGACGCCGTCGCAAGACAACATAGCGTAATACGACACACCATAAAATAACACAGCGTAACATAACATAGCTTAATTTTACATAAAACAATATAACATACCATAACATAGAACAACAGTGTTTAGGATGCTCATTGTGCAGGTATATTGTTCGACATAACATAACATAACATAACATAACATAACACAACGGCTATGGGAATACTCGCTGTGCAATGACGGCATTCAACATAACATAATATAACATAGAACAACGGCAATGAAGGCGTTCAACATAACATAACACAGCGGGGAAGTCAATAAGTAAACCACAAATGGCTGTAGAAAAATAACCAATTACGATAACAACTTGAACCCAGTTTAGCTTTATACATACATTGTCCCTTTATTTCTTAACATAATTGACACCGACATTGATGCACTTATCCCATCGTCTTGTCAGTCCTCCCAGACCGGCTGCATAGAACTGCGTCTCTGTTTTCTAAACCACGTTTTCATTTCACATACTTAAATTTCAACCGATGATGCATTATGTTGTATGCTGAACCATGTGAGCACCCTATTGCAAATGCTACAGAGTCTATCGTTGCTCGTATCACCTCTAATCATCTCCTCCACCCGCTGCACGGATACTTCTATTGCAATCTCAATAGGACGACTAGATCGGATTTCATCAACAATTTTAGAGCGTCCTTGAGAAAACGTTTATACCCAGCTATGCACCGCTTTCAGGGCAAACATTTGTGAGCATAAACAGGAAGCATTTCTTTATGAATGTCATTTGCAGGCAGTCCTTTTGCCCACAAAAAACGCACAACAGCACGTTGCGCTATGGTTGTACACTCCGTAAGTACAGTGGCCATTTTGTTTATGCGCTGCGCATGCGCATGAGACACCTAGCGCAACCTGACGAACGGGAATATAAAGTTCGATGTTGCTGTCACCTAATGACACCTGTAGAAAACACCAACTATATGTACCTGCCATCCCACAGACCTGTGTGACTTACTTATTGACTCGCCTTCGTAGAAAAAACGGCGGGAATACTCACTGTGCAGTGACGGCGTTCAACATAACATAACATAACATAACATAATGTGCGTGGTCTCGAGGTATGGTGTCCGCCTCGAGTGCTGGAGGTCCCGGGTTCAAGCCCTGGTGAGGATCGGGATTTTTTTCACGTGGACTTCTAGTAACAATTCCCCCTGGTCGCTGGGTAGTAAGATCGGACGCCCGTGTGTATTGTTGCGCTCGTCAAAAATCCCTTGGCAGTTGGAAATCGAAAACGAGTAGCATAACGGCGCTGCCCGAGCAAAATTTCGAGTTAAAAATCTACCCAAAGGATTTCAGGATCCTCGTCGGTGCTACGGAGTTCGTGCACTGAGCTGAGTTTCTCCAGACTCAGGTTTGAGTTAGGAGAAGAACGGAGCACTTATGGGTTGCATCCGTGTGCCGTTATGTTGATCCGTCGACTAAACTAAACTAAACTAAACATAACATAACATGACATAACATAACACAACATTACATAACATAGCGTAGAGCAAACGCGAACGAGAGACTACAAGAAACACAATGTTACAATAAACTAAGAGCGTCTACTCACAGAACGGCTCAGTGCGCTGTGCTCACGTAACTTTCCCCAGAAATGGTTGTAGATGGACCAGCCTGGGCTACACCCCAGACTTGTTCACGATCGTCAGTGAAAGGGGGAAAGTTACCGGATAAAGTAGTTTAAATTTCCCCCATTCACGTGACACAACTTAACCAATAGATGGTCTATTACCTAGTCCCCAACCCCCACATCCCGGTACCACACAAACAGGGATTCTCCGCCAGTGAGATTTTATCATTTCTGACAATTGCCGACTCTGTAGCTTAGAGACGGTGAACGCGTTTCACAATTCGCCCGACAAACAGAGTCGAAGGCTCGGAATAAGCTGCGGGCGATTTGAAAGTAGACCGTTTTGTGTTGATTTCGATGCTGTGGGCGTCGGTCGTTCAGAAAACAATGACAAACTAATGAACGCTGAAATGTGCCTAGTGTATCACAAACAGCCAACAAATGCGGGATATGATTGCTACGTCATAAAGGACACGTGACAGCTTTAATTTTATTGGCGGTAATGCCGGTACAAAAAAGGCTTCTGGGAAACGACACGGTACTGGATCTTGGGAAAGTGGGGAGGACTGCCACTTATCACCCATTGGGGCATAGGCCAGCAATCACACTCAACGCCAAGTCGTTCTATCATTTACTATCTCCCGCAGCTCCCTCTGTGTCCTCCCAATATTATTCATCTCTACAATCCTCTTCTTCGTGTGTTGATAAGTCTCGTGCTATTTTGTTTACCTTGTTGGTTCAAAACAATAGTGTTCAGTTATATGTATTCTATCCGGCGCCAGTGTCTTTTTCATACCTCGTGCTACCCTGTGGATAACACCTGTAAGAAACTGTGGATAACACCTGTAAGAAACTTTGGATACCACCTGTAAGAAATTGTGGATAACACCTGTAAGAAACTGTGGATAACACCTGTAAGAAACTGTGGATAACATCTGTAAGAAACTTTGGATACCACCTGTAAGAAATTGTGGATAACACCTGTAAGAAACTGTGGATAACACCTGTAAGAAATTGTGGATAACACCTGTAAGAAACTGTGGATAACACCTGTAAGAAACTTTGGATAACACCTGTAAGAAATTGTGGATAACACCTGTAAGAAACTGTGGATAACACCTGTAAGAAACTTTGGATAACACCTGTAAGAAATTGTGGATAACACCTGTAAGAAACTTTGGATACCACCTGTAAGAAATTGTGGATAACACCTGTAAGAAACTGTAGATAACACCTGTACGAAACTGTGGATAACACCTGTAAGAAACTGTGGATAACACCTGAAAGAAACTGTGGATAAAACATGTAAGAAACTGTGGATAACACCTGTAAGAAACTGTAGATAACACCTGTAAGAAACTTTGGATACCACCTGTAAGAAACTTTGGATACCACCTGTAAGAAATTGTGGATAACACCTGTAAGAAATTGTGGATAACACCTGTAAGAAACTGTGGATAACACCTGTAAGAAACTGTGGATAACACCTGTAAGAAATTGTGGATAACACTTGTAAGAAACTTTGGATACCACCTGTAAGAAACTTTGGATACCACCTGTAAGAAACTGGTGATAAACACCTGTAAGAAACTTTGGATAACACCTGTAAGAATTGTGGATAACACTGTAAGAACTGTGGATAACACCTGTAAGAAACTTTGGATAACACCTGTAAGAAATTGTGGATAACACCTGTAAGAAACTTTGGATACCACCTGTAAGAAATTGTGGATAACACCTGTAAGAAACTGTAGATAACACCTGTAAGAAACTTTGGATAACACCTGTAAGAAATTGTGGATAACACCTGTAAGAAACTTTGGATACCACCTGTAAGAAATTGTGGATAACACCTGTAAGAAACTGTAGATAACACCTGTACGAAACTGTGGCTAACACCTGTAAGAAAACTGTGGATAACACCTGAAAGAAACTGTGGATAAAACATGTAATGAAAAGGTGGATAACACCTGTAAGAAAACTGAGATAACACCTGTAAGAAACTTTGGATACCACCTGTAGAACTTTGGATACCAACTGTAAGAAATTGTGGATGAACACCTGTAAAGAAACTGTGGATAACACCTGTAGAAACTGTGGATAACACCTGTAAGAAACTGTGTATAACACCTGTAAGAAACTGTGTATAACACCTGTAAGAAACTGTAGATAACACCTGTAAGAAACTGTAGATAACACCTGTAAGAAACTGTGGATAACACCTGTAAGAAACTGTGGATAACACCTGTAAGAAACTGTGTATAACACCTGTAAGAAACTGTGTATAACACCTGTAAGAAACTGTAGATAACACCTGTAAGAAACTGTAGATAACACCTGTAAGAAACTGTAGATAACACCTGTAAGAAACTGTAGATAACACCTGTAAGAAACTGTAGATAACACCTGTAAGAAACTGTAGATAACACCTGTAAGAAACTGTGGATAACACCTGTAAGAAACTGTAGATAACACCTGTAAGAAACTGTGGATAACACCTGTAAGAAACTGTGCATAATGTCTGTAAGAAAGTATAGATAACAACTGTAAGAAAGTATAGATAACACCTGTAAGAAAGTATAGATAACAACTGTAAGAAACTGTAGATAACACCTGTAAGAAACTGTGCATAATGTCTGTAAGAAAGTATAGATAACACCTGTAAGAAAGTGTAGATAACACCTGTAAGAAACTGTAGATAACACCGGTAAGAAACTGTGGATAACATCTGTAAGAAAGTATAGATAACAACTGTAAGAAACTGTAGATAACACCTGTAAGAAACTGTAGATAACACCTGTAAGAAACTGTGTATAACACCTGTAAGAAACTGTGGATAACACCTGTAAGAAACTGTGGATAACACCTGTAAGAAACTGTGGATAACACCTGTAAGAAACTGTGCATAATGTCTGTAAGAAAGTATAGATAACAACTGTAAGAAACTGTAGATAACACCTGTAAGATACTGTAGATAACACCTGTAAGAAACTGTGTATAACACCTGTAAGAAACTGTAGATAACACCTGTAAGAAACTGTGGATAACCCTTGTAAGAAACTGTAGATAACACCTGTAAGAAACCGTGATGGTGCTCAAAGAAGAGGAAAGAAATAAGTATAGATGAAAGGACAAACTAGACAGCATAATAATTTAAATCTATAGTAACCCGACCGGGATTCTAACCTGTCACCTCTTAAATACAACAGCGCCTCGCTGCAGGAACAAGTGTGCTCCGACACATGACCAAATAGACACCTGTAAGAAAGGCATGGATGCATGCATGATTGTAGTAAAATATGAATAAAATTTGGTGGAGCTGCAGAAATGTAAACAATATAAAATAACACAAAGTAATGCAGCTTTACAGAACAGAATTACGAAACATACAGGACGTTGCGGCGACTAGCCTTCATCAGCAAACAAATACATACACAAAAACACAACATATAGTCACAAAGAAGACCCTCCGGTGTTTACATTAAGTCATAAGGAGGGATGAGAAGAATAAAAAGATGAAAAACTGAGAGCAATGAACAGAAAATGAAAATATGAAGAAGAAAAAATGTTGCTACTTATCTCAGAGTCCCAGACTGTAATACTACCACGAATGTCACCTTTATCCTCTTTTATACATAGCCGTGGGAGTTCGTGGATCACGGGGACCGGGGTAGGGGACGATACTAGAGCAGTGGGTGGTAAAGGTTCAGTGAAAGTCTCAGGTAAATGAGTGGAAGTGGTACATGAAAAAAGCTGGCAGGGGGGTAAGGCGGGAAAACTGGGAGCAATGGAGATGTGATAGTTATCCGAGAGTGAAAGCTAAGGAGTCCCAATGGATGTACGTACTAAGCGTGAATTGTGGTATCTCTTACCAGCCGCGAGACATGTGACAGTTTCCGTATATTTCGATGGTCGTCAGGTCATAGTCAGATATGACTGAGCTACCGTAAGACAGTAGGCGGTACTACCTGCTTTCTGTGAGTGCTGAATGTTGGGCGGCGCTTACCAAACCCGACGCAACACTTTCTATGGATGTAACTACGAAGGGGCTTCAAATGAAAACCTTAATTCTTTTTAAATTTTTTTTTTGGGGTGGTGGGTGGGTGGGTGGGGTGGGGTGTATGGGTGAATTTAATCTGAAAAAAGTAAAGTACAAATGTTTCATTTTCCGATGTAGTCACCACTGCGTTTAATGCAAGTCCTCCAGAGCCGATACAATGCTTGGATTCATGTAGAAAAAAAAAATGCTCTTGGTCTCGTGTGTAACCAGTCATTCACCACCTTCTGTACTACTTCATCGCACCGAAAAGCTTATGAAACTAGAAATGAGGACTAGACGAAAGAACTGACGGCTGTGGAGGTAGTCAGGGGGAAGGGGGGGGGGGGGGGGTGATCGAGAGAGTCGGGAGATGGTGAATAAAACAATGAAGACATAATAATAGTAACAACAATAATAATAATAAGAGGAATAAGAAGAAGTGGTAGCAGTGGATGAAGAAGATGAAGAGATGGGGAAAAAAAGAAGAAATTCTAGTAGCAATAGTAATAATAATAAAAGGAAGAAGAAGTGGCGGCAGTGATGAAGAATGAAGGTAAGAAGGAGGAAAATATAGAATAAGAAATAATAAAAAAGTCGCTTAAAAGTCGACTTCATTGCACCAGGTATTTCACATATGGCTCAGTCTCTTTCCGCAGTGAACTGCCGAAAGCGTCGCACAAAGCACGAAGTCTGTAGCTTCAGTGACGATCCCCAGGAGACCCCGAAAAAGAACTGCACTCGTGAACCGAAGGACGCGGTCCGGAATCGAACCCACAACCGTCGGAGCCCGAGTCGACGGCTTGACAACTTCGTCACGGAGACTCCCGAGAAATAATAAGTAGAGGCAGTGAAGGAGAAAAAATAGTAGTTGTAGTGGTGGTGGTGGTGGTGGGGGGGGGGGGGGGGTGTTAGGGGAAATAAAGAGGCAGATGAAGAAGAATCAGAGGAAAAAGTGGAAGAGGAGAAAGAGAAAGATGAGGAGGAGGTACATGTTCTCACAAATGTTAATTGAGCCACCCTTGAGTAGGTCTCTACTTATTGCCTCTACATCTACATGTGTACTAACCAACACACTTAAAACAATATATTCCCTTTGTGAATTTAAACACATCACATGGAGCCATGTGGGATAAAAACCCGGTGCAATGAAGTCGACCATGTTGACTTTTAAACGACTTTACAAAAATTTAAACAAATAAAATCTCAAAACTGAGAGGGAAGACAATCAGATAAGGGTGGGCGTTATTAGTAGTATGACTGTTCACTGGCTGTTGAATAAGGGGACGGAGTGCGGATGGGAATGTATATGTTGCACGATTTATTGCCTGGCATATTTCGCTGCGTCAGCCACCTTATCCGCCACCGCCATGGGTCGTAGTTATTAAGCCTTTTTTGAAGCACAACACTGTACCAAATTATCGTCTGTTAAGACGGAAAGGTACCAATGATTTCGCTGCGTCTCGTCAGGTGTATACTGCAGTTATGCAGCACATGATGTGATCACACATCAATTGCAATTAGGCGGTTGCAGTCGGCTTTATACAAACAAAAATGGTCATGTTAAATTTGAAACTTGTAATGTAATGTTGTTTGTCCATCAAGAATGATGATGACCATTTACTTCATCCAGTGGGGTTGAAAGTTTGTAGCTGTGAGTTCTAAGATAGCTGTAAGGCCTATTTTGGCTGGAAATGTTAATTGACAATGTGGGCAAAAAATGCTTGACATTCCAGGAGGAGGATCTCCTGCAGTGGTTTTTCTGTCTAGCATTTTTTTTCCACAGCTCTTGCAGTTCTGTTTGCTTCACGAGTGATGGCACCCTTACGTAATGATGTATGCAAAAAGATTTCTGTCTTTGGCAAGTGTTATGATGAATTTCAAAAGTTTTTAGTGAGATCTTCAGAGTGTCTTTAAAGCGTTTCCTCTGATCGCCTTTACCACATCGCAGCTCGAAGTAAAACAAATCCTTTAGGGAGCCTGTGATCTGACATGTGAGTCAAGTGACCAAGGCCCAGCAAATCTGATTATTTATTAGTAGTGTGGATACTGGGCATGGACGCTCTTTCTAGGACTTCAGTGTCTGGGATCGTGTCTTGCCATTTAATCTTCAATAGTTTCCCAAGGTAGACTGTGTGGAAGTGGTTTAATTTCCTATCGTGTCGCTGGTAAACAGTCCAAGTTTCACACACATATAGCAGTGTGGATAATACCACAGCTTTGTAGATTTTCAGCTTTGATTGCAGGCTTATTCTATTTCTGTCCCACACATTCTTGTGTTTAAAATTCGAAACTACTGAGGTAACAGATGTTGCACATTTGAGCAATACCTGTGTTTTAATTTTTTCAGCTGAAGTATTATTCATTTATTCACTTCATTTGATGGACAACACAACACATTTATGCTATTTATATTTTTTTAAAATTACAAAATAAAGAGCCCTTTTCAACACCTTGTAGACTAAGGGTGTAGACTATAAGGATGTCTCCATTTCCTGACACAATCATCTCATTAATGAAGAGACCAGATGACAATTTCTACCAAAGTCAATGAGGGGTGAGCTACGAACGAACAAACAATTCACATATAAAACAAATATCCAGTTGTTATTTCTCTCTCGTTTATTGCACAAAAGAATTAAATAAAACAAAGTATTTTGTTCGACAATGGCAGGTCTGGCAATGTGTAATCACAATCATATAGACAAGTATAAAAACAACCAAACAAATAATACAAGTGATAACACAACCACACAGAGAACACATTTATTCACACAGAACAACAGTGACAACAGAATCATGCAAAGAAAACACAACCACATACAAACACAACAGATGTAAAAACACAACAAGGCAATCACGACACACAACATTTTTAGGAAACAACCACATACATATGTACAAACACAACAACACAAAGGTGACATCACAACCACAGATATATGACAACACAACAACACAAAGGTGACATCACAACCACAGATATATGAAAACACAACAACACAAAGGTGACATCACAACCACAGATATATGACAACACAATCACACAAAGGTGACATCACAACCACAGATATATGACAACACAATCACACAAAGGTGACATCACAACCACAGGTATATGACAACACAATCACACAAAGGCGACATCACAACCACAGATATATGACAACACAATCACACAAAGGCGACATCACAACCACAGATATATGACAACACAATCACACAAAGGCGACATCACAACCACAGATATATGACAACACAATCACACAAAGGCGACATCACAACCACAGATATATGACAACACAATCACACAAAGGTGACATCACAACCACAGATATATGACAACACAATCACACAAAGGTGACATCACAACCACAGATATATGGACAACACAATCACACAAAGGTGACATCACAACCACAGATATATGACAACACAATCACACAAAGGTGACATCACAAACACATATATATGACAACACAATCACACAAAGGTGACATCACAACCACAGATATATGACAACACAATCACACAAAGGTGACATTCACAACCACAGATATATGACAACACAATCACACAAAGGTGACATCACAACCACAGATATATGACAACACAATCACACAAAGGCGACATCACAACCACAGATATATGACAACACAATCACACAAAGGTGACATCACAACCACAGATATATGAACAACACAATCACACAAAGGCGACATCACAACCACAGATATATGACAACACAATCACACAAAGGCGACATCACAACCACAGATATATGACAACACAATCACACAAAGGTGACATCACAACCACAGATATATGACAACACAATCACACAAAGGTGACATCACAACACAGGTATATGACAACACAATCACACAAAGGCGACATCACAACCACAGATATATGACAACACAATCACACAAAGGTGACATCACAACCACAGATATATGACAACACAATCACACAAAGGTGACATCACAACCACAGATATATGACAACACAATCACACAAAGGTGACATCACAACCACAGATATATGACAACACAATCACACAAAGGCGACATCACAACCACAGATATATGACAACACAATCACACAAAGGTGACATCACAACCACAGGTATATGACAACACAATCACACAAAGGCGACATCACAACCACAGATATATGACAACACAATCACACAAAGGTGACATCACAACCACAGGTATATGACAACACAATCACACAAAGGTGACATCACAACCACAGATATATGACAACACAATCACACAAAGGCGACATCACAACCACAGATATATGACAACACAATCACACAAAGGTGACATCACAACCACAGATATATGACAACACAATCACACAAAGGCGACATCACAACCACAGGTATATGACAACACAATCACACAAAGGCGACATCACAACCACAGATATATGACAACACAATCACACAAAGGCGACATCACAACCACAGATATATGACAACACAATCACACAAAGGCGACATCACAACCACAGGTATGTGACAATACAACCACTAAGAGAAAACAGGACTGGCAACACAATTAAACACTGATAATAGATATAATTCAACCACAGACACAGAACATGCAACAAGACAATGACATATACACAGACCAGATGTAGCGATACTTACAAACATGAAACACGTTCTTAGCTAGAGTATATGTTTGACTTCACAGAACAAGTATAGAAGTCTATTAATGGCAGAGACTAATACCATTTTGATGTGATGGAGTCAGTATATTTTGTAGCATAGTATATTTTGTAGCATGTGTCATGATTTCACTGTGTATCAACCAGATTATGACAATACAGACGGTCATATTCATAGCCTGTGTGCAAAGCCACATTTGGTTTTAACCAGGACAGAAAAAACCAATAAAGTCTGACTGCACAGCTGCAGTTGTTTACCAGTTAGATCAAAGACAGTCTATGTTGGCAGCTACAACGTGTTGGGAGCGGTCGGGAGACCTTGAGAAGTTTCTGACATCAAAAGGAATTGGCGGCTTGTTGTTGAGACAATGCAGCAACGCGGGCTTGTTTGGGTGTCAAACCAAGAAAAGACCACTCGTACATTTGATTAAGTCTTGGATAGACAGAAGATATGTCGGGAAATTGTAGGCATATGTTAAAAAAAGGGGAGGCGACTTATGCATGGATTGTCCAAAAGGGGAGATAATCTACTATTGTGACATTGATGAAACCCAAGGAAGAGAATTTATTCAGAAATGGATAATCTGCCCTTGAACCACTTTTGTTAACATCAAAAGAACGTCACGTGGCCACTCAAGGCTGTTGGGTAAAAACATGCTTTGTTTACAAGTAGTGTAACTCTGAGGATTGACTTGCACGGACGTGTTTGTCACTGCAGTGGATTTAAAAAATATCTACCGTGTGCGGAAATTAATTAGATTTAATTGTACACGTGCCTGTTATGGCAGAATGTGGATATGATTTCGAAGACACTGCTGTGTTGTGCTTAAGGTATTGTAGAGAGTATATTTAAGCCTAGTTAATATAAGCAGTAGCCTCGGGAAAACTTGCTAGAGTAATGAATAGAATTAGCTGTGCTAGTGAGAATTGTGTAGTGGGGTGATATTGGGGAAAATTGAGGATGGGGAGAATGTACAATGATGGGATCTTCTAGTGATGTCTGCTAGGGGTCTACACTTTACATTTTGCTCTGTCCTGATCTTAACCCACTGCAGACCGGAGTGAAGAACTCCTATGCCCATGACAGAGTGGTTCACTGTCATGTATCTGAGTGAGGCGAACACCCCCCCCCCCCCAATGGAGGTCAGGGACAGTTGCTATCACCAAATGTGTTGTTCTCTCGTTGACAGGTTCCTTTAGGTCACTCAAGTCACTGAGAATGGAGACCTTGGTGCAGGCAGTTGGTCAACATCTTTTGCACTTAGCCCATGATAAAAAGGGTTTACGGAAACAAGTATAAGAGGGATTATCAAACGTCACACATTAACAGAATACAAGAAATTGTTTTCTCCACACCATTTTGGAGGAAGACCAATCGTCAAATTAATGTTTCAAACATCACTTGGGAACAGAATAGTAGAAGTGAATTTCTTTTACACCACCTGGGAAAAGACCAGTGGGCAGTATGTTTTACACGACAGGTGAACAAACAAAGAGATACAGTTATTCCCCAACACATGGGAATAAATCAGTATAAACAGATTAGGAAGTTAGTATAACAATGGTCTTGTGAACAGTAGACACTTGAAACAGGAAGTACATTTATTTCAAAGAACAGTATATTCTTGTGCTTAAGACAAGGGTGTTATAAGTATAAGAACAAATTAGACATATATTAACTGTGTGATCCAGACAGGATTTAGGGTCGGACTGTGACTAGTTCTTTTGAGTGATCAAACAGCCACCGGTGGAAATCTACCTCTAGCAGGATGGACACATACCTGGGTGAGGTCCTCGTGGAATGAATGAGGATATGGTGTGATCCTTTCTGTGATGATAGGGCTGGGCTCTTCAGCTACCTGGTCTATGTCCGCACCCAATAGAAATATTCGACACACATTCTACCCTTTACACACACACACACCTCTCACACCTATACTCTTGGTTTAATAAATTCTTTTGTATTTATTTGTTAAAGCTTGAGTTGTGGAATATGTTATGTTGGGGAAAAGTGAGAGGGGGCAGGATAGAAGGGTGAGTGAGAGTAAGAAAGAGGTGTTTGCAGACCGACGGAGTTTTGTGGACGGAGTCTAGTGGTTTCTCTAGGACAATAATATTGGGGTAATAAAAATGTAGTGTTGATTCCCCCACTCCAGGGACAACACGAAAGTAAGTAAGGAAGACTTACGACATTTATTGGGGGCTCGTAAACGTGATCTTTGGACGGTGGGATCTCTCGTAAACGTGATCTTTGGATAGTGGGATCTCTCGTAGACGGGATCTTTTGACAGCGGGATCCTCTGACAACGGGTTCTTTAGACACGGGATCTTTTGTTAAAAGACGGAGATATTGTTAGAGAGAGAGAATCCAGCTAGAGTGAATGTGGATAGGGGTTAGGACACATATCTTACCTGTTCACACTTCACACGTCTGCATAGGTCTGTGGTCCTGATTCTGCTCTTGTCACTGAGTGATTGGGCTGTGTGTGGTCTTAATTATTATATTAACAGTGATTGTTCATTATATATAAATTCCTCTTGGAGATAATCTGCACCCTATCTGCTGAGTTACCTCTCTGTAAAATGGCCACTCCTAGATTAACTACGGCGGAACTTAGGGCAAAGGGTGAAGACATAGGATTGTCGGGTTCTGCTTTAACGGATTACATACAGGAAGTGGAGAGAGAGTATCGTCAAGCAGACAGAGACGATCGGAAGGCCGAATTGGAATTGAGAAGGATGGAGGGCAGAGCAAGCGGCTAAGAAATGGGAAGCAGAACAAGCTGCTAGGCAACTTGAGGCTGAGCAAGCCATGAGAAGGATGGAACTTGAAGCTGAGCAGGCAGCCAAGAAACTGGAAGTGGAGGAAGCTGCTAGGAAACGGGAAGCAGAGCAGGAGGCTCAGAAAAGGGAGCACGAGTACAGGATGAGGGAACTTGAGTTGAAGAGACAATCTAATGGGGAAACTGAGGGTGCAGTTGGAGGTTCCTCAGTCCCAGGCTCAACTTCAGCAGGTGGACATAGTTACCATGCTATGAAGTTTCCTCTAGCAATCTACGAGGAGGACAAGGAGAAGATTGACCAGTACCTTCAACGCTTCGAGGCCATGTCCGTGGCTATGGGTCTGGACCGTGAAAAATGGAATCTCAAGCTATCCCAGGGATTACGCGGGACCGGCTATGAGGTTTATTCTCGCCTGCCACCAGGACATGAGAACAACTATGACGAATTGAAAACGGCTCTGCTGAAACGATTCGAGGTTACGTCACATACGTACCGGAAAAAATTTCGAGTATCGAAACGAGAACCGGGAGAGTTGTTTGCCGCCTACGGTTTGCGTCTAAAATCCTATCTTCACAAGTGGATGGATTTGGCTGGGTTCGCACATGACTACGAGAGTCTGGAAGAACTCATGGTGGTCGACCAGCTGAAGAAGCAAATGTCAAAACCTCTCAGGACATTCCTGGGAGAACAAGGAGCGGAACGTATTGACCTCGTGACAAAATTAGCAGAACGGTTCGTAGACGTACATGGGGAGGCCGGGGAAAACCTTCCCACCAACACCAAAAGTCAGGAGAAACATGACAAGAAGAAAGCCAAAAGCTCTGGAACAAAAAAGGGGGAACCTTATGTGCAAAAATCAGAGGATAGTTCAGAGAAGACGAAGGAGGGAAGCAAGAGCTCTTCGAGCTCCACACCAAAACGACAGTGGTCGGAGAAGTGGTGTTCAATTTGTAAGTCACCCACTCACAATACGAGGGACTGCAAATCGAAGGCTAAGAGCCCTCACTTTGCAGCATGTCAAGTGACTTCCAAGGAGGTTGTCACGGAAAATGCCAAAGTCAGCAAGAAGGCTCGCAATCAGGAGAGCTCACTCAAGGCCGGTACTAGAAAATCTAGGACAGGGAAATGGTGCAACCAATGCAAGTCAAACACGCACAATGCTATTGACTGCAGGGAAGAGTCAGGAGATTCTCAATTCGTGATGTGCCCCGGGAGACCTAAGGTGGAGCCCACTGAACAGGTCGAGGCCGACGAAGAGACTCCAGACCAGGAAAAACCACCTGTAGTGGAATTGGTAGAGGTTAACGGTCGTCAAGTGGAGTGTCTGTACGACACAGGACTGGACGGGGAGGCCGTGATTTCTGCGGATCTGGTACACCCAGAACAATTCACAGGTGAGACCATGGAAATACAGCCTGCACAGAGGAGTGCTGTAGCCATGAAGTTGCCCATTGCTAACGTGGAGATTCGGTCAAGATATGTCACAGGCACAATCAAGGCTGCTGTATTGACCGATCCCATTTTCCCAGTAATCCTTGGTTGCCGGTATGTCTTTCTGGGAATGCCCAGGGAGCCAATCCATAGGGGAGCAATACAGACTCGCTCTCAGACCAGAACGGAAGAGGCAGAAGCAATTGTGACTAACCCACTGCCGGGGGAGCTACGAACTGCCCAGAGTGAGGATGATACTTACGTCCTTGCTACAAAAAGCTGCAGAAAGTGCTGATCCACCAGGACGGGGTCAGTACTACATGAAGAACAGGATACTCTACAGGAGAGCAGGAACAGGAAACAACCTATACGGTCAGTTGGTCGTTCCGAAAGCTCACCGGTCCCAGATTCTTCATATGGGGCATACCATCTCCTTTAGTGGACACATGGGTATTGCCGCCACCATGCAGCGGATTTCCTGCCACTACTATTGGCCGGGAATGACAGAGGATGTGCGTCGGTATGTGAAGTCATGCCCTGAGTGCCAGAGGGTGGCACCGAAACACTGGACAGCACCGGTGGTCTTGGGTGAGATGCCATTATGAACTCTCCTTTCGAGAGGGTAGCCATCGATATCGTGGGTCCACTTCCCAGAACTAGGAAGAGGAACATGTATATACTCACAATGGTGGATTGCTGTACAATGTGGGGTGAAGCCATACCGTTGACCACGATTGACTCGAAACGAGTGGCGGATGCACTGATGGAGGCCTTTACAAGATTAGGCTTTCCAGATCAAATTCTGACGGACAATGGGTCCCAGTTTTGTGGAAAACTCATGGAGGAGGTATTTAGAGTGTTTCACTCTAACCACATACATACCAGCCCTTACCATCCTCAAGCCAATGGACAAGTAGAGCGTTTCAACGGCACGTTGATGACAATGCTCAGGAAACTGGCGCAGGAAAAACCTGATAGGTGGGATGAATATATCCCAGCAGCACTCTTTGCCTATCGGGAAGTTCCTCATGGCTCAACAGGACTACCACCCGCTACGTTGCTGTTTGGTCGTCCAATTAAAGGACCGTTGGAAGCCATGTTGAGGAGTTGGACTGAAGAGGGAACGTCAGAAGAAGTGATCTCTTCCTATAAATACGTGGAGGAACTAAAAGAAAAACTCCACAAAGGATGGACTCTGGCACATCAAAACTTGAAAAAGGCCAGGAAAAGACACGCGGCTTACTACAACCGTAGGTCTAAAGACAGATCTCTAGAGGTGGGAGACAAAGTTTTGTTGCTACTCCCAACGGGAAACAACAAACTGGAGATAGGTTGGCAAGGACCATTTCCCGTGGAAAGGGTGATATCCAGAACCAACTATCAGATCCGGATCCGGGGAAAGTCGAAGATTTTCCATATCAATCTCTTGCGGAAATACGAAGAGAGACCCGGAGAAAAAGCAGCTCACCTCATGGCAATGGCAGTTGCAGTGGAGACAGAAGTGGGAACCAGCGAGGGCAGGGAATATCCCCTGGTACACCAGGAAACCTACAAGGATGTGCAGGTGAACCCTGATCTGACCTCCCAGGAGAGGGAGAAGATAACCCAGGTTCTCAGGTCTCATAAGGAGATACTGACTGATAAACCAGGACGAACGAGGTTGGTGGAGTTCGAGATGACGTTGACCACACAGGAGCCTGTTCGCCAAAAGGTTTACCCAGTGCCCTTCTCTAAAGAAAAGGCCCTGGAGGAGGAAATACAAAAACTGCTGGAGGATGACGTGATTGCACCATCCACATCCCCATACAATGCGGGGGTAGTTTTGTTACGGAAACCAAGTGGAGAACACCGGTTGTGTATAGACTACCGACTTCTGAACAGTCATACACAATTTCAGGTGGAACCTTTGCCGAATTCAACGCAGTTATTCGCTAGGCTCCATAAGGCTCGGTACTTTTCAAAGGTGGATCTGAGTCGGGGGTACTATCAAATACCAGTCAAACCGGAGATTCGACCACTGCTGGCCTTCAGTACACCCAGTGGACACTACGAATTCAAGGTCATGCCCTTTGGACTCAGCAATGCACCTAGTGTGTTTACCCGTATGATGAGGACTTTACTAGATCCTTTACAGGATACGGCCATCATCTCCTTCATGGATGATATTCTGATTTCCAGTGACAGCTTGGATGACCATTTGCAATCCTTGGAGAGAGTGTTTAATAGACTCAAGGAAGCAGGGCTTACCGCTCGTCCAACCAAGTGCATGATTGGTTACCAGACTCTGGAATTTCTAGGTCACACCATCACTCCAGGACACATTGTCCCAGAAGAGAAGAACCTGGAGAAAATCAGAAATGCCCCAAGGCCAAAAACGAAGAAGGACGTGCGATCTTTTCTCTCGTTGTGTGGATTCTACCAGAAATTTATCCCACATTTCACTGAACTGGGAGCTCCATTGACGGAAACCTTGAAAAGGGATTCCCGGACCAAATCATTTGGACACCAGAATGTGAGACTGCCTATAGTCATTTAAAGGAGGCCTTGGTCAGTAAACCTGTATTACAGCTCCCGAACCTTTCCAAACCATTTGTGTGAGAACTGATGCAGGTGGGATTGGAATTGGGGCAGCTTTGTTACAGGAAGGGAAAGACGATGCTTCGGTTTTGAAACCTGTGGCATACGCAAGCAAGAAGCTACTCCAGGCTGAGAGGAATTATTCGACCGTCGAGAGAGAGTGCTTGTCTCTCGTATGGGCCGTGCAAAAATTCCAGCCCTATTTGTATGGAGTTAAGTTTCGGGTCCAGTCAGATCATCAGCCCCTGATGTTCCTGGCTACTTCTCAGAAGCTCAACGCCCGTTTGATGCGGTGGTCGTTGTTACTTCAACCCTACAATTTCACAGTGGAGTATATTCCTGGGAAGGAAAATGTTGGAGCGGACTTCTTATCAAGACACCCAGCTCCTGAAGAAGAGGAATGAATCATCTGGATTGAATTCACAGTGGAGAAGAGTGAGATGGACTACTCTCTTAAGAGGGGGCCTAAATAAATGTCGTAAGTCTTCCTTACTTACTTTCGTGTTGTCCCTGGAGTGGGGGGAATCAACACTACATTTTTATTACCCCAATATTATTGTCCTAGAGAAACCACTAGACTCCGTCCACAAAACTCCGTCGGTCTGCAAACACCTCTTTCTTACTCTCACTCACCCTTCTATCCTGCCCCCTCTCACTTTTCCCCAACATAACATATTCCACAACTCAAGCTTTAACAAATAAATACAAAAGAATTTATTAAACCAAGAGTATAGGTGTGAGAGGTGTGTGTGTGTGTAAAGGGTAGAATGTGTGTCGAATATTTCTATTGGGTGCGGACATAGACCAGGTAGCTGAAGAGCCCAGCCCTATCATCACAGAAAGGATCACACCATATCCTCATTCATTCCACGAGGACCTCACCCAGGTATGTGTCCATCCTGCTAGAGGTAGATTTCCACCGGTGGCTGTTTGATCACTCAAAAGAACTAGTCAAGTCCGACCCTAAATCCTGTCTGGATCACACAGTTAATATATGTCTAATTTGTTCTTATACTTATAACACCCTTGTCTTAAGCACAAGAATATACTGTTCTTTGAAATAAATGTACTTCCTGTTTCAAGTGTCTACTGTTCACAAGACCATTGTTATACTAACGTCCTAATCTGTTATACTGATTTATTCCCATGTGTTGGGGAATAACTGTATCTCTTTGTTTGTTCACCTGTCGTGTAAAACATACTGCCCACTGGTCTTTTCCAGGTGGTGTAAAAGAAATTCACTTTCTACTATTCTGTTCCCAAGTGATGTTTGAAACATTAATTTGACGATTGGTCTTCCTCCAAAATGGTGTGGAGAAAACAATTTCTTGTATTCTGTTAATGTGTGACGTTTGATAATCCCTCTTATACTTGTTTCCGTAAACCCTTTTATCATGGGCTAAGTGCAAAAGATGTTGACCAACTGCCTGCACCAAGGTCTCCATTCTCAGTGACTTGAGTGACCTAAGGAACCTGTCAACGAGAGAACAACACATTTGGTGATAGCAACTGTCCCTGACCTCCATTGGGGGGGGGGGGGGGGGGTGTTCGCCTCACTCAGATACATGACAGTGAACCACTCTGTCATGGGCATAGGAGTTCTTCACTCCGGTCTGCAGTGGGTTAAGATCAGGACAGAGCAAAATGTAAAGTGTAGACCCCTAGCAGACATCACTAGAAGATCCCATCATTGTACATTCTCCCCATCCTCAATTTTCCCCAATATCACCCCACTACACAATTCTCACTAGCACAGCTAATTCTATTCATTACTCTAGCAAGTTTTCCCGAGGCTACTGCTTATATTAACTAGGCTTAAATATACTCTCTACAATACCTTAGCACAACACAGCAGTGTCTTCGAAATCATATCCACATTCTGCCATAACAGGCACGTGTACAATTAAATCTAATTAATTTCCGCACACGGTAGATATTTTTAAATCCACTGCAGTGACAAACACGTCCGTGCAAGTCAATCCTCAGAGTTACACTACTTGTAAACAAAGCATGTTTTTACCCAACAGCCTTGAGTGGCCACGTGACGTTCTTTTGATGTTAACAAAAGTGGTTCAAGGGCAGATTATCCATTTCTGAATAAATTCTCTTCCTTGGGTTTCATCAATGTCACAATAGTAGATTATCTCCCCTTTTGGACAATCCATGCACAAGTCGCCTCCCCTTTTTTTAACATATGCTACAATTTCCCGACATATCTTCTGTCTATCCAAGACTTAATCAAATGTACGAGTGGTCTTTTCTTGGTTTGACACCCAAACAAGCCCGCGTTGCTGCATTGTCTCAACAACAAGCCGCCAATTCCTTTTGATGTCAGAAACTTCTCAAGGTCTCCCGACCGCTCCCAACACGTTGTAGCTGCCAACATAGACTGTCTTTGATCTAACTGGTAAACAACTGCAGCTGTGCAGTCAGACTTTATTGGTTTTTTCTGTCCTGGTTAAAACCAAATGTGGCTTTGCACACAGGCTATGAATATGACCGTCTGTATTGTCATAATCTGGTTGATACACAGTGAAATCATGACAGCATGTCACTGGTCAGCTAACCACATCAGACAGCGATGTATCCCAACCATAGTGCTCAAGAAGATACCTCCACAGTCTAGAGTAGAATAGAAAAGGAAAGGCAAGACTAGACCACTAGATACCTCCACACTCTAGAGTAGAAGAGGTAAGGAAAGATTAGACCACTAGATACCTCCACACTCTAGAGTAGAAGAGGAAAGGCAAGACTAGACCACTAGATACCTCCACACTCTAGAGTAGAAGAGGAAAGGCAAGACTAGACCACTAGAAACCTCCCCACTCTAAGAGGAAAGGCAAGACTAGACCACTAGATACCTCAAATGACTGCCAACTACAACATACAACTTTAGTGATGACACTCAAATGATTGTAAACTACAACATACAACTTTAGTGATAACACTCAAATGATTGCCAACTACAATATACAACTTTAGTGATGACACTCAAATGATTGCCAACTACAACATACAACTTTAGTGATGACACTCAAATGATTGCCAACTACAGCATACATCTTTAGTGATGACACTCAAATGATTGCCAACTACAACATACAACTTTAGTGATGACACTCAAATGATTGCCAACCACAACATACAACTTTAGTGATGACACTCAAATGATTGCCAACTACAACATACATCTTTAGTGAACTTATGCAACCTGTTCTCAGTTACAACATATATCCTAAGAGAAAAAATATCAAATAACTACAACATATAACTTTACAGAAAACACTCAATGAGCTGTCAACAACTACATATAACTATAGAGAAACCACTCAATGAACTGTCAGCTACAACTTATAATTATAAAGAAAACACTCAATGAATGTCAAATATAACTTATAACAATAAAAAGAACATTCAATGAGCTGTCAACTATAACTTATAACAATAAAGAGAATACTCAATGAACTGTTAACTACAACATTAAAAAATGCTGGGGATCGAATCCAAACATGCCTCGGCAGGCATATGCATCAACCACAATGGCCCCGTGTGATATATTAAACATAAAGGATAGATTTACAATGCGAGGTAACAAACTTTATTCTATCAGAGTTTGTTACGAAAGACAGCTCCTGATGGCCAGATTTCCTCACTCTCACAGGCCAAACCAAGGCAACCTGGTAGGACTTGCTCTGGGCTTCGCTTTGCTGCTACACAGCTGCGAATGTGGCAGAGTACCCTGACACACCAGACAAGTGTCAGAGTGCAATTGGCTGAACAAAACACTAAATCCCAGGCACAAAGTTCATGACTTGCCTGACCTCAGCTCCTGCATTCTCTGACACTGAGATTCACAACCTCCTATAAGTATGTGTTTTGATTGTTTGAAGGAATAAATACATAACAATCTCATGTTTGTGGACATGCTCAGAATAAATAATTTATACATTTATATAACAATAACATACAACATGATATGCAAGAGCTGCAGACGTACGTGATAACTGCAAACATTTATTGGGGAAACAACCTGCAAACATGTGACCATATTGCAGTAAATACCATTCTTATGTTGTGAGAACTGTGGATGTACGTGATAACTGCAAACATTTATTGGGGAAACAACCTGCAAACATGTGACCATATTGCAGTAAATACCATTCTTATGTTGTGAGAACTGTGGATGTACGTGATAACTGCAAACATTTATTGGGGAAACAACCTGCAAACATGTGACCATATTGCAGTAAATACCATTCTTATGTTGTGAGAACTGTGGATGTACGTGATAACTGCAAACATTTATTGGGGAAACAACCTGCAAACATGTGACCATATTGCAGTAAATACCATTCTTATGTTGTGAGAACTGTGGATGTACGTGATAACTGCAAACATTTATTGGGGAAACAACCTGCAAACATGTGACCATATTGCAGTAAATACCATTCTTATGTTGTGAGAACTGTGGATGTACGTGATAACTGCAAACATTTATTGGGGAAACAACCTGCAAACATGTGACCATATTGCAGTAAATACCATTCTTATGTTGTGAGAACTGTGGATGTACGTGATAACTGCAAACATTTATTGGGGAAACAACCTGCAAACATGTGACCATATTGCAGTAAATACCATTCTTATGTTGTGAGAACTGTGGATGTACGTGATAACTGCAAACATTGGGGAAACAACCTGCAAACATGTGACCATATTGCAGTAAATACCATTCTTATGTTGTGAGAACTGTGGATGTATGTGATAACTGCAAACATTTATTGGGGAAACAACCTGCAAACATGTGACCATATTGCAGTAAATACCATTCTTATGTTGTGAGAACTGTGGATGTACGTGATAACTGCATACATTTATTGGGGAAACAACCTGCAAACATGTGACCATATTGCAGTAAATACCATTCTTATGTTGTGAGAACTGTGGATGTACGTGATAACTGCAAACATTTATTGGGGAAACAACCTGCAAACATGTGACCATATTGCAGTAAATACCATTCTTATGTTGTGAGAACTGTGGATGTACGTGATAACTGCAAACATTTATTGGGGAAACAGTCTGCAAACATGTTACCATATTGCAGTAAATACCATTCTTATGTTGTGAGAACTGTGGATGTACGTACACAGATGTCTCAATCAGTCTACAAATCAGGCATCCACATACATGCATACATCCACATAGAAACATAGATCTACATATTGTCATAATCCATAGGACACCCACACACAGATGAAAATCCACATACAGTCTTATATATTTACACAGACACATCCACATACACACATACATCCATATAAGGACACACCTCCACATTAGTCATCATTAGATCATTAACCACCATTTGCAAACCACTTTAAATAAATGGCTATACAACCAACAGAAATGAGAAAAAGACAACACAGATTATAAATACAATTTCTTCAACCACTCAACATAACACATAAAATAACATCTCTCTAGAGACACATCCAACAATCCAAAATTGGAAAATAAATAAACATGTTCTTCAAATATTCAACGTCATATATAAAATCAACATTCCCCTACAGATGTGTCCAAAACTCTACAATAGGAGAAAACTGCTGAAATATAAGCACAATGAATTCAACCACAGGTGACCACTGATATAAATTACTAACACAGGAGTAAATCAAATATTCTATTTAGATAACTTAAGTACACAATTTCAGTGACTTTTAAATGGAAGCACAGAAGCCATAGATGGGTTGTACTATTTATTACGTGGCATATTTTGCTGGTCGTCAGGTCTTAGTCAGATGTAACTGAGCTACCGTTTGACAGAAGACGATACAATGTACTTTCTGTTAGCAGTGAATGTTGGGAGGTGCTCACCAAACCCAACACCCCACATTGTGCCAACGGCTTCAGGCGGAGGAGCACAACTGGGAGGGTACAACCTTACTCTAGTGCAAGGAAATGCAACCTAATGATTAAATGTCAAGGCAGAGCAGATCAGGCCCTAAGCCTTGTTCGGCAACTGGTCCGGCAGCTTCTGCAGCTTTGCCTGTTCCCGATGTATTGGTGTCACCTTTCCTCTGGAGTAAACTAGGCAGGCTGAGAGAGGGATCTTGCTGCATGGGCAGCACATGGTCTCTATAATTAAGCCCAGGCTTTGTGGTTTGGAGACGTATAACATTTGCTACCGCCATGGGTTGTAGTTGTTACACCTTGTTAGAAGCACAATCTAACAAACCATTGCAATTGTTATACCTTGTTAGAAGCACAATGTAACAAAGTATCGCCTGTCAAGACAACCAGGCGTGAATAGTAGTATTTTTCGCCAAGTCTCACTACGTGCATACTGAGGAATTATATATCATATTAAGTGAATGAATGAATCATATTCTGGCTGTAATACATAATACACACAGTCTCTGATATATTGTTTAAATGTGTTCGGCCACAATATGATTCCTTCATTCACATCATGAGATATATAATTCCGCAGTATGCACCCGACGAGATGCAGCAAAACATGTCAGGCAATAAATCGTTCAACTTATTGTTTGTGGCTGCTGTGTTTAAATTCACTTAGGGAATTCATTATCTTGAATAACTCTTAAATATTGTTTTATGTGGTTGTATCACTGTCTGTTTCTTATGCGTGTGATGATGATAGTTTTATAACCGGTGTGTCCATTCTGTCACCGTTGATTGAGTTCCGGTATAAATGACCAATTGCATGTCTCGTTTTCATTTATTGTTTTTGTCAAATTTGTTTGAATTTGTGCTTGCTCGCTTCGAACTAAAGCGTAGTCCACACACACACTACTTCTAGTAGCACTAGAATGAATTTTGCGTATGGATTAGCTTTCCCCATTAACAGTGTCCCTCACCATCGCCACTCCGACTTCAGAGGTACTTGTAATTTACATCCCCAAGTCAAGAACGATACGTCAACATTTTGGTCCAACTGTCAGGTGTAGGGGTTGAACCCCTTACCTTGGCATCAGCAAACCGGATGTTTAAGAACACGCATTCCTATCCATCCGGCCATGCTGACCTTTGTTTTCATTGATTTACTCATCTTACCTGACAGCCTGACTCCAGCTCCAAGGGTGTCATAACACTTGAGGAAGTGATGGCAGTTCATATCAGAAGTTTATTACACTGAATGTAAACCAGGCGGCTACATTTTACTATCTGTCCGTGTGACTGTAATGTAACTGTACTGTAAAAACACTTTCACTACAACATATAACACTCTATGCTCTCTGTGATGAAGTGGTTAAGCTGAAAACTCATGTTCCAAAGGTTGTGGGTCCGATTTCATACACCGTCATTCCTTTCACGAGCGCAATTTTCTGAGACTCATACGGGTCGTCGCTCAAGTTGCAGAATTCATGCTTTGTGTGACGCTTTCGGCAGGCCAAGCTATATGGGATAAAACCCAGCACAATGAAGTTGATCCCCTGGCCCTTAAACCCAACACTCTGCAACACACAATGACATTATTATAACGAATCGCTAAGATTGTAAAATGATTGACTAAATAATTGGAAACTCGAAGAATCACAGACAAAACAATGTGTACAACCGGACTGCTGGTTAGTCTGGGGCAGATTGAGGACAAACTAAAAATAGTCCATTTCAGGCTTTCCAAAACATGAGATGTGACTTTTTAACCCTTCAAAGCTAATGATCAATCAATGTATTATATTATTATTTATCTTTCT
>JACEFZ010028447.1:0-140000 GCA_014155875.1 Cepaea nemoralis
TCTAGATCTCTCTGCACGAGAATTTAGAGCGATACCCAGCATCACGGGTTACTCGAATTTCGGTGTTTCTAGAATATTCTAGATCGTAAGTCCTTCATCGGCTTCCCTCAGTCTATTCTTAGCTGGGAAAGTCCCCGATGACGCGCCAAAATAGTGCGGAATCTTGACGACCCAAGACAGATAATCGCGTTTCGTCACACCTGCAGAAGTACGTGGTTTGTCACTTGTAGAAAAGTACATGGATTTATCACTTGTAGAATTTCTTGGAGTTGTTACACGTAGAAGCACTTGGATTTAACACGTCATTTAATTTGCTTTCTTAACAGAGATAGGATCTATACCAACGTTTGGACCAGTGGTTCTCAACCGGTGGGGAATTCCCCCTCCCCCCCCCCCCAGGAGGGAATTTTATGGTTTCCAGGGGGGAGGGGGGAAATTAAGATTATTTCTAGATACCGTTAATACAAGAACCGATTACTTGATATTGTTTTTCCCTTCATACTTTACGGTTCTGTACGTATCACCCTTCTGAAATTCATTTTATAACGTAAGTAGATCCGCAAATCATGTTTTATGTAGATGTCTAGACTTGTTTTAGTATGTGCTATTAAATTTAACTTTAATTATTATATATATTGTGTAGGGGCAAGGGGAAATTTTTAGGGAGGAAATATGAAAGGAGGGAATGACGTTCTAAAAATATGGTGAGGGGGGAATGACGTCCTAAAAATATGGTGAAGGGGGGCACGGGCCAAAAAAAGGTTGAGAACCACAGGTTTGGACATTGTAGTAACATAGAGTGCAGAAAAACGAGTGTCCTTGAATATCAAACAAACTAACGGTGATCAGCTCCGTATATTTGTTGTTTATATCAAAGAAAAAGATGACACCAAAATGAGATATAAAGAGCATGGAAAATGCTTAACATTAAATACCTGGGGGACATTATAACATTATATGACAAATGTTGACAGAGATTAAGAGAAGAATAAGTAAAACAAAAGCTGTTTTTCAGAAAATGAAACGTATCTTTAGCAACAAGTTATTGTTCATAAATAACTCGCTCTCTCTCTCTCTCTCTCTCTCTCTCTCTCTCTCTCTCTCTCTCTCTCTCTCTCTCTCTCTCTCTCTCTCTCTTTATATCTATCTCTCTGACACACCCTCTCTCTCTCACACACACACACACACTCTCTCTCTCTCTCTCTCTCTCTCTCTCTCTCTCTCTCTCTCTCTCTCTCTCTCTCTCTTTCACCTTACATTCAATGATAGTTCAATTAAAGTAAACAAAAATATATATTTACAATTATAAGAAAGAGACCAGCAGAAGTTTTTGTCAAGGCATGAGAAGAGAGGCATTGGAAAGCATTCAGACGACTGAAAGATCAATTGGCATAAAAGGCAGAGGCAGAGGCAGACCAAAAGAAAAGATGCTGGATGGACTGAGACGGTGGCAGGGAGGAATATCATCAGCAGAGTCTAACCCGAATACTAATGACAGAGATCTGTTGAGAGACCTATGTCAGCCTTCAGGGCTCATGATGATGATGAATCTTTACAATCCACCCCTGTGCTACTGGGGCGCTTAAAGGCAGCCCCGAATAGTAGCACTGTAGTCTACGTTGCATGTCGTAAGAAGCGATAAAAAGGGTTGGTAAGAAACTGGATATCCCATCTCGTTGTAAACATAACAGACAAATGCAACCAATTGTGAACAAATCTAGTACGGGTTTGGTGTGAGTTTATTGAACGTCTATACTAAAATGGGAGGTGAAAGCTCGAATATTAAGAAAGTTGCTGGACTTGAAGAGTTTCAACACTAACCATTCAAAGTGTCATCATCATCAAGTGCCATGCCGAATGGCGTAGGCGTTCATGACTCTGCACAGATCTCGGTCTTTGGTTTTCTGGATCAACTCTGCCGTTGATATTCCTCCATTCCACCGTCGCAATCCATCCAGCATCATTTCTCTTGGTCTGCCTCTGCCTCTCTTCCCGTCGATCTTTCCAGTTGTCACAATGTTCTCCAACGCCTCTCTTCTCATCACATGACCGAAAAAGCTGTTTGTTTCTTTCTTATTGTTGCATATAATTTTCTAGTTTCATTAGCCTCTTTTAGGCATTCGTTGTTAGTTATTTTGGCATTTTAAGGAATTCGCACCATTCGTCTAAGGAACCACATCTCTGTTGCTTCCAATCTCTTCCTAATTTGTTCATTTATATTCCAAGATTCACGGCCGTACAGCAAAACAGGTTCTATCTAGCTCTACAGCACTCTCTTTCTGACATTCAATGATAGCGACTTATTGCATAAGATATTCTTCATTTTCTGAAATGCAGCCTTTGCTTGCCCTATTCTGTTCTTAATCTCTGTTGAGCATCTTCCATCCGATGTTATATATGTCCCTAAATATTTAAAACTATCCACTTGGTGATGTATTTTCCCTTCTATCTCTATTTAACATTTGGGTGTCAACCTGTTTCTTTTATGTCACCATTGTTACTGTTTTCTTGATTTTCAAGGAGAGTCCTTTCTTTGCACTCTCTGTTACTACAGTTTCCAACAATTGTTGTAGATCGGTTGCATTATCCGCTATCAATACTGTGTCATCTGCATAGCGTATTTTATTTATATTATAACCTCCGAATATTATTCCTGGCTTTTCTTTGATCTCTCTCATTATTACTTCGCTATAGAGGGAAAAGAGGTCCGGTGTCAAAACACATCCCTCTTACTCCCAACTTTATGCGTTCATAATTTCCTACATTATTTCCCATTTTAATTGCTGCTATTTGGTTCCAGTATATATATATATATATATATATATATATATATATATATATATATATATATATATATATATATATATATATATATATATATATATATATATATATATATATGGGCCGAATGTTGGGCGGCGCTTACCAAACCCGACACCCCACATTGTGCCAACGGCTTCGGGCGGAAGAGCGCAATTGGGAGGGTACTAGCCTTATCCTGGTGCGAGGAAATGCAACCCAAAGACAAAATAAGTCATGGCAGGGCAGACCAGGCCCTAAGCCTTGGTTGGCAGCTGGTCTAGGATCGAAGCTCCGACAGGCGGACAGTTAGAGCATTGCTTTGCTGATCCAGCAGCTTCTGCAGCTTGTCTTGTTCCAGATGTATAGGTGTTAACTTTCCTCTGGAGTGAACTAGGCAGGCCGAGAGAGGGATCATGCTGCATGGGCAACACATGGTTTCTTTATTTTAGCCCAGGCTTTGTGCTATGGAGAGGCAATAACTCCATCCCTGACTGAAATATGCCTTGCGTGATCATGATGACGGTATATACAATCACTCACGCTCAGATGGTGGCCTCTATAATGCTCAGAGATTGAAGGCCAAGACCAAAATCAGCAGGGTACTAATCAGAGAGTTGCTTTTTGCGGATGATGCTGCGATTACGACCCACTCTGAAGAAGAATTACAACATCTACTATCTGCATTCTCCAATGCTTGTTCTGAATTTGGTTTAACAATTAACAAAAAGAAGACACAGATTATGTCACAAGGTGCACACGGTGTACCATCAATCTTTATTGACGACGCCGAACTGGAGATAGTAGACCATTTTACATATCTAGGATCAGAGGTAAATAGCAAATTATCCCTCGATCAGGAAATCAACATCAGGATTGGCAATGCAGCAACAACAATGAACATGTTAGCAAAAAGAGTCTGGGAGAACAGGAAGCTTACTGCCAAAACAAAAGTCCTCGTCTACCAAGCCTGTGTCCTTAGTACTCTTCTTTATGGCAGTGAAACCTGGACAACTTACTCACGCCAAGAGAAATGTTTAAACAGCTTTCATATGCGGTGTCTGCGAAGAATACTTGGTATTAAGTGGCAAGACAAAATCACAAATACTGAAGTATTGGAAAGATCAGGTTGTGTGACGGTGTATTCCATGCTCAGTCTTCGTAGACTTAGATGGATAGGACACGTTAGGAGGATGGATGATGGTAGAATACCAAAGGACATCTTTTTTAGTGAATTACAGACGGGTAGGAGATCTCAGGGTCGGCCTCTACTACGATTCAAAAATGTGTGTAAGCGGGACATGATTGATACAGGCATTGATAATGCACATTGGGAGCACGTCGCCGCTGAACGTGTTGCCTGGAGGGCAACTATCAGAAATGGAATAAAGACAAAGGAGAAAATGATTGCAGATAAAGCACACACAGAGCGTGAGAGACGTAAGATGGTGCAAAATGGTGGAAATGACCATGTTTTCACATGCACCTACTGTGGGCAAACATTTGCAGCAAGAATTGGCCTTACCAGCCACACTCGCCACCGCCATGGATCGTAGTTATTAAGCCTTTTTGAAGCACAATGTACCAAACTATCGTCTGTCAAGACGGAAAGGTGCCAATGTATATGTATATATATATATATATATATATATATATATATATATATATATATATATATATATATATATATATATATATATATATATATATATATATATATATATATATATATATATATATATATTATCATTCTTAAATCTTTCCCATCAATGTTGATATCTTCAAACATTTTACTCAGTTCATCATGGTTTACTTTATCAAATGCCTTAGTATAATCTATGAAGCACAAATATATGTCTTTCTTTGTCTCTACTGATCTTTCTAATAGTGTTCGTAATGTTTATATTGCATTGTGTGTACCTTTTCCTTCCACAAATCTATACTGTTCTTCACCAATTTCCATTTTTATTTTGTTCCTTATTCTTCTCATTATAATTCTGAGTAGAAACTTAGTGATATGAAGTTTAGTTGAGTAAATTAGGGAGACTGGCGAGCCACGTCAAGTGGTGCAAATTATATGACAAGAAAATGATTTAACAACTAGTAAAGAGTAACAAATATAGAATAATGGCCGGTCTCCGTGGCCAAAGGCTTTCGAATGCGGTTCGTTAGCCGTATACCAAGCATTTGAAACGTAGCAGCGACCGATTTGTGCAGCAGACCGTGTCGGGTTGTGTTATAACAAATGGTATAGGAGCCGGTCGTTCAGAAAGCAATAGCAAACTACTGAACGTAAAAACTTAAATAGTACATCAACAGCAGCTGAAAAATGCTGGTGTTGACTGCAACGTCCTGTAAGGGATATGCAACATTAAAAAAAAAAAAAACAAGAATAACACATCCAAATGACTATACTCACCCATGCTTTGTCCGTTAGGAGAGGACCCACACAAGTCCCTTGTCTCAAACAAACCAACTGTTAGCCGCTCCATATGGTTGTTGTAACACATTGATACCAACAGCTCGCCTTTGTTTGTGGTTGACTGTATGAAATAAATGGTGTGTTTCAATAATGCCGGTGTTAGTATTTAAGTCGAGAAAACACATCTGTGATTCAGTATACTACCTGGGCTGTGGACTAGGTTATAGTGAGAAGAGCATTGTCAAAATAAAGAGTCGAGGTTTCGATATTGAAGCACGCCGCTTTGCGTTGATTTAGATGGTAGGAGGCGTCGGTCTTTCAGAAAGCATTATTATAATATACTATGGATATTATATACACAGGCGAAAAACATCCCCGGAGGCCTTGGAGATGTGGTTTTATAGAAGAATACTGAAAATTAATTGTGCAGCCAAAATGAGCAATTTGGACATTTTGAGGGAAGCTGAGTCGCAAATACAACTTATCACACATATAGCCACATTATGAGAAGAAAAAAAAAACTGCAACATGTTCTGACAACCGGAAAGATTTACAGAAAGATAGATAGAGGAAGACAGCGTGAGAAGATACTTGTCAGTCTTCTGTCATGGCATGGAAGGGAGTCAACACACGAACTGTTCCACGCAGTCGGAGATCGCAATTCGTGGAGAGGCATGATCACCGACTCCAGCAAGGCACTAACTGATGATGATGATATATATTTAAGCAGACAACCGTAGAGGCTTTAGAGCAGCTAACATGAAAGGATAACTGACGCAAAATATAAAAAGGAGACTGATTAAATATGTTGTCTAAATTGCAAATATTATGACACACAGAAGTCCCTGTAAACACGTTTATGATTGATTATTTGGTTGTTTCAGGATTTGAAATTTAAATATTGAGCACAACCCACTACTGGCAACGCTAATCGTATTCTGGTATGAACCTAAGGCCTATCCACGTCAATATGGAAGCACTATACTCGAGTTTCGCTCTCGTTTGAGCTCGTCAGTAGTGCATATCCCTGACCGGATCCGGAAACAAGTCCCGGATCACGCATGTGAAGCGGGTGTGTAACCACGCGGCACACACTGGACACACCAAATTATCACAACAGAACACCACAACGCTACCCATCGTAGGCTATGCTCAAGATTGCCCAATCGCCGCGACTAACGTCCGTCAGTCGATGGGACCCGAACGATCAGGACTTCATTATTGTTCAGATTTTGCCGATATATTTTTATAACGGGTATGGTAACCGATCCTCCTTTGGCACTTCATGCGAGATGCATAATAGGTTACAATGTTACTAATCTTTGTTTCCTTTATGTGTCCCGGTAGTTTGTGTGATATTGTATTGTTTCTTCTTCATTTAACATGTGGTGACGGCGATCCTTGACATATTTTCATGTTGCAGTGTACAATATGCTGCTGTCCATTGCCTTGTTCTTTGGGATTCTGAGATAAATAGCAATTTTTTTCCCCCAATCTTTCACTGTCTCTTCATTGTTCTCCTTTTTTTTCATCTTTCCATTCTTCTCATCTCGTTCTCATGCCTTAATGTAGTCACTGGAGGATCTTCTCCGTGTTTATATGTTGTTTTTTGTGCATGTATTCGTTTGCTGATGTCGGTTAGTGGCCGCAGCGTACTGTTTTTCGTAGTTGTGTTCTGTAAAGCGGCATTACTTTGTGTTATTTTATATTGTTGACATTTCCACAGCGTTGCCACAGATCCATTAATTTTATTCATAAACTGACTTTCTATTTTCTTCATAAATTAATCTTGTTTTGGGATCTCAGCGTATGTTAATGTGTGAGTAACTAATTGCCTTGTTTATATTCCTACGCATATTCATGCCGTCGTAACACCATATCGTTAATGCCAGTTAGTTTAAAGTCATTGGTTGTTTCGATTTTCTAGGACATTTTAAGTGTAGTACTTTGTAATTGTTTTCTGAACGGTGGGAGGTCATACCATTATGAAAATCAGCTCAAAGTGATCTGTTCCTAGATAGTTCAGCCGGTATGTTTGTAAAACTGCGTTCACTATCCCTAATCCGCAGACATATTGTTAACATCTGCTCATATGTTTGTTCTCACTTGAACGTACATATTTCACTCTACATTCATTATGCACTGATAGATACTTACAATGCATTGAAATTCTTTTACCTAAGTGATGTAGTGTGCTTCCATTATGGCTTATGTGAATAAGAAGCAAATGGCTTGAAAATCACCACCCCATTTGGAATATTTCATTCGCAGATAGAGTTTTATGATCGTCTTTCAAAAGCTGTTTGTAATTCACGTGTTAAGCCAGACCCCAGAGACACAAGTCTGACAACCCAAGAATACAAATCCCTGTTGCTGACCGTAAAGTCCTTTTGAAATTCGAGGTCTTTGGTCTGAGATTCCATGCTACATCATCCTGCCAGAGTGATGTGCTGTCAATGGGAGCAATGGAGATGGGGGTTTCCAACAACAGCAACTTCAATTTTCTTTAAGAGTTGTGTGGGCTAGGAGATGTGCTAATGACTGCAGTAATCTCATGATAACCAGCCTCTGCTCAAGGAAAAGCCAGCCGCTCGTTTTGTGCAGGGATTATTTACAGTGTAAATGACCAATGCATAGGAATGAAATTTCAATTACGTGTAATGTAATATATATCTATGAGACACATAATAAAATAGGGAATCATATACGCTACATTTCTTTCTATTATATGAGTGTTTGAATAACGTGTATTTCTATTTTAGACTGTCTATGTATCTGTCTATATTTCTTCTTCTTCTTCTTCTTCTTCTTCTTCTTCTTCTTCTTCTTCTTCTTCTTCTTCTTCTTCTTCTTCTTCTTCTTCTTCTTCTTCTTCTTCTTCTTCTTCTTCTTCTTCTTCTTCTTCTTCTTCTTCTTCTTCTTCTTCTTCTTCTTCTTCTTCTTCTTCTTCTTCTTCTTCTTCTTCTTCTTCTTCTTCTTCTTCTTCTCTTCTTCTTCTTCTTCTTCGTTCTGCTTCTGCTTCCTTCTTCTTCTTCTTCTTCTTCTTCTTCTTCTCTTCTTCTTCTTCTTCTTCTTCTTCTTCTTCTTCTTCTTCTTCTTCTTCTTCTTCTTCTTCTTCTTCTTCTTCTTCTTTTCTCTCTTCTTCTTTTCCTCTTCTTCTTCTTCTTCTTCTTCTTCTTCTTCTTCTTCTTCTTCTTCTTCTTCTTCTTCTTCTTCTTCTTCTTCTTCTTCTTCTTCTTCTTCTTCTTCTTCTCACTTAATATCCGCAAAGTATATTGTGCTCTCAACTGAGGGATATGGCTGAACGCCTCTAAGTCAAAATACTTCGTATGTGAGGGCCTGGCCTTTCTTCACCTCCTGCTGCTTGGAGGTGCGATGCTGAGCCGGCAGCATCTGCAGCCTACCTTGTTCCAGACGTACTGGTCATCCTTTCTCCTGGATAAAACAAGGCAGGCCGAGAGAGGGACTATGCCGAGTGGGCAACACGTGTACTCTTAATCCAGCCCAGGCATTGTGCAACGGAATTTTAGATCCAGTCCACTTACATTCGTCTGTAAAGATGGCAAGGTGCCACTACTAGCAATTATATCTTCACAAAATATGGCATAGGTCATATGCCACAATTATATCTTCACAAAATGTGGCATTGGTCATATGTCACAATGATATCTTCATAAAATATGGCATAGGTCATACGCCACAATGATATCTTCATAAAATATGGCATAGGTCATATGCCACAATGATATATTCATAAAATATGGCATAGGTCATATGCCACAATGATATCTTCCTAAAATATGGCATAAGTCATATGCCACAATGATATCTTCATAAAATATAGCATAGGTAATATGCCACAATGATATCTTCATACAATATGGCATATGTCATATGCCACAATGATATCTTCATAAAATATGGCATAGGTCATATGCCACAATGATATCTTCATAAAATATGGCATTGGTCATATGCCACAATGATATCTTCATAAAATATGTCAGTGGTCATATGCCACAATGACAGTCGGCTCATTTGCTTACTTCCTATTTGTACGTCCTTTGCTTTACGTGACGATCAACACCAAATTGATTTTCTGGGCAATTATAAGTTCTGTAGTTTACCTTTGTTTCCTGAACGAGAAGTCAACTTTTGAGGTCAACTTAATGCCGAGCGCGTTTATCCTTCATTCCATGTGGACTTCTTACCCAACTACTCACACAACAGCGCGATTATGGCCACGCTCATTTATCATTCATTGCCAAGGTCTTCCTTTCTTCCCGTCTCCTCATGTGTCTGATCATACACCTTTGTGTTTGTTGATATATCATATTTAATTACGGTCAATATATATATATATTATACAATGCTTCATAACAACAGATAATTACCTCCGACACTTCCCTCTCCAGATCCCTCCAGATAACAAGGCGAACGTTGTTCTCACAGTCGTGCTCCCGCAGCGGGTACAGGGCGTGGCCAATGACCTGGTGACGCTTGTGCCTGTCCACGTCATAGATTGTCAACTTCAGGACGCGGTCCTCTAACGCACGATGTGATACCTGTCAACCAGATTCAACATATGTTTTATATACGCAATTAAAGACGGCGAGTTTTATGTTAACAGACAATGATACAATTAACGGAGACGCTTCCACAAAGCGGTCTGCTGTCAAATTGCACGCAGCTGTATTTCGAAAGCGGTATGCGGGATTATGAACGGCGTTCGTAACCCTTCATCACAGAGCCGGCAATTTCCTTAACTAACACACAATAATATACAAGTATAAGGGGTAATCATTTGAAATCCGTTCGTGCCGCACCGCGCGTAATTGCGTACGTTGAAAATGATCATGTCATAGTCATGTGATAAGTACTGACCAATAAATAAAAGAGAACGTGCTTATCGTCCCTTGATGCATAGTTTCTGACCATTGAGAAAATGGCCGGGTTGATCCGAAATCCGTCCAAAGAAGCTCAAAGAGCTGTGATTCAGTTTCTTTCATTTGAAGGATGTCGACCAGGGGACATTCATTGAAGAATACAGGCAACTATGAATCACGGTGTCACCACTTTGAGCCGAGCAACAAAAGAGATAGCATGCAGTGGAAGCATGCTGGATCACCAAAAGCCAACAAATTCAAATTACAGGTTTCCGCTGGCAAGGTTATGCATTTTTTAACCATGAAGGGCTATTGTTAGCCGACTTTAAAGAACCTGGTGGCAACATCAACTCTACCCACTACTTGCAAACACTAGACAAGCTGCAATAAGCCATAATGAATTAAACAACCCGGCATGCTTTCTCGCGGTGTGATTTTGTTCCACGATAATGTGGCAAAGTTTGTGCAGGAAGCATTATCAAGGAAGACGTGGAAAATTCTGCAACATCCAGCCTATAGTCCTGATTTGTCACCATGTGATTTTCATTTGTTCGGACCTCTAAAAAAATCTCTCATGGGGCAACGATTTCACACAGATGCAGACGTAATGAAAGCGGTAAACACTTGGTTCAGTGAGCAACCACAATCCTTTTTTACGGAAGGCATTCGCCGCCTACCTAAGGAATGGGATGCCTGCCTGAATGCCTATGGCGACTTCTTCTGACCAACCCATGGTGCATAATTTATTCAAAATGAATGCTTTGTTTAATTCTACCACACCTGTTAATGTTTCTTTTATGTTTTTGTAATAAAGCCATTGGAACGGGTTTCAAATGAACGACTATATATATATATATATATATATATATATATATATATATATATATATATATATATATATATATATATATATATATATATATATATATATATATATATATATATATATATATATATATATAGCGACGATAGTGTAGTATTTGCAGTACTCGAGTGCCTGCTCTCGGTTTGATCCTGGGCTCAAATCTCAAACGAGTTAGGGATGATTTGTGTTTGTGTGTGTGTGTGTGTGTGTGTGTGTGTGTGTGTGTGAGCGAGAGAGATAGAGAGAGATAGAGAGAGAGAGAGAGAGAGAGAGAGAGAGAGACAGACAGACAGACAGACAGACAGACAGATAGAGAGACCACGCTCCTTTGGTGTCGACCCAGCGTAACAAAATGGATACACATACTTGTGTGATGTTTAAGGCAGCTGGTTGTGCTGACTAAGTCACTCATCGAATGTTCTTTGACCACGAATATATGGATCTAGCATGATGTACTTAACATAACAGGAGGGTCTGGAAGTTGGGTACTTTCCCTTGTATAAATAATAGTAACTTCTTTTCTTCTTTTTTTTTTTTTAATGTGTGGATAAGTTGGAGTAGAGAAGGGGGAAAGAGGCTGATATTAGATCTCTCGGGAAACAGGGTCGATAACCATCTAAAACTCATAATAATCAGGAATATAACGGTGGGATTAAATAATAATCAATATGATAAACATTAAACTGCATTGAGCAGCATAAAATGAGAATGCAGATTTGGTAATTCAATATACGGTGTAGGTAATATGCCCGACATTGAAACAGAGATGAAACTTGTGTCAGTGATGAAACATAAGTCGCCTCCTGTTGTGTGTAACCTGGGTAACATCTCCGTAAGCGGCTAATTAGTATATTGGTTACCAAAACAAGAAACGAGACTGACCACCGTATGAAAAGACTAGGTATGCAGTCAGGGGTTAGATGTGGGCGTGCGGTGGAAAGAATGACATCAGTGTTTTCCGGGAGCAAAAAAGAAAATTCACACTGTCTGTACGTGTATATTGTACTCTTCTCTACTGGAATCTAGGACTTCGAGGCGGTTGTAATACCATGAAACCACTCCTACTCCCCCACAATTTGCTACTTCAGGGGTCCAAGGTCAAACAGAGTAGTGACGACACGGCACTCGATCCAATAACAATATGTTTGAATGAATCCGATGTGCTTATCTACAAAGATCGATCTGCTATACACCAGCGGAGAAGTGCGTGGACATTCACGGCACGTTCAGCGAGCCAACCCATTCAAGAAACCAGTGGTGCCAACTCTATGACCATGAGCAGAATGACGATGGAGGTGTTGGCAGTAAATCGGGCTTTCGTATGGCTGGAACCACAGCATTACACCAACGTTTGTGAGCTAGCTGATTCAATGAACTTTATCCGAAAGGTTGAGGCGGGTTCTGTAAATAGACAGTGGACTGAATCTCTGCGGTGGTATGTTGTCCGTAGAGTCACCTTAATGTTAGTTCTGGGACATGCGGGGGTTGGGAGCAATGAACGAGATGATAAATTTGCAGGCTCAGGGTCCTGCAGGTGGCCAAGCCATGGATCATGCCGATGTTAAAAAGCACTTAGAGAGATGTCGAGCGCGGAGGACTTAGACGTCAGTAAATCTACATAGTTGTCCAGAATGAAAGTCTCGGAGTAAGAATTGGCACGGCCAGACACGATAGACACATCGGGAGAACGAAAGGCCTCGTCAACCAACACAAGACTGGCACTATTTGCCGCCTAACGCTAATGTATATGCGCGGGGGGTGGGAGGAATCTTAGAATCTATGGACTAGTCAGGAGTGCAAGGACAATATCCCAGCAGATAGCATAGAATATAATAGACATCGTACTCGATGCCATTCCGTTCTCTGTCAACACGGCCGTGTTAAATGAATGAAGAATACCTTCTCCCTATAGTCCATGCTGTGTGGCGTTGATGGGGGATGAATTGTCTCGAGATATAGTGTCCGCCTCTAGTGCTGGAGGTTCCGGGTTCAGGCCCCGGTGAGGACCGGGATGTTTTCACGTGGACTTCTAATATTAAATTCCCCCTGGTCTATGGGTAGTGAGACCGGACGCCCGTGTGTATTGTTGCGCAAGTAAAAACTCCTTTGGCAGTTGGAAATCGAAAAACAGTAGCCTAACGGCGCTGGGCGGGCAAAATTTCGAGTTAAAAATCTACCCAAAGTATTTCAGGATTCTCGCCGGTGCTACGGAGTTCGTGAACTGAGCTGAGATTCTCCGGACTCAGGCTTGAGTTAGGAGTAGAACGGAGCACTTATGGGTTACACCCGTGTGCCGTGATGTTGATCCGTCGACTAAACTAAACTGTGGCGTTGATGATCCTCCAGCATTTTCTCTCTTTGTCTCTCCCTGCTTTCCTTCCCCTCTAACTTTTCCGCTGTGACGACATACTCCCGCTTTCCCCGTCTCATGCCATGCACAAAGATGTTATCTGTCTTGTGATGCCAGTAACCTGTTCTCTTTGTGAATTAACGTCTTTCAAGATATCTTCGTTGCTCTTACTCTTCATCCACGGTTTCTCATCATTCTTCTAACAAACCACATCCTAGAAGATTTAAATTAACTCTTAACTTGTCAAATAATTGTCCATGATTCACTTCGTCACAAGAGGATTGGCTAAAAAAAAAAAAAAAAAAAAACAGCACTGATGCATATTCCTCACCTCGATGGACAACTTCATCGTGTAAAATACAGCTTTTGCTCGGGATGTTTTACATGTAACATCATGAAGACATATTCCACCTCTTGTTATTAAAGTACCCAAATACTTGAATACGAAGAAAAGAACTTAATTAACATGAATTTTATTACATGGGAAATTATATACAACGAAAAAATCTTATATCAGGACCATAACTGGTTAATAGCAATGGCGCATGCGCAATAGCGATTACAAAATGGCTACCCCACTATCGACTAGCGCGGTGGAAGAACTTCGAGACAATATTCGTTTCTTTTTTTTTCCTTGTGTGTACTTATGTGTGTGTGCTCTCGCGTGTGTGTGTGTGTGTGTGTGTGTGTGTGTGTGTGTGTGTGTGTGTGTGAGTGTGTGTGTGTGTGTGCTTGTGTGTGTGTTAAGAGGTTGTAAAAGCACGTGAAATCTAAAGAATAATGATTGTTCAGTTGATTGAGTTAGGGGATATGTGAATGGGTGGAAACGTTTGTAAAAGAAACACACGTTGTCTCCGGTTTACAAAGGACGCAGGAATTCGCTGGGAAAGTCATGATGACCATCTTTTGGGATATCAAGGACCCTATATTGCTACATTTGCAGGAAATGTGTGAAACCGTGTCTATTGATCGATACAGTGACATGCTAGTGAACAAGATGAATCTCGCGTTACGATCGAAACGTCTGTGACATCTCTGATATGGAGTATTACTGCTGCACGACAACGCCCGTCCTAATACAACTGCGGATACAGTGCATACATTACGTGTTCTGAAATTTGAGGTCTTAAAACATCCAACATACAGTCCAAACATGGTGCCATCGGATTCTGACATGTTTGAATCCTTACAAGAATATATGCGGGGTAAAAGGTTTGCAGATGGCAACGGGGTGATGGAAACAGTGCAACAGTGGTTAAGGCAACACCCAAACAATTGTTCCTAGATGGCATAGACAAGCTAGTGGATATGTGGGCCACGTGTGTTGCCAGAAACGGAAACTTTATTGAGAAATGGCAGAAATACAATTTCTGTTTCGCACTATTGTAACTCAACACTAGAAATATCATCTAGAATCGCACTGGCATCTGGTGCCTTCAATAAACTGTCAAACATCTGGAAGTCAAAGACACTCAGCAAACACACAAAACTTAAAAATCTTCAACTCTTGTGTGATTCCAGTGTTAACGTATGGATGTGAAAGTTGGAAATCAACGGTAGCTTTAGATAAAAAATTAGATAATTTTGAGAACAAATGTCTTAGAAGACTTCTAAACATCCACTGGACAGACTTCAGAACCAATACGCAAATAAGACAAGAGACTAAGCAAGATACAGTATCCAATTTCATAAGAAGACGCCATTGGAACTACATCGGTCATGTACTCAGAATGGATAAGACAAGACTCCCCTTCCAAGCCCTCATATGGTCACCGGTAGGGAAAAGAAAACGGGGAAGACCAAGAGAGACCCTTTGTAGAACCATCATTAGAGAAGGCTCATTCAATGGTCAAGTAAATATCCAAGATCTACAACAGGTAGCAGCGAATCGCCAAGCATGGAGAGTCAGGACTTCTGCCCTATGCGCCGCCTTAGGCTCAAGAGGAAAGACTAACTAACTAACTATTGTAAAAAAGGTATTTGTAAAATTCCTTTTACTTAATTGCTTCCCCTCGTACATTCACCTGTTTCAGACTGGTTCCATTCACTTTGATGTTGCATTTCATGTCATTCAGATTAAGTTCTTTGTTTGTCTCATAGAGATGCCGAGGATAAAATTCAGTCATCCTAAGTGGAATGTGTTACGACGTTTCTCTAACTAACCATAGATGGTCCATGTCTCACTATTGAACAAGTGAGAGTTAATGACACAAGTTGCATATACTATATACTTAGTTTTTACAGATGGCTAGGAATTTCTCTTTCACGTTTCGCGAGACAGCAACAATTATAGAGACAACTAAATTTAAATGCGTCACCTGTTCCAACAGCTCTTCACCGCTGCCAGTCTATCAGTCGCACTGAGGCTCTCTCCTCCAGGCCAAACCACGAAACAATAGACCTGTCCTCTCACTTACTTATCATCCCCACAATATTGCTGCCAAGAATATCCTTCTTACACATCTATCCATTCTCCGGGCGGACCCAACCACTAGTGATGTCTTCCCAGAGGCTCCTCTGGTGGCATATAAGCGGGATCGTAACCTCAGAGATGTGCTGGTCCTTAGCAGGCTACCCCAACCTCACCAGTCTCTTCCTGGCACGGTGGCGTGTCTTCGATCGGTTTGCAAGCCCTGTCCATACGTACTTCAAACCCAGAGTCTGACATTCCCTAAGACGACCTTCCACATCCGTGAGGGTTTCTCATGCATCAGTCGCAACGTCATCTATGCGATTACCTGCACTCGTTGCGACATGAGATATGTCGGTGAGACAGGATTACGTCTTGGGGACAGATTTCGACAACACCTTTCTGACATCACCAGCGGCGCCCAGAAACCAGTATCCATGCATTTCAACAGTCCTGACCACCATGGCGTAGCCGACATACAGGTCACGGCCATCAAATCATGCGCATCCCACGAACGGGATCGGAAGACATTGGAACACCCTCTCATCTTCCAGTTGGACACACTCTCCCCTCACGGCCTTAATGTCCAACACAGCTTCATTTAACTCCCCACCCCACCCCTCCCACCCCTAGCTTACAGTCCACCATCTGGGTACGTGCAGATCCTTTGTATGACACTAGTCAACTCTCTTGGCGGATTTACGTTCGGTGTTTTGCCATCCTTTTCTGAACGACCGCCACTCATGCCCCTCTGTGTATACTAACACTATAGAGGTTTCCGCAGCGGTGTTTCGAGCGCTTAACGATAATTGCTAATTGTCATCTGCGACCGTAACATCTTTGCCGGTCTCAGATATCACTTTTCCGCACACATGGGCGCGTCTCCACCCCACTCCCCCTCCCGCTTGACCTTTGACCCGTGTACCATACATCCGGTCTATTGATCCACTGGCGCCCTACGCGTGTCAGACTTTCCAAGCCAGGACACAGAATTCAGATGAGTACATTTAATTTTAATTAGTTTAATAGTTTAATATTGTCATAGTGTGTTTCATGTAGTTTTGTGTTGGTTTGTATTTGTTTGTCCTGTGCTGACGAAGGCTTTGGCCGCAACGTCCAATTTGTCTCTTGTAGTCGTGTTTTAGTAAAGCTCACAATCTACTTCTCGTTTATTTTGGGCGATTCATTCAGTTCCTTTTACTGGACACGAATGTGGACGTAACGGGTTTGAATTTCATTATGCTTACAGCTTTTACTATTTTGTTCTATATTGTAATCTTGTTTCATCTTCATGTGACCAATTTAAATACAAATAAACATACTGAAGGTAATTCCACGACAAACACTGCAGTTTCACCACTTCCTCTACATATTTTCCTATGAATTCCGATCGAATATTGACTGTATTTCTCAAGTAGGAAAGGTCTATCGAAGCCATCATGCAATGTGGTACCGAACTCACCACTAAGATCATATAGACACAAACATCCAGCCCCTAAGCTGGCCAGACTACTGAGGCACTCACGTAAAAGCCACAGCATTTTCACCCCATAGCCTCGACTATGGGTTTAAATGATTAATATTGCTATATCCGGAATCCTCTGTATTATCACTGAGAAGACTATATTGTGTCCATGAATGGACGTCTGTGACTTAGGGGTTAGTGAAACATAGTTCCACAATTCCCCGATCACCAAGTCCAGGATTCGAAATCAGCCGCCGAAGGTTTGGAAACAAATTGCTTTGCGTTTATTTCGATGGTTTGAGACATTGAAGATTCATAAAGCAATGACACAATACTGAACGCAAAATTGCCTAGTAAATCACAAACAGCCAATAAATTATTGGATTGATTCTAACGTCCTGTAAAAAGACATACAAATAACTTTGTAACTCATTGTATTCCGCTGTTTATTTTTTCTACTTCAGAGAGCATATCCCGGTACAGTGATGTTCGGAGGCTCAAATGCAGTGAGCTCCCTCGTACCTTGAAAACCGTCATTGCCTCGAGACACGACATTTTCCCCACTGAACGCATGCATGCATGCCAGACGGTGCAATCGTTATATGCCCGTCTAACTCGCCTAAATGACGCTGAATGGTAAAAGAGCATAGCCATTGATTTGAAGTTACAGAAGCGTTGGTAACTAGCAAACGGGTTAAATACCGAGGATCACGCGAGGACAAGCTCACGATAGAGAGATGTGGTTGAGGGGTTTAACGGTTCGCGCCCGTTGAGGGCAGGTTTTTTGTATTAACAGCTGGGTATCCAACAATGTGATACATTACCCCTGATTACTTAAATGGTTAGATCAGATAACAAGTGCAAGTTGAGCAGGATGAAAGCATTTGGCAATTTTGGAGCATAGACCATAAGGCGGTTATTTAGTGAGTTAGTCGGCAGATTATCCTAACTGCGCATTAGACCATTCAGTCCATGAGTTCTCGGATCCTCTCAATATCTCCCTCAGTGTGTAACAGTCGGCGAAACCAGTTCTGTGTTGGTTAATTATTCCTCATATCGTCCCCCTGCATTGCGCTCTAATCTGGCTTTATCCCTTGTCACTTGTAGTCTTTTCAAGGTTGTATTTTGACTGTCGTCTCTGGGTCTTTTATTTGCTCTGTCTTCTCTCTCTCCCTCTCTCCCTCGCTCTATTGCTCTGTACTCTCTCTCTCATTCTCTTGTTCTGTCTTCTCTCTCTCTCTCTCTCTAACTCTCTCTTGCGCTGTTCTCCCTCGCTCTCTTGTTCTATCTTCCCTCATTCTCTCTCACCCCCTTTCTCTCTCACACTCTTGCTCTTTCTTCTCTCTCTTTATATGTCTTCTCTCTCTCTTTCTCTCTCTCTCTCTCTCTTTCTCTCTATCTCTCTCTCGTTTGCTCTGTTCTCCTTCGCCTTTTCTCTATCTTCTCTCTTACGCTCTCTCTCACCTCTCTCTTACTCCCTCACTCTTTCACCCTCTCTCTTACTCTGTCACCCTCATTCCCACTCTCTCCCACTCTCTCACTCTCTCACTCACTCTCTCTCCTTTGCTCTATCCTTTCTCTCTCTCTCTCTCTCTCTCTCTCTCTCTCTCTCTCTCTCTCTCTCTCTTGTTCTATCTTCTCAATACCCACCCACTCTCTTTCTTACTCTCTATCTCTCTCGTTTAATCGCCCCACCTCTCCGACGGTATTCCAATATATAAGTCCGGTTCATTGGTCGTCTATCTTCCTCAGCAGCCCGGCCCGCAAGCCTATCAGTTTGCTCATTTCCTCTTACACCCGAGTATCCTGGTACAAAAAACAAACCTGATTTTATATTAGGTTTGACCTCCTCAGAAACTCCACTCATTATCTTCGAGCCCAGCTCATCCCGACCTTCCTTAGTATACTCGTTGAGCGGCTGAGAAAGAATGCCTGGGAGAAAGTCAGTGTCTCCAGCCAGGCTACAGTTATAGTTACTGTCGCGACCATCATAGACAGGCTACTCGTTGTCAAGGTGAAGACACCGCAGTCTTCCTTCACAGTTCTCCCTCGTACCTGAGCCGTAAAGTCCCTCGAGCTCATCCCGTGTCTTATAGCAACTGTTCAAGGTTTAGTAAAATCTGTTACTTGAAAAGGATGTTGTCAGAATCTCGAATGTCTCCAACCGAGATGCAGGAACATCGTTACGCTGTGGATTGGCTTCACGAGGACTGCGTGCGTCTTGCTTTGTCCTTGCCTGACCGCTGGCTATCACGTCAGCCAGCAACTCGCGGGCAGGTAACTAGTACTCGCCTGGCGGGCGTAACGATGTTACTGCATCCCGGTTGGGGACTATTCGCCTGGCGGGCGTAACGATGTTCCTGCATCTCGGTTGGAGACATTCGAGATTCTGACAGATGTGTCTATAGAAAAATTACATTACATAAATTTGTATTGAAAGCTTGAACGCTTACCATTAGAGTGTGACCGAATCGCCGTGAGTTTGAACTCACATCTAAGGGATTGATTAAACATTGACCTGGGCGCCTATGCCGATATAGTCTAACACTCTAAATGGTACCAAGAAATGCGTTGGGAAGTAAAGGCGGTCGGAGAGATACTGGCGACATCATCGGCCGAGCACCTTTTGATCTATAGGGATAGGAGACTAGCATCATATACACACTACTCCTCTAGTCTTGTAACAGTTACTTTGTTTAGTTTTGCCTGCTGAAGATGGGAGTTAATTCATTGATTGCACACATACTAGATCGTGACGCACACACCGCGAGAGTGAGAGAGAAAGAGAGTGAGTGAGTGAGGGAATGAGAGAGAGAGAGAGTGAGAGAGATAGAGAGAGAGAGAGAGAGAGAGAACAGAGCAATAGAGTAAGATAGCGAAAGAGAGAGAGAGGGGGGATAAAGCAAGAGAGAGAGAGAGAGAGCAAAAGAGAATAGTGAGAGAGAGCAGGAGAGAGAGAAACAAGAGAGAGAGAGAGAGAGAGAGAGAGAGAGAGAAGGAGAAAGAGCGAAAATGAGCAAGCGAGAGTGAGAGCACGGTAGAGAGAAGAAATAGTAAAAGAGAGGGGGAGAGAGGGGACAGTAAGAGAGAGAGAGAGAGAGAGAGAGAGAGAGAGAGAGAGAGAGAGAGAGAGAGAGAGAGAGAGAGAGAACGAACGAACGAACAGACTTTATTTTCAAAGGGTAACAAATTGGGCACGCAGGCCCGTCTTACATTCGGCCCTTCCAATCACTCATCTTTCTTTCATCAACAGTGCATAGGAAAAAAACATTGTCACATGAATTTTGTAAACATAAACAATGCATATTACTATGTTATGAGACACATCCACCACCCACACATCCCCCATTCACTCCAACTCCCCCACCCAACCACACACACATACAATACATTCCCCCACCCATCCACCACATCCCTACACCTACACATCTCCCCACCCACACACACCTCTAACCCACCACACATCCCATCCACCCACACCCCAAGCACACATACATTCAATACCCCACACATCCCCCACCTACACACATCTCCCCACCCACTCACATATCCTTTACCCGTCCCATTTCCCACCAACAATCACTCACCCAATATCCTCCTCCACCCACACACCTCCAACCACCCAGTCAAACACACATTCCTCAGCCACACACACATCTCCCCGTCAACTCACATATTCCGCACCTACCCACACACAAATTCCGCACTCACCCACATAATCTCCCATCTCCCCCAGCCCACTCACAGACCCCGAGCCCACACCTACAGACATCCCCCACCATCTCCTAACCTGCACACACTCACCCACCCACATATCCTCTACCCACCCACACATCCTCTATCCACCCATCCCCCAACCAAACATCCCTTAACCACACACCCTTACTCATATACAATCACCCACCCACACATCCTCTACCCAACCACACATCCTCCATCCACCCATTCCCCCAGCCACACATCCCTTAACCACACACCCCTACCCATATACACACACATCCCCACCCACGCACAATCTCCCCACCCATACAAACATCCCTCACACACATCCCCACCCACCAACACATTCCCCATTCACAAACACACACCTCCCATCCACGCACACACAACCCACACACACATCCTCAACCCATACATTCATCCCCTCACACATCCCTAGACACACGTACTTATCCCTCAACCACTAACACCCACACATCCCTTACCCACTCATCAACACATACATCTCCTATCTACCCACCCACACTCACACATCCCAACCACCCATCTAAGCACACATCCCCCACCCTCACACACATCCTTCACCCACCCGCAAACCCAACCACACCTTCACCCACCCAAACAAACATCATTTATCCACACCCAGCTCCCCTCCCACACAACACCACACCCACACACATCCCAAAGACACATCCCACACACACATCTATCCACACATCTCCTACCCATCCACACATCCCCCAACTACAATCACCCTCACTACCCACACATACATCCTCCATTCAGGCACACACACCCCCACCCAGCCAGACATATCCCCCACCTACACATACATCTCCAAATCCATCACCCACACCCATCACGCACCCCTCCCCCAACCCACACACATCCCCCACACACATTCACCCACACATCTCTCACCCACACACACTCCCCACCCATCCACCCAAACATTCCACACCCATACACATCCCTCACCCACACACACATCCCCAAACCCACAACTACCCCCACCTGCACACATCTCCCACCCACCACATATCCCCACACCCACATCTCCCCACCCACACATATACCCCCACCCATCCCATAACCCACCATCAATCATCCACCAACATATCCTCCTCCACCCACTCACCCACAACCACCTAGACAAACACACATCCCCACCCACAAACACATCTCCCCATACACCCATACATCTCGCACGCATCCACACACAAATCCCCCACCCACCCACACACAAATCCCCCACCCACCCACACAATCCCACCCCGCCCACCCACACATCCTGAGCCCACCCACACACATCACGAATCCACCCACACACACATCCCCCATCCCCCAACCTACTATTATGATCAAACTCCCACACTTTACACACACATACAGTGATGATTGTCGTGAGCATTGTCGCAAAATTGTAAAGAAAATTGAGAAAAATTGTACATATACATTTTGTAACTTAAAAATTAGTGATGTAATTCAACTCTCTCTCTCTCTCTCTCTCTCTCTCTCTCTCTCTCTCTCTCTCTCTCTCTCTCTCTCTCTCTCTCACTCACTCACTCACTAACGCTCTCACTCACATTACAGTAATGTTATATTATACATGATAAAATCAAGTGTCATACATACAAAATGATAATGTGAAAGATGAAAATACACAAAAAATATGGAATGGCATGTTACAGGACATGCGAGCACTCAATTCTCTCTCTCTCTCTCTCTCTCTCTCTCTCTCTCTCTCTCTCTCTCACACACACACACACACACACACACACACACACACACACACAGGCACACACACATTCCCCCCCCACACACACACACATATCCCTCACATACACACCCATACATACATCCTCACATCTAGACAAATACATGATGCCTCACATGATCACTGAAACTATTAAGAACAGACTCCCACACTTTACACACAATTGAGACACTGACGATTGTCGTGAGAATTCTCGCAATTGCAAGAAGTGGAGAAAAAATTGTACATATACATTATATAGCGTAAAAATTAGTGATGCAATTCAACTCTCTCTTTTTTCTCTCTAGAGAGAGAGAGAGAGAGAGAGAGAGAGAGAGAGAGAGAGAGAGAGAGAGAGAGAGAGAGAGAGAGAGAGAGAGAGAGAGAGACTTATCTAACATACGTAACTTATGCTGTTCTACAGCAGAAAGTAAAATAAACACAATAGACTATATATTTAAAATTGAAAAACATGTTTCAGAGCAGACACTGCCGTGGAGGTGGATGTGTTTTCACGTCACTTACTCTAAGCCACGATATATGCCATGTGCTGGCCAGTTCCTTTCCTTTTTGTCCTCCCTTCCCAGAAAAGTATTTGCTACCTCTGTTTATGAGGCTGGATCGATCCCCAGTGCGGTACCGGTCGGTATTAACAATCCTGCTTCTACTGGGGATTAAACCCAGATCACTTTCTTGCCAAACAAGCGCACTTGCCACCATGCTATCCCACTACTGAAATTTATTCAGGACATACTAAAAGTAAAACTAATGCATACAATACTTTTACATGTGTCCGCTGTTGTTTGTAGCGTGAACTCCATGTTCAGAAAATTGGTGGCCGGCCGATCGCTGAGCTAACTGGGTTGCCTTACGCAGTAATGTGTGGCTGCTGGTTTTCTAGTGACTGCCGCTTCCATCGACTATGAACTTATTTTTCGTGGTGGACTATTGTGTTGGCATTCTGGCAGTGGCAATATGCATAGTATACCTATGTAGGCTGTTGGTTTATCGAGACTCTTGTCTGTTCCACTTTTCACATGAGGCAATGAGAGCATTTTGTGTGATATTCACTAGCACAGGAACGGAGCATAATTGGGCGATCCTTTGCCGTGAAGTTAGAACGGCGACTAACAAACTAACTAACACTACTGTCTCACTTCTACGCTACGACAAACGAAACTATTTACAGCTAGCAAAAATAGTAACCACTAAAGTGGAAGTAATAGCAGATTTCGTTCGTAAAAAACAGAAAGTTTAATAAAACTAGGCTACCAACTGACAGTATAAAACAACAAGGAATGATGTATAGACCAAATGGAACTAGAAGAAGAGGCCGACAATGTAAATAATAGACTGAGGGAATAATATAGTCCATGGGAATCTCGATATATAAAGCCCATAAACAGGTACTCTCATTCTGTTTATCCTTCACCTTGACACCGCAACGTACAAGAATAACAAACTAAGATAAAATGAGATGACAAATATTTACCATAGCAATCAATTTTGCTGAAATGTTTCTTTAGTTACATCCATAGTCAACTCCTATTCAACAATTTCAGTCTGCTTCATATACTTCAAAAATATTAATCGTAGAATTGCTAACATCTTCTTGCGTTGAAAGTGTCACCACACGCAAGCCGAGCTATTTTATAAACACTCACAAAATGTAATGCAGCCATTATTGAAAGGTTGAAGAATGGGAAATCAGTAAAGGACGACACAAATAAAATAACAAAAATAACAGAGAACAGTATGGAATTCGTAACCAAATTTCGGAATGATAAAATTACAAGAATCTAAGAAGTACACTTTGCAGTCATGGGGGGAGGGGGGGGGGGTGGAATACAAGAATGATCGATCGAACCAAATGACCGCATGAAAGACTGACCGGCTGAAACTCCATCCGACTGATAGTCTTACCGACCGATCAACTGAAAAACCCACCGAACAACCGACCGACAGACAGACAGTTAGATAGACAGACAGATAGATACGCAGGAAAACAGATAGACTAATGGATTGACGATTGGACCTAGCAGCGGAGAGACGATGGGATGGAGGGATAGATGGATATTGTTGGATAGATGGATGGATGACTGGATGCATATATAATTGATTGGATCAATAGAAAGGTAAGACATTAGGTCGAACCCACACCGATGTTTTATTTATTTGTAATCTAAGTCCCGAAGTCAAGGACGAGAAGTCAACACTGAAGTCCCATGTCTGATGACTGGAGCGAACCCACTACGCATAGGTCACCAGAGAATGTTAAAATGGTTATTTTATAACCTGAGCGGTGTAAATCTAGCGGCCACGCCGACCTCAGACAGGCAGACAAATAGACAGAAAGACAGATAGAACGACGGAGGGACAGATATAAAAAACATAATGATTAGATTAGATTAGATTAGGTTAAAAGTTAATTGCATATCTTTTACATGACGTCAGCAGTCAACACCAGCATTTTTTGCTGTTGTGATCTCTTGGCAAGTTTACGTTCGGTAGTTTGCCATTGCTTTCTGAACGGCGGGCACCCATTTTTTTTTTTTTTTTTTTTGCGTATCCTTTACAGGACATCGCTGTCAACATCAGCATCTTTCAGCTGATTGTTGATTTCTTGGCAAGATTACGCTCAGCAGTTTGCCATTGCTTTCTGAGCGGCCGGCTCATTTATCCCGCAAAGTCACCTGCCCGGGTAGAACCGCTTCCAATTCTCGCGCGCTGCGAGACCCTGCGTGGATAAACGGGATTACGGAGAAAGTCGTGTAACCCCTCGGTCAGAGAGACCGGAGCCGGCACCCATACCACTTCGAAAACATCCAAAGCAAGACTGTTTGCTGAAAAATCGTCTGCAGTTGTGTTTCGAATGCGGGTATGCGGGATTACGAACTGCGAACGTAACTGCTTCGCCGCGGAGCGGCTTAGATTAGATTAGATTAGATTAGATTAGATTAGATTAGATAACTATCCAGCTTTCGCAGTATACGAGAGATAACAAGTAAAATGAAGACACAAAAAAGCATAAATTGTGCTCTCACTGTTGATTTATATAAACACGCCTATTGATTCGAATATCGAAAGAAGCATGCACCTGCATTAGCTCATTCAGAAGTAGTAAGAACAACAAACCTTACACCTGTCATTTGGACTAAAATGTTGACTTATCGTCCGTCACTTGATGGGGTGTAAATTACAAGTACCTCTGAAGTCAAAATCGGTTCGCTTGATGGCGAGGGACAATGATAATAGGGAAGGAAAACTACACTCACAAAACCAGCTAGTATAGACTATTCTTGAGTTCAAAGGGAGCCAACGCAAAATTTAAAAAAAAAAAAACAACGTCTCACCATGTTTACCGATCCTCTTAAAGTAATGTCGCACATGAATAAATAATTCCTTTTGAAACAACAACAACAAAAACACTCAATAGCAAACAACGTTAATATGGATGTGAGGCTTAACTTCCTTGTCCTGTTAAAATGTCGGCCACGGTATTTTTAGAAAAAATAATTGAATTAATATAAACGGGGCTATCGTATCTTTGTCATTTGACGTCTGGACAAGAGTTCTTAAGAGCTATATTGAACCAATCCTGATTTACGGAAGTTAGTCATGGATAATTAGCAGACAAGTGAGTATTTATGTGGCAGCTGCGGGGATGTGGTTTTATAGAAGAATGAAACTGAAACATCCAAACATACCCATGTCCGCAAAACGACAGATAATAAACAGCATATTCACACCAACCCTATGCTACCAATCTCAAACCTGGACTTTATCCAAATTACACCTTCGCAAAATCAACACCTGCGAAATGAGATGCCTGAGGAGAGCTGCCAACTTAACAATCCGAGACCGAGTAAGAAATGTTACTATCAGACAGACTGTGGGATCAACACCTTGTGCCACATTTATTGAAAGACAGAAGATCAAGTGGTTTGGCCATGTCGTTAGAATGCAACATCAGCAACTACCATCACTGGCCTTACATCAAAGATCATCTGCGACGAGACCACGAGGACGTCCAAGAAGAAAATGGATTGACGACATCAGAAACATTGTACAACCACACGGAATGACACTATCCAGTGCCGTCCACCGGGCGCTGGAACGCAAATTATTCCTCCCCACGCCGCTTGACGGCAGAAGTGGAAGATAACAATGATGATGGGCGGTTAGAAAGAGCAATGACGATATCTTGAAACAGTTTTCTCGCGAACAGAACTGGTTACTCGCACCAGAAGAAGACAGTCTACATTCTTTTTGCATGTCATGAGAAGGGGAAAGTTAGAGTATATCGCCGCAATGGAAAAGTTTGAGTATATCGCCGCAATGGAAAAGTTTGAGTATATCGCCACAATGGAAAAGTTTGAGTATATCGCCGCAATGGAAAAGTTTGAGTATATCGCCGCAATGGAAAAGTTTGAGTATATCGCCGCAATGGAAAAGTTTGAGTATATCGCCGCAATGGAAAAGTTGGAGTATATCGCCAAAACGGGAAAATTGGGGGTGGGGTGGGGGGGTGGGGAGGGGAGTCTGGAAAAGACCAATAGGAAGATGCAGGACAGTCTGGTATCTTGGTATGGATGAAAATCAGTATCTGACGTGACTGACAGCGCAAGATACAGACGGCTGTGGACGGACATAACCACCACCGATGAACAGCATGGACTGTAAGAAGACATGATTTTCTATCACCATACTTATCAGTTTTGTTGTAATGGAATGTTATCATTCTTAGAAGTTTCTTTTCATTTACGTTGATTCCGCTTACTAGTTCCAAAATCAGTAAATGAATGCTTCGGTCCAATTAAGCGGCTGTTGGAATTAAGCCGAATTGTGACCAATAAACAGAACATTCAATCAATCGGATCATGAATTTACAACAACAACAACAAATACAATTTGCGACATGTAAGGAAACAGACTGATTTACGTAGTTATTGTTATCATGTTATACATTATAAAGTTATAAAGCTACAAATACTTATAAATGGCTTTTGGGGAACTGAATAAATATCACTGTTCCTTCAAAGAACTAGTCACATGTTTCAGTCCAGGTGTGATCATTATAGTGTTGACTTGTTGTATTCTCGAGTGTGTCTTCTAGCCACGTTGACATAGTGGTTAGTGTGTGCTTGCCTGCCAAGCTAATGGTCCGCGTTCAATCTCCGCTAGAGGCAGGATACATGTTTCCTACCAGCATTATTCTGGGTTCGACCTTGTTTCACAAACATGGCTATGAGACAATTTTATGAGTTTTCTTAAAAATTATCTGGGAAGTAAAATATGTGAAGGTCTAACAGTTAATTTACGGACTGTAGTGTATGCTCAGGGGCTACCTTCTAGTTAAAGTTAGTTGCATATCCTTTACAGGACGTCGCAGTCAACCGCAGAATTATTTTGGCTGTTCGCGATTTCTTGGCAAGTTTACGTTCAGTAGTTTGCCACTGCTTTCTGAACGACCGGCACTCATACCATTTCGTTAAAAAATAAACAACGCATGGCGGTCTGCTGCCACATCGCTCTCAGCTGTGTTTCGAACGTGGTATGCGGAATTACGAACAGCGTCCGTAACTCCAATGCCACGGAGCAGTATGTCTTCTAATTTCAACATCATCCACTAATGTCTACTTCTTTCCTCTACTTCTGGGAATGCCACTCAATACCAGTGTATTTATTTCTCGTGCTATTTCAGTGGCTTCATGAGTTCCCCAAAAACATATACCACTGTGCCTTACATAGAACGCAACTGAACCAGTTAACTATGTCGCTTCTGTAAGTGTGCATTCAATAAGTGATCCAGCGTTACGGTCCGACGTGTGTGTTTGTTATTTGACCTATACTTGGTTAATAAACATTAGTGATACCCACATTACAATTTCAATGGCTAGGCACAAATTCCATCCATATTCCATAATTGTGGGTTCTGATGGATGGTAAACCTGGCTAATGAAGAAATCTGGTTTGAGGGGTGTCTAGTTAGTCGAGTGTTGATGTACTCGTATAGCTTCAGGAAGGCGCCGATATTGTGCGAAGGTGACAGGGTCGAATCCCTGTGTGGTCATTAAAGCACATATTTATATTTTCTTGCGTGTTCACCAGACCATGACTCTACAATTTTCTCTATCCACTGATATGTTGATAAACGTGTTGATGGTTTATACAATTATTTGTTGATAGGTTACATATTCTGAAATGTAAGCACAGTACAATTGGAGAGAATGAAAATAATTTTGCAACAGACGTGTAACAACAGTGTATTTGCACATGACATACCTGAAATACAAACGTCTCTTCAAACTTGGGGTTGCATGTCTTCTTTCTAAATCTGGATTGCAAATATCGACGTTCATCTGGCATTAGATACAACCTGTAGAACAGAGATGGATTCTCACTGAGATTTGGTGACAAGAAAATGAGAGGTAAAATTAATCAGCTATAGGAGAAACAAAAAGTGAAGCATTATAAGACCACTATTGAAAAGCATCACAATAAACTGGGAGATATTAGAACAGGTGACAAGTTTCTCCTATCTTGGACATGTAATAACAGATGATGACAGAGCTGAAACAGAATAAAACATGAGCATAGGAATGGCCAAAAATGATTCCAACATCATGGAATCAGTATTAAAATCTAGAGAAATTAACATCGCATTAAAATGAGAATTGTCAAATGTTATGTATATTTAACACAACTATACAGCGCAGAAGCTTGGACAATGAACACGCAATTAGAAAATCGAATAGACGCCCTGGAGATGTGGATATACAGAAGAATATGTTGTATTTCATGGAAACAAAAACAATGAAATGCAACATAGGCGACAGACAGAGAGTGCTGTAGAACCATTGCAGCCAAATTTCACTGTGGAGACGGCGCCTGATTGATTGAATGATATAGAACAGCATATAAAGCTGACATCACAACGTTTGGGTTTTCATATTATTCATTGCATATACACGTCTGCCCTTTCTAACTCCATTTAAGTTGTTCTGCAAATAGTTAATGCCATGGCTACAAATGGCGTGACAAGCCCGCTCTGATAGTTCTCAAATATGCTATTAGTGGATATTCTTTCCAAGGTGGTCACTGAAATGTGGTGGAGTAATGACACCGTCGAACCTAATTATAGAAAACAATAATAGCAGGAACGTCACAGAGACATGATGTTTGCAAGCTTTCTGTCACGACATGAACATATGAAGCACACACACTAAGTCGTGACGGGACATTGCCCTCTTTGGACAATAATCACCTTCAAATTAGTATCCTATATGTGGCTGACTCGGTCACAGGAGTATTAATCTGAGCCTGGGAAGGACTCCAGTATAACTTCTTTTCAGAGGTTGAAAAAGGGTTTTAAAACCCGGGTTTTAAATGGAAATAAATCGAATTTTTTTAAATTCGGGGGGGCCCGGGCGCGGGTTTAAGTTTTTTAATTTTGGGGTTTTTAAAGGGGCTCCCCCCCCACTAAAACTTTTTTTTCATAAGCTTTGGGCTGGGACAATTTTTGGGCTTAAAGGGAAACCCGCCCCTTTTGGGCTTTTCATGGCCTTTTTTTTGCCCTCGATCCGAGGGGACAAGATGGCATTTGATCCTGCGGAAACCCAGACTTCCGGAATGTCCAGGGTCTCTAAAATATTCGACCCAATCAGCTAGCACCTCCTTCAGGGCACGTGTGTTGCTTTAAACTAAGTGGCCATTTAGAGCGACGGTTAGACCTGTCGGCAGAAAGGTTCAAATATCGCAGCTTTGCTGTAAACAGGCAGCAACGCAAATACATCTAAAACAACATTCCGGACGAACGCAGAAGATGAAGAAGAAGAAGAAGAAGAAGAAGAAGAAGAAGAAGAAGAAGAAGAAGAAGAAGAAGAAGAAGAAGAAGAAGAAGAAGAAGAAGAAGAAGAAGAAGAAGAAGAAGAAGAAGAGAGAAGAGGAAGAAGAAGAAGAAGAAGAAGAAGAAGAAGAAGAAGAAGAAGAAGAAGAAGAAGAAGAACTGAAAGGTCCCGTACTGACGCAAGTACACTACCTAGTTGATGGCCTATGAAGGATTAGACAAATGCCTGAAGTTGATCGCCGAAGACGAAAATATGCATATACATAAATACCTTGTTAGGCACAGACAAAAACATGCGCTCATAGGCCACGATGAAATTAATATCCTATTTGTGGCCGACTCTGTCACAGGATTATTAATCTGAGTCAGGCGATTCACCCTAATATAACTTCTCTTCTGAGGTTGAAGGGCGTAGGGGTAATGATATAATTGGGAAGGGGGGGGGGGGTGGATGAATCCGGCGTGTTGAGTGAGTGTGGCGTCTCTTGGAAAAACTGATCGCAGACTGTCTAGTTTACGCCCATCACATCTCATCTCATCTCATCGTGTTCCTCTTGTACCTTGCGGTGTCGAGGTGAAGTATAAACTTCGTGAGAGTTTACGCCATGACGACACGAAATAGCTGACAACCTTCTTTGGCATGGCTTGCCCAATCATGCGTATGGTGATTCTGCTGAGGGCATTATAATTTACTCCTTGGTGCTGAAACACCTTCCTCTTATTCCTTCGTCCGGTGTAACACGGTGGTTGTGTTGCGTCTGCTTTTAGCATTTCTTTTGCAGATTTAGTCGTCAAAGGTAGTTTTGCATATGTGACTGTCATAATTTTGTGGACGTTTTACAAGTCGTATCATTTTAAGATATATATCACTCTTACAATTCCAGGACAGCTTGCATGCGTGGTATTCGGCTCACAAATGAAGGCAAGAGCTAGGCATTGGTATGAATGGGGATTCAATAGATGCAAAAAAGTTAGTTGCATGTCTTTTACACGACGGCGCAGTCAACCTCAGCATTTCTTTGGCTTTTTGTGATTTCTTAACCAGTTTACGCTCAGTAGTTTGCTATTGACTTCCTAACGATCGGAATTCATACCACTGTATTCTTCTTCTTCTTCTTTCGTTCGCCTGAAATATGTTTATAACCGCAATGTTGTCTCTTGTATGAGTCTAACAGTCTTTTTTAGTTCACTCAGCGGTCCATAGAGTTTATCATCCACTGTTGTATGAAAAACAGAACAAGGCAACCTGCTTTCAATTTACCCGCAGCTGTGTTTTGAACTCGATATGCTCATTGTCAAATTACGTTTGTAACGTCTCCGCCACATCACCGGCACAGCCGACACTTAACGCTATGTTTCTTTGCTCACCAAAGGAATCGTCTCGTCCTGCACAAGACTGCTTAGCTTCACGTCCGTATATTTGAATCAGCTTCATCATGAGCTGTGCCTTCAAGGACCTTTTTTTTTTTTTTGCATATCCTTTACAGGACATCGCTGTCAACATCAGCATCTTTCAGCTGTCTTTTGATTTCTTGGCAAGATTACGCTCAGTGGTTTCTTCAAGGACTAGACGGATGGAATTCACTGACTTCATCATCATTGCAGTTCTATATCTCTGGTTTAACGTGACACTTCACATAGCAAAATGTGGAGTTTGTTTCCAGGATCGCGGTCTTGGCTAGTGACTTATCCATCGGTGGTGGAGGGAAGTACCGTGTTCCAAATAGATCCCAAATTCTGGAAAAAATTGTAAAGCAGAACGTTTCCCTTTGAACTCCTAGAATACGGATCTGATTTGGATAAACATATTGCGAGATATATAGAGTCGGCTGTTCGGGGTAGAATCTTCACTTTGAAATTGTTGTCAGAGAAACAATTTCCCTTTCGGTAAAGGAGTTACCAGACGTTCTTAGCCGCATGCGTTCCTCAAGGAATTCGATGCAGCAATGGTGGCTTATTTGGTTTTATAACAAGAAATGTACTAGTAACATTCCGCAAAACACTGTGAATGGCCTTTTCTGAAATGTCTTTACAGTGCGTCTTCACGAGGACAGCGACATGGAGAAGACGGTAAATAATGCCTATTTTCTTCTCATAAGATGACATATACAGTACTGGATGGGGGTCAGCATGGCCGAATGGATAAAAGAGCTCGTGTTTAATAATCCACTGTGCTCATTCCGACGGTTGTTCTGATTCCGACGGTAGTGGTTTCAACCCCTACACAGATCAGTTGTACTAACATGTTGACTTCTCGTCCTTCACTTGGGAACGTAATTTACAAGTGTCATTGAAGTCGGAGTGGGTTCGCATGAATGATTAGGGGACATCGGAAAAAGGGAAAGCAAATTCACACGCAAAACTCAGCCCAGTGCACTTGGGGTAGGATCATGTGCATGGACTACGCTTGAGTTCAAACTGAGAGAACACAGAAAAATCGTACGTGACCATTTGGAACAGTAGCTCTATGTGGAAGTCTATTTCGGACACATGATGATGCTTCGGAATGAACATACGTTATTCTGAAACGGCGAGGATTCAGTGACCGAGGGTACAACTTGTTCGACTTACACAAAGCGGGACATGTGGCTAGTGTCTCTAAAAGTCTTGGAGTGTTTACAAACAGACCAAACCCGTACACATCACGGCGACCGCTTCGGGCACAAGGCAATCATTTTTCAAGTCTCGGAGAAGGAGCCTTCCCTGCGCACACCAGCAAAAGTCCGGATGTAGACATGATAAAAAATGAGCGAACACATTCTTTAATGAAACAACTTCTTCCGGTGAAACAATAATATATTGCTTATTTTCCTATAACTGTACTGCGTGATACCATAGATTATATCATGTGAAATAATTGCATTGTTATTTTCAATTTAGAATATTAGAGACATAATTGCATAGTCAATATTCAATTCAGAATGTTAGTGAAATAACTGTGTTTCTTATACATATATACAAGTAAAGGAAAAGGCACAATTTACATGCCCAGACGTGCATTGGACATACAGTACTAGATTCATATATTTTAGACCAATCGGTACTTGGTGGGTGATGTGGTTAATATGACTTCTGCCGCCTTTACTTCCCAGACATTTTTGATATCCATTTCAGGCTGGGTAGTTCTAGGAGCCTGGGTCGATTTTAAACATCCGAAAATCCACGATGCTGATCGAACACGTCACATGACCACTGGACCGGCAGTCCAATGTCTAGCCACTTCCTTACTGCCTTCCCTTTGTTGCGTTAAATCAACAAATATGCATAGAGATACTTAACCCTAGGAGTAGTGTTTAGAAATGCACAATATAAGCCATATGTTAGCATGTATGGTCCAATGTAGACTTTAACTGCTGAGGCTGGAAATAATGAAAGAAAGTACTGAATTTGAGTAAGTGGTGATCTGTTTTTCCGATAACGTTGGACACCCTTGGGTGCTCACATGGGTTCCATCAGGTACAAACTTTGACAATGATAGAAAAAGAGAAAATCAAATCACAACAACAAAAATTGTTTCCGGAGAAGAGTACACAATATATCCAGAAGAGGTGAAATCAGAAATGAAGAAATCAGGACTAAATGGTTTGGCCATATAACTAGGTTACCAATTAACAGTGTACCACAACAAGCAATGATGTACAGACTCAAATGGAAGCAGGAGAAGAGGCCGACGACGTAGACGATGGACAGAGGTAATAGACTTCATGGGAATCTCGATACATGAAACACATAAACTGACACACTCCCACTGTTTATACTTCATCTCGACACCGCAAGGTACAAGAAGAACAAGATGAGATGAGATGAGAGATGAGATGAGATGAGATGGGTACAACTACCCCAATTTAGATACCAAATAAAAAGGATGTATTATTATTATTGCGGTGATATTGGTTCTGTTGTTGCAATTTAATATTAACGTAGGTATTAATGATGATATATATATATATATATATATATATATATATATATATATATATATATATATATATATATATATATATATATATATATGTGTGTGTGTGTGTGTGTGTGTGTGTGTGAATGTGTGAATGTGTGTGTCATAAACATGTACTGTTATAAATGGCTTTGCTGGTGTCCTTGTTATGATATATCTGTGTGTGGGATCATGCAGATTACACTATCAACAACAACAAATATTCACACAAACAGTGGACGTACATAGTTCACACACACACACACACACACACACACACACACACACACACACTCACACCCAACAGTACGACTCTATGTCTAAAGGTAAACAACACACATATGACGTCATCAGAAGCCGAAACACATCGATCCTTCTGCATCCGATTTAACAGAGTAGCAGACCGGAAATACGAGTCATGAATAAACAAGCACAGTTGTTTATTACCGTCCGCTTACATACTCAATCCTAGAAGTTGGGGAACCGACGTTCGCATTAGTGGTCCCTGTTCCAAATGATGACAGCGCCCCAAATGCGGAACTGTTCCTTCAATGGCCCAGTGTCGAATTCACCCTTCCCTTTTGCAGGATTGACACGATAATGCTAAAAGGATGCCCTTGTTTCTAGACAGACATACCTGATGTCTCTTTATACATTGATTTTACGTTAATGTATGATGAGCATATGATTTCTGCCACCGTGTCAATTTGTTGTCCTTTATCTCATACAAAGTTCACTGTCAGGTACATTAATACATCACTGACATAGTAACGTATCATGTATAACGTTCTCTACATCCCTCTACTCCTTACTGGGTCATCCCATTGACCTCAATTATAAGGATGGGCAGGACTACTACTGAATTCAGTTCAATTCAATTTAATGTTATATTATTTCTTTTCCATGTTCTCTTTCGAGTAAAATAAGGGGACTGATTATATTTTCTTCTCTCTGCTCTGCAGATTCGGTTGGGTCTTATTGGGTTCACGCTGACTGGCATTTTCATTATTGCGTTGAATTGTTCCTGATGATGACCGATCTGGGGAGGACTTGTCAGATTAAGTAGCCTCCCAGTTGTTTGTTACTTTCTCTAAAACACAAGGTTCACAATAGATACTCGCATACTCTACGATCTGCAGATGTACTCTATGAAACCCGATGTCGTCTGCTGACATACTCAATACATATGATTGATGCTTGTATTTTGGATTATAGATCACGATCATCAATCAGATAACTTTTACATAAATTCCTAACAGATGAATTCAAGATAACTGACTGGCACCTTGTAGTCTTGACAGACGATAGTTTGTAAAATGGAGTAATACCTCCCCATAACACAAAGCCTGGGCTGAATTTAGACACCTTGTGGCGCCCATGCTGCACGATCCCTCTCTCGGCCTGCCTTGTTTACTCCAGAGGAAAGGTAACACAAATACGTCTGGAACAAGACAAGTTGCAGAACCTGCCGGATCAGCAAAGCAATACTCGAACTGTCCGCATGTCCTGAACTTCCATCCTAGACCAGTTGCCGACCAAGGCTTAAGACCTGGTCTACCTTGCCATGACATGCAGTCTTTAGGTTGCATTTCCTCGCATTATGATATAATTCAGCTTATAAAGCTGCAAACAGATGAATACCATAGCATCACATACATTCTATAGTACACAAGTCTACTCGTGTTGACTTTTTAAACAGGCCCCTCCGACTTCTGCTTGGTCTGGTGATTGCATCAAACGTTTGACCCGTGACAGTGGACAAAATGACAGGGGAAGAGAGGCTGGCTTTCTCCAGGTCACAACAAATGTGCCGTGAGATGTAATAAATCTCGACACACCGGGTGCATGGCGATGGTCTTCTAGAAGGTTGGGCGACTATCTGGGAGGCACGCATAGCTACGAACACATAGGACAAATGCAAGCATGTAGTGAACATATGTCTCAAAGATAATGAATGCACAAGTCGCTTAACAATTCGCTTAAAAGTCGACAAGGTCGACTTCATTGCTCCGGGATTTTCCCCATATGGCTCAGTCTCTTTCAGCAGCGCGGAAAGCGTCGCACAAAGAACGAACTCTGTTGCTCTAGCGACGACCCCACGAGTCTCCGAAAAAATGCACTCGTGAACCGAAGGACGCGGCCCGGACTCGAACCCACAACCTTCGGATCCCGAGTCAGACGGCTTGACCACTTCGCCACGGAAAGACACTTGGGAGTCAAGATATAGGCCAAAACAAGCGCACAAGGGGGAGACACATCTGATGATCAAAATCGGCCTGTTGTACTTGCTCTATGGTAGAGTTTATACTCCATCAAGAGTTACTCAAATTAGTAGAGCAAATAAGCAGGCATAGTTCAGAATGTGGCTTAGATGTCAACATCTTAAAAACGGAAAACGGAAGCAGTGTAAAGGAGGGGTCATCAATGAACATCACAGTATATAGGGAGATATTACACGTCTCTCCTATCTTCGACAAGTAATAACAGATGATGGCAGAAGTGAAACAAAAGTGAAAAAGAGAATAGGAATGGCCAAAAATGATTTCAACATCATGAAATCAGTATTACCATCGAGAGATATTAACAACGCATTAAAAATGGGAATTGTCAAATGCTACGAATATTCAACACAACAATAGGCGTAGAGGCCGGGACAAAGTACAAGCAATTAGGAAGTTGAATAGAAGCCCTGGAGATGTGGTTATACATAAGAATAAGCCGTATTTCATGAAAACATAAACAACAAATCAAATTCAGAGATTCTAGAAAAACTGGGAATGTAAAGATAGTTGAAGGAAGAAATAAACATGAGGCAAGTGTAATATTTCGGCCACGTTAAAAGACAAAAGGCTCTTATAAAAACCATATTAAAGGGTAAGGTTGACGGCAAGCGATCAAGACAACGATACAAGTGGGAAGAATATCAAGAGATGGACGAACAGCACTCTGACAGAACTTAATGGATATATAAGCTAGACAGAATGTACAGTAGGGGCAACAGACAGACGGTGCTGGAGATCCATAACAGCCAACCTTCATTGTGGAGGCGGCACCTAATTAATTGAGAGATTATACTACATTTACTTGTAAACTTATGAGAACATAGGCGGCTGAATCTATTCAAAGAAGGAAATTACAGACCCATGGGCAATGCAGGGTGTAAATAATAATGTCTCCAGAATGTGATGCACGAATAAGAGAAGAACAGATACAAGTACAACATAATGTTGGATTAAGAATATGTTGTCTACTAAAGAAAATCGATGGACATACATAATTTATACGTCTTGTCAGAAAAAACGGATTCAGACACAGGATTATAACAGGATTCTGAATATTTGAGTAGGTTCGCACAAGAACATTTACAAAACTGGTCGTTCACGGATCCATCGGAGACGGTTAGTGGCGTATGTAAGAACTGTACAGTAAATGAGACTTATGTGTCTGAATATATGCCACATCGCCTGTCTGGCTGTAATTGTGATTTATTTGTGTCTGCTGGTCTGTCTGTCTGGCTGTAAGTGTAATGTATGCCTGTCAAGCTGTAAGACTACTTGTATGTCTGGCTGGTAGTGTAATGTATGCCTGTCAAGCTATAAGACTAATTATTGTCTATTTGTCTGTCTGGCTGTAAATGTGATGTCTGTCTGGATGTAAGTCTTTCTGCATGACTGTATGACTGTAAATTTGATGTGTGTCTGTCTGACTGGCTGTGAGTTTAATGTTAGGCTGTCTGTAAGTGTAAAGTCTGTCTATATGCCAACGTGATGTCTGGCTATAAACGTGATGCCTGCCTGTCTTGTTGTAAGTATAATGTCTGCCTAGCTATCTGTCTGTCTATAAGTGGGATGTCTGAATTTCTGTATGCATGTCTGTCTTGTTGTAAGTATAATGTCTGTCTAGCTATCTGTCTGTCTATAAGTGGGATGTCTCATTGTCTGTATGCCTGCCTGTCTTGTTGTAAGTATAATGTCTGCCTAGCTATCTGTCTGTCTATAAGTGGGATGTCTGAATTTCTGTATGCATGTCTGTCTTGTTGTAAGTATAATGTCTGTCTAGCTATCTGTCTGTCTATAAGTGGGATGTCTCATTGTCTGTATGCCTGCCTGTCTTGTTGTAAGTATAATGTCTGTCTAGCTATCTGTCTGTCTATAAGTGGGATGTCTGATTGTCTGTATGCCTGCCTGTCTTGTTGTAAGTATAATGTCTGCCTAGCTATCTGTCTGTCTATAAGTGGGATGTCTGAATTTCTGTATGCATGTCTGTCTTGTTGTAAGTATAATGTCTGTCTAGCTATCTGTCTGTCTAAAAGTGGGATGTCTCATTGTCTGTATGCCTGCCTGTCTTGTTGTAAGTATAATGTCTGTCTAGCTATCTGTCTGTCTATAAGTGGGATGTCTGAATTTCTGTATGCATGTCTGTCTTGTTGTAAGTATAATGTCTGTCTAGCTATCTGTCTGTCTATAAGTGGGATGTCTGAATTTCTGTATGCATGTCTGTCTTGTTGTAAGTATAATGTCTGTCTAGCTATCTGTCTGTCTATAAGTGGGATGTCTCATTGTCTGTATGCATGTCTGTCTTGTTGTAAGTATAATGTCTGTCTAGCTATCTGTCTGTCTATAAGTGGGATTGTCTCATTGTCTGTATGCACGTCTGTCTTGTTGTAAGTATAATGTCTGTCTAGCTATCTGTCTGTCTATAAGTGGGATGTCTCATTGTCTGTATGCATGTCTGTCTTGTTGTAAGTATAATGTCTGTCTAGCTATCTGTCTGTCTATAAGTGGGATGTCTCATTGTCTGTATGCATGTCTGTCTTGTTGTAAGTATAATGTCTGTCTAGCTATCTGTCTGTCTATAAGTGGGATGTCTGATTGTCTGTATGCCTGCCTGTCTTGTTGTAAGTATAATGTCTGTCTAGCTATCTGTCTGTCTATAAGTGGGATGTCTCATTGTCTGTATGCCTGTCTGTCTTGTTGTAAGTATAATGTCTGCCTAGCTATCTGTCTGTCTATAAGTGGGATGTCTGATTGTCTGTATGCCTGCCTGTCTTGTTGTAAGTATAATGTCTGTCTAGCTATCTGTCTGTCTATAAGTGGGATGTCTCATTGTCTGTATGCCTGCCTGTCTTGTTGTAAGTATAATGTCTGTCTAGCTATCTGTCTGTCTATAAGTGGGATGTCTCATTGTCTGTATGCCTGCCTGTCTTGTTGTAAGTATAATGTCTGTCTAGCTATCTGTCTGTCTATAAGTGGGATGTCTCATTGTCTGTATGCCTGCCTGTCTTGTTGTAAGTATAATGTCTGTCTAGCTATCTGTCTGTCTATAAGTGGGATGTCTCATTGTCTGTATGCCTGCCTGTCTTGTTGTAAGTATAATGTCTGTCTAGCTATCTGTCTGTCTATAAGTGGGATGTCTCATTGTCTGTATGCCTGCCTGTCAGCTTGTCTGGCTCATAGTGTGATGGGTGTCTGTATGCCTGCCTGTCTTGTTGTAAGTATAATGTCTGCCTAGCTATCTGTCTGTCTATAAGTGGGATGTCTCATTGTCTGTATGCCTGTCTGTCTTGTTGTAAGTATAATGTCTGCCTAGCTATCTGTCTGTCTATAAGTGGGATGTCTCATTGTCTGTATGCCTGCCTGTCTTGTTGTAAGTATAATGTCTGCCTAGCTATCTGTCTGTCTATAAGTGGGATGTCTCATTGTCTGTATGCCTGTCTGTCTTGTTGTAAGTATAATGTCTGCCTAGCTATCTGTCTGTCTATAAGTGGGATGTCTCATTGTCTGTATGCCTGCCTGTCTTGTTGTAAGTATAATGTCTGCCTAGCTATCTGTCTGTCTATAAGTGGGATGTCTCATTGTCTGTATGCCTGTCTGTCTTGTTGTAAGTATAATGTCTGCCTAGCTATCTGTCTGTCTATAAGTGGGATGTCTCATTGTCTGTATGCCTGCCTGTCTTGTTGTAAGTATAATGTCTGCCTAGCTATCTGTCTGTCTATAAGTGGGATGTCTGAATTTCTGTATGCCTGTCTGTCAGCTTGTCTGGCTCCTAGTGTGATGGATGTCCGTATGTCTGTCTGTCTGGCTGCAAACATAACGCATGCATGTCTACCCAGCTGTGTATGTCTGTATTTATCTGTCTGTATGTATGTCTGTCTGCTTGTCTGTCCGTCTGTCGGTCTGCCTGCCCCTCTCTCTCTCTCTCTCTCTCTCTCTCTCTATATATATATATATATATATATATATATATATATATATATATATATATATATATATATATATATATATATATATCCGGTTAGCGGGGTAGGGGTATCCCCTATCAAAGGAGATGTAAGACGCCTCCTTTCCTCCGTTAGTCTACGGGACACCCTTGGGCAAGGTGGAGTACCCGTTTAGCCCCCCGATCAGGGTTACGTGAAGCCATGGAAGCAGGTGGTGGATGGAGTGTGAGAGCAGCCGACAGATTGTTGTTGGTTATGGTCTCGCACTCTGCGGCGATAGGCAGATGATCTCATCAGTAGAGACAATGGCTATGGCCACCGACTAGCACAGTCACTGCCCAGAAGGAAAGCAATGGCAAACTACCTTCTGCAAAACTTGCCAAGAAACCATAACAACCATGAAAGAAAACATAATAAGAAAGAGATCTGGTGGCGAGACCCCCAGGCCAGGCAGATCAGATAACACTGGGGAAGAGTGTGACACAGAGGCCAGTACTAGTAATCGGGATGACGGAGTTAATCCTGACTGTGTTACCAAGGAAATCCCCTGTGTCAGACTAAGAAACAGAGTGAGAATAGCAACGTGGAATGTGAGAAGTCTGTATGAGGGAAAGCTTAAAGTAGTGTGTGATGAGATTGAGAGGTTAAACATTCAAATTTTAGGAATTAGTGAACATCGCTGGAGCGGCAAGGGACATTTTACAACTGAAAATGGAAGTATTTTCATTTATTCTCGTAGAGACGTCGGAGGCCAGAGTGGAGTGGCATTTTGTTTAGATAAGACAACTGCAAAATCTTTAATGGGATATAATCCAGTTAGTGATAGAATCCTCACTATTAGACTTAAAGGCCGTCCAAAAAACACAACTCTCATACAGATATATGCACCTACTTCAACAGCAGAGGAGGACGAAATTGAAGATTTTTACAACACACTACAAGACACATTAAATAAGATTGGTCATAATGATATAGCAATAATAATGGGGGATTTTAATGCAAAAGTAGGTGCAGGAAGAGCTGAAAATGAGAGAGACGTTTTAGGAAAATTTGGATTAGGAAATAGAAATGATGCAGGTGACAAATTAATTGAATTTTGCACAGAAAATGAGTTAACGATAGCCAACACGATTTTTAAACAACATCCAAGAAGACTCTTCACATGGAAGTCTCCAGACAGTATTACCAAAAATCAGATAGATTATATTTTAATACAAAGAAGATGGAGATCAAGCATAACATCTGCAAAAACCCTACGAAGTGCAGACTGTGATAAAGATCATCAGTTATTAGAAGCAGATCTGAAATTAAAACTCAAAAAGCTTACCCGAGGACCAAGGCCACTTCGTTTTGATCTCACAAAAATACCAGATGCATACAACGTAGAAGTTAGGAATCGCTTTGGGGTCTTGATGTCTGTACAAGAAGAAATGACACCTGATGAACTGGCAGTACAAGCTAGAGATATCTTGATAACTGCAGCCAAAGATTTAATTCCGACCAAGAAAAAGCAACTTAAGCCATGGATTACATCAGACACGTTAGAATTAATAAAACAACGAAGGGAACTGAAACAGAAAGGAGGTGAATCCGATAGTACCAGGATGAAGTATAAATCTTTAACTCGAGAAATAAGAAAGAACACAAGAAAGGACAAAAATCAATACATACAAGATTGTTGTACCAGAATAGAGCAATATCATAAGACTGGAAGAGATAATGAAATTTTCAAAGAAATGAAGTTATTGACAAGAAATGTTCAACCTCAATTGAATGTTATCTGTGACAAGATGGGAAATACCGTAATAGAATCTAGACAAATTCTAGAAAGATGGCAGGAGTACTGCAGTGGAATGTATGATATGAGTGACAGTGAGGATATGAATGAGATACATGAGCCAACGACTAGCAGAGACAGAACCTGAACCCTCATTAGATTAAATTGCTTGGGCTATAAAGCACCTGAAGAATGGTAAATCTCCTGGATGTGATGAGATACCAGCTGAACTAATTAAAGCGGGAGGAGAAGAAAGCATACACGTATATCTTGCATTATGTACAAAGATTTGGAAATATGGTATATGGCCAAAAGATTGGAAGAGAACTATCTTCATTCCAATACCAAAAAAGGGCAACCTGAAATTATGCACCAACTATAGAACTGTTGCCCTGATCAGTCATGCAAGTAAAATTCTACTAAAAGTCATAATGGCAAGACTTCGTAAGAAAATGGAAGAAGAGATTAACGTAGTTCAAGCTGGATTTAGACAAGGAAGAGGAACAAGAGATCACATATTCAACATGCGTTTAATAATAGAGAAGTGCAGAGAATTTAATGTAAACCTATACTCATGTTTTGTGGATTATTCAAAGGCATTTGACTGTGTACAGCATCAGAAACTTTGGGAAATCATGAGGACTATGGGCTTTCCATCACATGTAGTACAACTCATAAAAATGCTCTATCTAGACCAACAAGCAGCAGTTAGAATAGATGGCGAGGCATCAGATTGGTTTGACATCAAGCAAGGAGTCCGTAGGGCTGCGTGCTGTCACCCTATTTGTTTAACCTGTACGCCGAAAATATAATGAGAAATGTAAGAGATGATATAAACAGGGAGCTATATGATGCCCTAAATATCGGCGGTCATGACATACCGGAGATTCGATATGCTGATGATACAGTGTTACTATCCACAACACAGAATGGCATGGAAAACCTAATAGCCTCAACCCAATTGAATAGTGAAAATCACAACTTATATCTTAACATAGCAAAAACAAAGATAATGCATACAGATAAAACTACCATGGAGAAAGAAATATACATTAATGGGGAAAAATTAGAGGTGGTGGAAAATTTTGAATATCTTGGGTCATTGATTACCAACAACGGGGACACAATGAAAGAAATTAAACGGCGACTATCAATTGCTCTTCAAAGACTAAAACAGCTGAATAAATTATGGAGTGGGACAGACAGAACTACAAAAATTAGATTTTTAAGAGCATGCATCTTTCCCATTGCAACATACGCCTGTGAGACATGGACACTTACTAAACAAGCTGAACAGCGCATAAACGCCTTTGAATATAAATGTTATAGACGAGTTCTAAAAATATCTTGGGTAAAGAAAAGAACAAATGCATCCATACTTCAAGAGTTGAATATTGAAGAAGGTTGGCTATTAAAGACGATAAAACAAAGAAAATTGAAATAATTTGGTCACTTGAAACGTCACGAAAGTTTGGAGAGAACAATAATGGAAGGGTATATGCCTGGGAAAAGAGGAAGAGGAAGGCCAAAGAGAAGATGGGTGCAGGATGTGGCGGATGATCTCCAGATGGGTGTATCAGACGCGGGACATCTTGCTTATGATCGAGAGGCTTTCCGGAAGGATGTTATGGGAGCGAGGTTCTGCAAAGGACATGCTACTGAATGAATGAATGAATATATATATGCATATATATATATATATATATATATATATATATATATATATATATATATATATATATGTGTGTGTGTGTGTGTGTGTGTGTGTGTTTGCGTGTAGAATCTAGCGCGTGTGACTAGCCTCGATGGCCTGATCTCTTGTAATACTGATATAGTCTTGCTGTACATCCTGTTCTCTTGTACATCCCATGTCTGTATGTATTTATAATGTTTTGTTTCCCGGAATGTCACAAACTTTGGCTGGGCTGGTATTTCTCTCTATATTTTAATGTTTATTTGTTAGGTCCCTTAGTCCCACTATGAACCTTTCAGCCATCGGCGTTCCACCAATGCCTGTCTGCCAGTCTTAGTAGTCAGTGATTCATGATTGTCAGTTCAAATGACCTCCTTTGAAGAGATTATGTGCAGATATATCTACACTCTGATCTTAGAAATTTAATATTTGATTGGAAATTTGCTATTTTTGATATACATCACTTTTAAAAAATCACCCAAATATGTTGTAAGGCTTTATACTAGCTCGTATAATATTTATTTTTGTCCCAAGAAGATACTTGACCATATAAAATGTGGCGTTAACCTTACATCTGCAAATTCATTCTTACAGTTCTATTTTATTATTGTTTTTAATTTTGAAACCTATAACATATAACAGCTGGCGCCGTAGCGGAATTCTGTATACTGCGATGGAAAGACAGCTGCCGGCGATGTGGCCGCAGACCGCCTTTCTTTTGTATTTTACGAAATGGTACTGGGGTTAACAAACTAATGCTGGGGTTGACTGTAACGTCCTGTACACGGATATGCAACTAACCTCTTTTTTTATAACATATAACAAAATTTAATGACAGATTTGACAGAAATGACAGATTTCAAAACCAATGCGCAAAAAAGACAAGAGACTAAGCAATATATTGTGTCCAATTTTATTTTTAAAAAACGCCGTTGGAACTACATCGGCCATGTACTCAGAATGGACAAGACAAGACTCCCCTACCAAGCTCTCATATGGTCACCAGTAGGGAAAAGAAAACGGGGAAGACCAAGAGAGACCCTGCGTAGAACCATCATCAGAGAAGGTTCATTCAACGGCCAAGTGAACATCCAAGATCTACAACAGGTAACAGCGAACCGCCAGACAAGGAGAGCCATGACTTCTGCCCTATGCGCCGCCTTAGGCTCAAGAAGAAAAACTAACTAACTAACAAAATTTAAACCTAAATATTGGTAAAAGCAAGTTATCTCCCTTAGTTAAGATATCCCGAGGTATGTTTGTCAATTGACCCGTTGCCCGGCGTGTAAATGACCACATCATTCAACGAGTGCCAAACGGTCGTACAAAGATATTTCTCACAAACTTATACTGTTCTTATGTCCTTGCCTACAAAGACACATTTTACAAACAAGTATTACCATCACATTGAGAACTATAATGACAATTTTAATCAAACATGTACTGCTTTCACACCGACATATAAGAAAGTAAATTGTCATAAAAGTTAGCCAACAGTGCGACTCATATGAGATCAGATAGTCTTGAACGATGCACGTAAATTGTCTATACTGGAAAGCAACATGATGTACAGAAAATACAAAGAAATAGTTGATCAGCACACACATTACAACGAGAAACTGGGTGATTACATTTCACGCGTTAGAACTCTATCTTATTGAATGTTGATTTCTCATCCGTTAGAACTCACAAACCTATTTCAGGCTGCACGCAATTGTTCTATAGTGTTACAGTAGGTGTAAACGCTTATTTAAATTGCTTGTGCGACCGAGTCTATACAGAGATCAATAATATCTAGTGAAGTCATCAGAATGATGACGTACTACATACATAAGGAACAGAATAGGACACAGACAATGTCGTTTTACTAACAATTAGATCATTATGTAAACATAATTCTTATTCTTCTTCTTCTTTCGTTCGCCTAAATTATGTTTATAACTGCAATGTTGTCTCTTGTATGAATCTAACAGTCTTTTTTAGTTCATTCAGCGGTCCATAGAGTTTATCTTCCACTGTTGTCTCTCTAGGCCAGAAGGTTCGCCTGGATATGTTGTAGTTTGGGCAATCCTGGAGTCTGTGCTCTGCTGTCTGCGACGCCAAACCACATGTGCACATGGCTGAGTCACCAATCTTGAATTTTGTATACATGTGGTTGCGTAATCTATTGTGTCCTGTTCTGAGGCGCAGAAGAATGACCTGTTCTGGTCTGTCCATAACGTGGTAGTCGTCTTGAGTAAGGTTTGGTGGCCTTCTGACTGATTTGATCATTCTTTTCTTTTGGTGGTATGTAATAGGCACATCTGGTTGTTCTTCTTGTGCTCCTTCCTTAGCCAATCGATCAGCTCTGTCGTTTCCGGGGATTCCACAGTGGGATGGTATCCACTGTATGGTGATCTTACGATGACTGCTAAGTTCAGAAAGTAGTGTCCTCAGAACTGGCAATTTCCCAGACAGGAGCGCCTCTATTACGGATTTTGCATCTGTCAATATCACCACAGGTTGTGTATCATGGCTGGTATTTTGTAATTTCTCTGTGGCTATCTTGATTGCCTCAATTTCAGCATCATAATTATGGCAGTACTTTCCTGTTGGAATTCTGGCCGTGTCTCTAGTGTTATTTGGGTATTCTATATACACTCCCGCTCCTCCATTTCGAACAGCATTTTGTGCTGACCCATCTGTGTAGACTCGGATCCAGAGGTCCTGTGGGTATTCGTCATCAAGGAAGCTGAGAGTGGCTGTTCTTCTCTGTACACTGTTCTGTTCTTCCTTGTCAAATATTCCTCTCACTTTTGACTGGATTTGTAGTGATATTCTATGTTCATCTTTCCACGGGGTTCGCTCTGGAATAGCTGTCAGGGGGATATCAACTGTGGGAAGATCGATGGTTTCTCTGCAGAGTTGTTTGGCCTGGTGGATGAAACTACTTCTTTTCAACCGCCCCAAAGCTAAGTTTTCAAATCTGTTCTTCATAGGGTGGCCTGGCTAAGCTGAGAAACTTTTCTGCTTGTATTAGTGTTTTTTGTATCTCTGCGTTCTCTTAAAGCTTTTAATTAAATTAAATGATAATTCTTATCATTTAAAGTTAGAAACACAATTCTGGAGTGCCACAATGAGCTTGTTTACAAATATGGATGTGTCACAATGTGAAATTATGATGAATGTGCTAAGTCACATATTAAAATCATCTCTGAGAAATGACAATGAATTTGATAAGCAGCATGTCGAAGTCATCTCTGAGAAATGACGATGAATGTGCTCAGTCGCATATTGAAGTCATTGAAAATACTTGTCAAGTGATAGATGGCAGAAAGAAAGAAAGAACAGTAAGTATTATATATGTATACGAACATTCTTGTCAAATGATAGATGATAAGAAGAAAGAAACAACAGTGAGAATTATATACATACATGAACATTCTAGCCAGCAAGGGACAATGACATAAATGGCATTTAAGCAGCCTTTTTTGGGGAAGTTATTTTCATCTTTATTAGATTTATACTACATATTCTTGTGTCTTTTATCAACCATTAGAGCATAGCAATTCAACAAACTCACCTCAAACCGTCCTATCTTTGCCACCTCGTCCATGCTTTCACATATGATTAAATTCTGTCTCTAGTTCTCCTCTCCGTGTCTTTACCATCCATCCATCCATCCATCCATCATATGCCATGCCGATAAGCGTGGGCAGTCATGTTCTGCCATCTCACTCGCTCACCAGAGTCGTGGATCAGCTCCGTGTTCCTGTCTCGATCATTGGCCAAGCCGTCCAGGTATTTACTTCTTGGTCTTTTCCTTGGTCTCTCCGTGTCTTTACAAGTCTTCCTTACTTCGTTTGCTCCGTTGGTTCCAGATAAATGACTTGAGGCTGATACTATTCTTATATTTTGTTCAATGTATGCAATATCCAGTGCCTGTGACTTTTCACAAGAGCTCCGCATTGGTGATTCACCATTCTGTCCTTCTCTTCTGCGGAGGCACAGCTTAATGAATGGTTGTAGTCTATTACTAGTCGTCTTAGCCGTTACACTTCTGATCCATACAATAATACTCATTTAGCGTTAGAGTTAAGTATTCTAAAAAATGGTGTATGTTTAACTTCTTGTGACTTTCACACATTTCCTACTGCCAGAAAATCTTCTCTTACGTTTTTCAGTCTCATTTTAATATATGTATCTGCTCCCCAATGAGTTAACATACCTTCAACAGACAAACAGCACAGATATTGCGGTTTTATTTGTAGTCGTAGTAGCAGTAGCAGCAATGGTGGTGTAGTAGTAGTAGTAGTAGTAGTAGTAGTAGTAGTAGTAGTAGTAGTAGTAGTAGTAGTAGTAGTAGTAGTAGTTGTTGTTGTTGTTGTAGTAGTAGTAGCAGAAGCAACAGTAGTAGTAGTAGCAGTAGTAGTATTAGTAGTAGTAGTAGTAGTAGTAGTAGTAGTAGTAGTAGTAGTAGCAGTAGTAGTAGAAGTAGTAGTAGTAGTAATAGTAGTAGTAGTAGTAGTAGTAGTAGTAGTAGTAGTAGTAGTAATAATACTAGTAGTAGCAGCAGCAGTGGTTGTAGTAGTAGTAATATAAGTAGTAGTAGCAGTAGTAGTTAGCAACAGCAGGAGCAGCAGTAGCAGCAGCAGCAGTAATAATGTTTGTTGTTGTTTTTGCTGTTATTGTTGCTGTTATTATAGTTATTGTAGTTGTTGTTGTTGTTGTTGTTGTTGTTGTTTCTTCTTGTTGTTCTTCTTTTCTTCTTCTTCCTCTTCTTCTTCTTCTTCTTCTTCTTCCTTGTTTATCTTCATCGTCTTCTCCTCCTCCTCCTCCTCCTCATCCTCATCCTCATCATCATCATCTTCCTCCTCCTTCTCCTCCTCCCCTCATTCTTGTCGTTTGAACACCGTTCTAATTAGTTCCTCATTGAAGTACAGACAGAGTAAATCGAGAGCTGGTGATGTCATCACTCCACTCCGGTAAACAAGCAACACACTTATTCCACGCATAATCTTCAGCGCTCCATATAGGGTATGCAAGACATGGGTAGTGATAATGTACCATCATTTTAAGATAACACAATAACACACTTGCAATCTCGAAGCAATTAGAGTTTATTCTTGACAGTCTTCATCAGAGCGGAGATCATGGACTATCCTCTCATTAGTCAGACCAGTTAATGTCTGTTTGCATGAGACCCGATGTGGAGGTGAGGAGAGGGTGTTTGACCCCGGCACATAATCTGCTCTGCATCCTGTTATATGAACACAGAGGGCATGTCTAAAACTGCATGGGCATTCTAATTCAGACAGCTGGGGCGGCATGAATTAAAGTAACAGCCGGGGCTCTGTTGGTTAAAGAAGCACTCCGGGGAAATTGAGTTAAAGCAGGAGTCTGCGTGACGAAGTGGTCAAGCCGTTTGACTCGGGCTCCGAAGATTGTGGGTTCGATTCCGGGCCGTGTCCTTCGGTTCACGAGTGAATTTTTTCAAAGACTCCCGTGGGTCATCGCTGTTACGGAGTTCGTGCTTTGTGCGACGCTTTCCGCGCTGCGGAAAGAAACCGAGCCATATGGGATAAAAACCCGGTGCAATGAAGTCGACTCTGTCGACTGTTAAGAGACATTTTTAAGTTAAAGCAACTGCCGGGACTGTATGGGTTAAAGCATCAGTTGGGATAATATGGGTTAAATTATCAGGTGGGGCATTATGGGTTAAAGCAACAACCCGGAATGTATTGGTTAAAGAACCAAAGAAGCACTATGGGTAGTATGGCTTTCAGCAACAACTAAGACAGTACGGGTTAAATTAACAGCTGGGAGAGTATGAGTTAAAGCAATAGTTGAGAAACTATTGGTTAAAGCACTAGTTGGGACAATATGGGTTAAAGCAACAACCTCGACAGTATGGGTTAAAGCAACAAGTGGACAGTCTGGTTAAATGCCACGATTAATCGAGGGGTGAAGAATTTAATTTACTAACTGTATGCTATATAATTATTGAATATATTCGACTGAAGCCACACACACACACACACACACACACACACACACACACACACACATACACACACACACACCACACACACTACACCACCACACACGGACGCGTAGGCACACACAGACATAAAAAGCTAGAGAGAGAGAGAGAGAACGTCACATAAATGGAGAGAGAGGCAGAGGGAGACAGAGGGAGACAGAGAGACAGAGAAAGATATGGAGAGACAGAAAGAGCCAGAGAGTGACAGAGAAAGAGAGCGAGAGCCAGAGAGAGAGTTAGAGAGAGAGACGGTGAGACAAAGAGAGAGAAAGTGAGACAAAGAGAGAGACAGAGACAGAGACAGCGAGATACAGAGAGAGACAGAGATAGAGAATGAGAGAGAGAATGAGAGAGAGAGCCAAAGAGAGACAATGGGACAGAGAAAGACAGAGAGAGACGCAGAGAGGCATAGAAAGACAGAGACAGAGGGATATTATAACCCACAGAGATAGAGAGAGAGAACGAACGAACGAACGAACGAACTTTATTTTAAAAGGGTAACAAATTGGGCACGCAGGCCCGTCTTACATTCGGCCCTTTCGATCACTCATCTTTCATTCATCAAATGTGCATGTTACATTTACAGAGGGAAAAACAACATTGTCAAATTGATTTTGTAAGCATAAACAATGCATATTACGCATGGAATATTCACATGGGGGAAAAAACACATTGTCAAATGAAAGTTGTAAACATAAACAGTGCATATTGCAATGTTGTGAGACACATCCCTCATCCACCCTCACACACCGCAGCCACCCACACATCCATCAGCCACCCACACATCCCCCACCCACCACACCCCACCACCCACACATACCTCCACGCACTCACACAGACTCAGGCAAACATACATGCCGCCACCCACGCACCGATCCCCCACGCACACACATTTCCCCACCCATACATACATCCCCCACCCATCCCATAATCGACACGCACACATCCACCCACATATTCTCCACCACCCACCCACACATCCGCAACCACCCAGCAAAACACACATCACAAAACCACACACACACACTCCCGTCAACCCACACATCCCGCACCTATCCATACATACATCCTGCCCCCTCACAATTTTCCCCACCCACCCACACACACATCAGTCAACCTACACCAACTCACCCACCCAAAATCCGCCACCTCTCAACTACACATCCTCCACCTATACTCACATCCCCACCCACAATCACATCTCCCCACACATATCCCCCACCCATAAACACCCAACAACACACACCTCCCACCCACATACACCCCACCACCCACATATACCCCACCAATACACATCCGCCGCTCACACACATCTTCCCACAAACACACACATCCCCCAACCATACACTCATCTCTCACACACATCCACCCACTCATGTACTCAACCATCAACCACTCATACCCACACATCACCCACCCGCCCATCAACACATGCATCTCTCATTATACCCTCCCATTCCCCAACCACCCAGCCAAACACACATTCCCCATCCTCACATACATCCGTCATCCACCTGCACACCCCACACCTCCCCCACCTCTCACACATCTTCCCTCCCACACAAAACTCCACCCATAAACACATTCCCCCCACACACACATCCCCCACATGCATTTCTCATACACATCCCCGCCCACACATCTCTCACCCACACATACATCTCCCCACCCACACAAACATCCCTCACCTACAAACATCCTCACCACCCATACATACATCCTCCACCCACTCACATTTACCCCATCCACACTCACAAACTCCCACCCACACAGACATATCCCATTCACAGACACCCTCCCCCCCCCCACTATCATCCCCCACACCCATTACACACCCATCCCCCAACCCACACAATCTCCTACACACCCATTTACCCTACCCAAATACACATTCCCTACCCACACAGAGAGACTGTGAGATACAGAGAGACAGAGAGAGAGAGACAGAGAGAGATCTGTTTACGACTAATCTATGTCGCTTAGTGAGGAGCGATGAAACATCGCAATATTTTAATACCCTATACAGATTAGATTCCAACAGAGAGGAAAAAACACATCCATAATTTATTAGCCTTTGATAGGATAAATAAGTGATGTAGCACAGCTAGATTTTATTAGAAGACAGCAAGTCAAATGGTTTGGCCATGCAAGTAGGTTACCAACTAACAGTATACCACAACAAGCAATGATATACAGACTAGACAGAAGCAGAGGAAGAGGCCAACCACGTAAACGATGGATGGAGGGAATAGCAGTCCACGGAAATATCGATACATGAAGCCCATAAGCGGGCACTCTCCCGCTGTTTGTACTTCACCTCGTAAGGTACAAGAGGAACATGATGAGATGAGGTGAGAATAAATGATGTGGTTTTTGTCGTTCGTTGAGGACAACAAATACATTGAAAACGTGTAATTAGTAACCCCAAGGAAGAAATATTTCACTTCGCCTCCTTATCCTTTTGGTTCTGTGTATTCTATGTTACGAATACCTTGGATCGCCAGAATAACTAACATCTATCGCCTGGAAGAGACTAATGAAAGCAGAACATTATATACAAATATAAGAAAGCGATAAACAGCATGATTTGGTCATTTGATGAGAAGACAGGCATTGGAAAAACATCGTGAATACTGGAGAGATTCAGAGGGAAAAGAGGCAGATAAAGAAAATGATGCTGGATGGAGTGAGTGGGTGGAGAGACACGAACGCTTACACTAGTTGAGAGGGCACATGATGGTAGTTATCTTTTGGCAACGGGAAATGTTCATTCCTGTTTACAACCCAATAGACGTGCGAGTTTTCTTGTTTTAGATATTGACAGTATGGCTGTACTTTGCCGTATATTCTTCTTCTATCATTTAGTGTTAGGTTCATTATGATTAAGTATTGCTTTCAGTATAATTTAGTGTTACTTTCAGTATGACTGATTTATACTTTCGCTATTATTATTGTTTGCTTTCACTATGATTTAGCATTACTTTCAGCTTTATTTAGTGTTACTTTTCACTTATTATTTAGTGTTACTTCTACAGCAAATTATTGTTACGTGCACAATAATTTAGTGTTCCTTTCACAATAATTTAGTGTTACTTTCACCCTGTTTTGTTCAAAATGTGCGCTAAACTTAAGATACTTTTCTAAAGAATTCAGGATACAAATATAACGTACGTACGAACCTACGTGTACATGTTGCTGTCTGCCTGGCATGCCTGCCTGACTGCTTGCCTACCCGTCTGCCTGACTGCTTACCTGGCTGTTCGTACGAACGTACGGATGTATGTATGTATATATGTATATAATATGTTTATATGTAAGTAGGAGAAAAAACTATTGTCAGTACTCAAACACCTATCGAAACGTCTGAGCCGGTAATCTGCAGCACTAACGACAACCCACCACGGATTGAACTAGCGCTAATGAGAAGGAAGAAAACGCAATCTCTCGGTGTGTAAGTGCTGTAAAAATTGTGTCTAGGCGCGCCACCGGAAACAAGTAGTAAATCCAATTTTCCGTAAGTGATTGGTAGACTAGATGCCCTAGAGTTAACGTCCCTAACGGGAGAGACAGGAAGTATCGCTAAAATTAGAACTCGTCCTTTTGTTCCCAGAACCCGAGAACAACAGAATCATCGTTTCTTCAGGCGACCTTCTGCGTCCATTATCCTAGGTCTTTGTGCCTTCTTTAATCTGTCTGTTTAAAAAAAAAAAGCCCTTGCCTGTCGTTTAAGCCTGACTTACTATCATCCTATGGGTTCTTTGTGTGTAAGTCGTTGTACCAAAGTGGATAAGCCCGTGGCTTGCTGGCACCTAGTGTTCAGTCACTGGTGCTGGCAGATTTCCTTTCCGACCTCAGGTGGCACTTTGGTTATCTTGACGTGACAAAACTGTTCCCAGACAAGTGATTGATCTAAAATACACGCACAAATACACGTACATGTAGACATACATTTCCTTTCCGACCTCAGGTGGCACTTGGCTTAACCTAACCTGATAAAACTGTTACCAGATAAATAAACGCACGCACTTAAACACGTAAATACAGGGTGTGTATAAAGTTTAACTACACTTTGTAAGTAGAACACATTTGATGATGTCATCAATCAATGTTCTAAAACACGCATTAAAATAGTTACAAAAGTTACTGCTTTTGGTCTAACGCTGATTTGGGGAAGCTGGAAAGTATCACTTCAAGACATGGCTGTACACTTCTCTTCATATTGTCAAATACCTTCTGCAACGTGTCATTTGGTATTTCGTGAATGGTAATTCTGATTTCTTCTTTCGGGTCCTCAATTGTGTGTACATTATCTTTCCAAGCATTTCCTTTCAAGAAACCCCATAGAATTACTCCAGCAGACGACAGCCATTCGCAGCATATTGCTTCACGATTGTCCGTGGAGCATATCTTTGATGACGTCATCAAATTTGTTCTACATACAAAGCGTAGTGAGACTTTACAAACACCCTGCACGAACATACAAACACACACTGAGAGGATGAGAATATATCACAACATACCCTAATGCATATGTCAAACCTTTAGCGCATATTTAAAGCCATATCACTACCTTTTATACATTCATTTATACTATGAAAAGTGCTTCTGTCCTTTTATCACCACCTCCTCTTCTTCTGCTTCGTCTCCTTCTTGTTCTTGTTGTTGTTCGTCTGTTAAACTTCAAGTGCGCTGACGGCGATGCAGCGGGTTCAAATCCTATACCTATCAACTGGACTTCAACATTGACTCCTCAATCAGAAAGCACTGACAAACTACTTGACGTCAAATTGCCTGGAAAATCATATTTGGGTTGCGTTTGGTCGCAACTGCTGCAAAGAACATGTAACATTTCAATTTGCCATTGTTCAAAAAGCAAAGGACATGCAACATTTCAATTTGCCATTGTTCAAAAAGCAAAGAACATGCAACATTTCAATTTGCCATTGTTCAAAAACCAAAGGGCATGCAATATTTCAGTTTGCCATTGTTCAAAGAGCAAAGGACATGCACCATTTCAGTTTGCCAATGTTCTTTCAGTTTGCCATTGTTTAAAAAGCAAAGAACATGCAACATTTCAATTTGCCATTGTTCAAAAAGCAAAGGGCATGCAATAATTCAGTTTGCCATTGTTCAAAGAGCAAAGGACATGCACCATTTCAGTTTACAATTGTTCAAAAAGCAATGGCGAACTGAAATAGACCTCAACTTTTACGCCCGACTAACGAAAGTATGGAATGTACCCACTACCAAGCAGTCAGTGTACGGGGTATTTAAGCGTTGAGTTGAGTTGAATGGAGTCAAGAACAGGCATCATTGCACTCGGAGCATTACCATAATCCCCCAGTCATAATCTTCAACAGCCAGTGTAGAGTTCCAATACTAAGGGTACCAGTTGCAATCTGATTATATGTCCGTCTTGCTTTATCTGTGAGTGACGACTGTCTACAAGATCCCCAGACCACCCCTTGCTGAGGCATTCTCTCTAGACCATGATAGTCTATATGTTCTTATGCATTATTCACCCGCTCCCAGAGGGCCTTCACCACATCTGCCTTATCATGCATCAGATCACCCCTTAATGATGCGGCACCAGCCAATCTGTCTGTCTGTTCATTTCCAATCACACCACAGTGTCCTGGAGAAAAGATCCAGCGAATGCTCACAATGCGCGACTTCTGAATCGATGCATGCTATTATTCATGAATTCATGCCAGTCGTCACCGTAGCCAGCATGCTTTGTGAATCAGTCACAATCACTACATGCATATACAGTTTGTTCTCCAGCCAGCGACAAGCTGCAGTAACCGCCTCTACCTCCATTCTCAGACTTGAGGTTGTAGTGTCATATGCCAAGTTCTCTTTTACTAGACATAGGCCATTTTCTTTTGATATGAATCCCCAGGTACTTTTTTGCTTCTTACAGAGCCATCGGTATAGGTAATAATATCGCCAGGACGGAGAGTAGTCATGAATTAATTGGCTGAATTTCTACTTCCGTAGCGCCCGCTGGCCACTCCCTACACTCACGACCCTATGTGATTTTAACTCAATACAGTTATGAATTTCTGTTCTGCACTCAGACCCACTCCTTGCCTCTGCGAATCTTCTCAAGTGTGAACACTTCTCTAATGGTTTATTCTGCTGAGCCATCCATGATCCTCCTCTCAGCTGCCTGTGACCCTTGACTGCATCCATGGAATCATGCAAGAAGTGTTTCTTGTCCGCATCTACCTTGAGTTATGGCCTTGCCTGCTACACCTTGTGTTTGTCTGCAATGGTCGGCATCCCCAGGATGTACGGCATACACACTATTGGTGTGTCCCTTCTACATCCCAGAATAACCCTCATGGCTTCATTTCGTATGCGCTTTAGTTTCATTAGCTGACTCTATCAGATAGTGAGCATCCCCAGTCCAAACCCTACCACTGAAATGATCAAGTGACGAAAAGGTGTGAATAGCATTTTCTGCGGTACGAGGATTTAATCTCTCATCCTCATTGCCTAAATCTCTCTCTCTCTCTCTCTCTCTCTCTCTCTCTCTCTCCTCTCTCTCTCTCTCTCTCTCTTCTCTCTCTCTCTCTCTTTCTCTCTCTCTCTATCTCTCTCTCTCTACCATCACTGCATCTCAATGTAACTATCTCTATGAATGAGGATATATGGCGGGGGGCGGGGGGAGAGAAAGAGAAGTAGAGACGATGAGAGAGCCTCATGGCATGGTATTATGCATTGTTTATGTTCTGAGCGTTCATTTGACATCGTTTTTCCATGTGAATGTAACAGGTACAATGGATACTTGATGTATGAAAGATGAGTGGTTGGAAGGGCCGAATGTAAGACGTGTCTGTCTGTCAAATTTCTGACCCTTTGAAAATAAAGCTCCTTTGTTCGTTCGTTCGTTCTCTCTACTATCACTGTATCACTATGTAATGTTCTAGTCTCTTGCATACTAAAAAAAAAATTGAATCACAATGATGCTGGAAAATCAATTTCGAGCAAGTGATATAAGAACAGAAAACGGAACTTCAGTATGGAGACAATTTTGTTGACGGGAAGCAGGCTTCATTACAGCGATCGATCTGGTCATAGGGAGAGCTGACAATCTTGACTGGACTTACGTACAGACAGGGAGATGCACACACAGACCTGGCAGATCCAGTGACTCGTAATGATTAGGTGACTCGCGTGCGCCGTCCGTTGTTGAACTGAACAAACGCACAGGTTTCAAATAAGAGTCGAAAACAAGAGGGAAACTAGGTAGACGTGACCTGTTGACTATTATTTATCTCCCTGAGAGCTGTGATGGAGTCGTGGTTACATTCGCTTGATGGTCAGGTGGCCGTGGGTTTAAAGCCACATTGTGGAGGGTTTTTCCAACTGATCATGACTACGAGGTCTACAATCTTAAACTGGGTATCAGGAAATAACATGGAAAGTAAAGGCGGCAGTTATGATTCTGACTACTTCAACTAACCGAATGCCGATCCGTCTAACTAACATGTGTCTAACACCACGTGCCAAATGAGGCATGTGAACGGGTATTTTACTGTCTTACTGTTTTATTCTCCGACCCCGTCTCCTTCTCCTCCCCCTTCTCCTCCTCCTCCTCCTGGTCTTCCATATAGCTAAGGATAGGACGGCTTGGAGTGAGTTCGTTAACGACCTATACTCCAATCGGTGATAAAGAGCAAAAGAAGCAGAGGAGGAATACGAAGAAGAACGTAACAGTTAATGGTCAATGTAATACTATTGCAGATACTGCCGCTGGGATGTGAAGTGTTAGGCTTTCACATATTCTTGTCCATCACATATGAGATAGGAGGCCAGTTCCTTTCCTCACCGCATTCACTTTCAAGATATTCACAGAAAAGTTTGAAAATTATCTTGATTCCATTTTTATAAATTAGAGTCGATCCCAGAGAAATATTTCAACTGTTGCATGTCCTTTGGCAGGACGATGCGATAAATCCCAGGTTAATTCTTTAAGCAATTTAGTTTTCAGTAGTTTGCCATTGCTTTCTGACCGAGAACTCAACGTGTTGAGTCCAACTTAATGCTCGTGCAGGGCATGAACCTTCTATCCCAACATCTGAGCAACTGAAGTTTAAGAACAAGCGGTCTTATCATTTCGGCCATGTCAACGTCTAAGAGAAGTATTGGTCACAAATAAATTAATGCAACCTCTGCTGGGGATTGAACGCGGACCATCCTCTTGACAGACAAACGTACTATCCACTGCGCGACAATGGCTCCACATAGTAAAGTAATTTACTGTAACAAATGTTGTCCACTGTACAAACAAACAAGTACAACGAATAAGTCTAACATACAAGGAAGTACTCTGGCATTAACTGATACAGTGCCAAACAAACAAGTAGATTTCGACCAAACATGGTGCACAATCAAATGAATAAAATCTCCAATCACTGAACATTGCAATTTATCTAATAACTTTAGTTTATGTTGTGTGATTTCTGCACTAACGTATAAATATGCCAGGCTATAAATCGTGCAATCTATTGTTTGAGTCTTTGTTAGTCAAATTCCGAAAGTTGCCAGAAACGAAACAAAATGGCACCATGACCTTATGTGACATGTTTGATTGAGTTGCCAGAGGACCTAGTTAGTAGTGTTCTCTGGAGATATATCTTGAATAATAAATAACAAGATAAGGATATGATTTAGCACGTTTTGTCTAGAGGTCACTCAAATGAGCTAATCATTCCCGCAATAGCCTTTTTGGAGAACATTTTTCTTTGGCTCAACCCCCACTGTGAGACTATTATGTATCTACACAGAAATTTATAAAAGAAGTAAAATAGTTCACCCAAGGCCAGAGAAGATCTGAACTATTAGCGCCTGTACAACTGAGGATCCCTCTCACTCATTATACTGTTGACAGTGTGCTGTTCGTCCGTCACATAGATCTACTCATATATTTTGTCAGTATGACCTATATCAGTTTGTCCCATTTCATTGGGATTGTAGGACTCAATTATATGTAGGCAAACAAACTTCAACAATAACTGTACATTACATCTGTTGGACAAGACATCTACATGACAGTTTCTTGACAAAAGTGGGACATACATTCACAAGGAATTGTGTACACCAGCCATTGTACAAGACTTACATCATAAGAGATACTTGACAACATCTATACAAGACTTTTCACAATATGTATAATCACCCACAGCACTTAGGACAGTCACAGATACAATACTTGACAGCAACTGTACAAGAAATTCACTGGGGACATGTACTTAAAACACTGGTTCATGGAATACACAATTTATTGAGTTGATGGTGAGTCGAGTGATGACCATTGTCTCATCTCCTGTCATGTCAACACTTCAATTATTGCATAGAAAATGCATAAAATATGTCACACATGTAGGTTGATAAACAAGATACAACACCTCCCCATTACTCCACCCCCCAATAATAAACTTTCCTCCACCTCTCCTCTCTAATTACCACTACACCATTTACTTTTATCTCTTCTTCCACTGCTGATGAGGGATAACCCAAGTAAGCCATAACCTGGGGCAAGCATAGGGACCTTCTGCTCCACTGGTCTGTTTAATCCTTTTAGCACCTATGATGGGTGTTGGACAGCTCAGGTTGCAGTTTTCCCCCATGATGATTTTCCAAGTCTGACTAATTATCCCCTACTGTCACAGTTTGAAGAAAAGCTACAGCCCTGTCTTTCACTGGTGAGTTGACTGTTTATGAAGTTGAGAATTGGGATGTTGTTCTCCTTTTCCTGCAGAGGAAGATCTAAGATACAAATATGTCCCAGTCTTCTTCCTTCTCCTCAGTCTATCTCACGTACTTTACATACAAGTCTTCATTCTGAAAACACTGTGTGAGCACCAGGCTGGAGATTAACTAAGATAAGTCCTAGCCAAAGAATCCATTGTCCCAGTCATTTCACCAGACGTTCTGAATGCGGTTAACCACCATAGACTTGTTGTTTAGTTCTCAGATGACATTTGATTGACTCAAAGATCACTGTCCAGTTCACCACATTGGTAGTGCTTCAGATTGTGTTATTCTCCCATTTATGCATTCAGCTGTTAAAGAGCTGAGAGAAAATTCTTTTTAGATTTTCCTGCCTTTTGATAGGGAGTCACTTCTGGATCTAGGACTTCTGTTTAGTTGTCCCAGATGGCCTCTCCACCATACTGTTCTCTATCGATATATAAAATGGCACAACATCTCTTTACATATGTTAAAAGATAATGTTATTATACATCAACAGACACAGATTGGGGATGGGGAGGAAAAGGATGGGTGTGGTCCAAACACACCTCTCCTAGTTTGATGATGATGTGAATTTCACTGTGATGTACTATGGGTGATATGTGTTCAATTCACCCTTATCTGTGGTAATCACAAGACCATATGCGGGGACAGGGTAGCTTAACACAATTACAAGCATTTATGTGGTCTAAGTTCCACCATGTTTGAACCACAATAGACCTGGGCACAAGGAGGACCAGACACAGTACAGCAATCATTGTGACAAAGCAACATGGGACAGGCATTGTGAAGGGAAATGGAAAATAGGCATTTACGTATTAACTAATGGCATTTACCAAATTAGCAGACCAGACATCCATTCCAATGGCTGTGATGTTGGTGCATGAATGTCCTATTCCATATTCACACAGCAATGCCAGACCTCACCCCTTTTTCACCAGACTTGTCTCACAGGTACATCATCATCATCATGTGCTATTTCCCCACTGAGTAATTTTCATGTCTACTACAGTCGCTAACAGAAGCTCAATTGCATACACAATTGTTCACATATGCACCAAGCACATATGTGGAAAAACATGTTTAGTCCTTGTAAATTTGCATGAGCCATACATTATATTCAGCCAACTAAGACACAGGTTCACACACCTATGGTTCTCTTAGGAACTAGTTTATATGAACCATCCAACAGTAGAGGTAATAGTGTAATACTTCAGGGAGAAATGTTATTAATTCTCCTGAGCATAATGTAGCCACCAGGCATCACATGGACTTAGCAATTCTGGCGTGACACACACAACCTGTTTACATATGGATATTGAAGCATCTTTCTTTCTACTAATGTGAGAGGCTATTTATCAAAGCACCAGCTCATTCACTCCAACATTCTCAGCGTTTTACAAAGGAACTTGTACATGTTTACATCACTCATTCCAATCCAGACTGCCATTTGTTAACTCGCGAGAGCAAAGGTACAGCCGACTTAAGAATAAGTCATCCCAGGCATGAAGAACGCACAAGGGGTTTGGGTTTGCGAATTTGCCTGAGTGCGCTATACATTCATCAAGCATACGCAACCAGTCACAACAAGGGATTGATATGCACTTGGAGTATACAGCGTGAAATACATGTCAAGATTGAAGAAGCAGTATCTAGAATACTGGCGCACAGAAGTTAGGTTTTCCACTTTCACATTTTATTCATAAAATACTCTTATATTCTTCTCTTTCGTTCACTAGGTCTAGCCACAACATTAAAGTATGTTTTAAAGTGGTACCTGTTGTCCAGAGAACAATATATTATCAGATCTTTAAGGGCATTGTTGGGTCATCACATCACACTAGCGACCGCTCTCGGTGAAATCCCCGCTCAACTAATTAGATTTTAAAATATGGCCCATGAATAGCGTGGGCTCATTACTGATTAACCATTCAAAACCAAGCGCATACCTCTGCCTTCCCCCAACTCGTTCTAGAACATACGATCTAATAATAGCCCTTCTATTTGGGATGGTCCCCGTTAAGACTTAAAGTATCTTTATGAAATGTGTCGGACTGGGAATGGGGAATTCTGTTCCATCATGCTACACCTTAGTAAGGCGATATAACGTCCTTCGGTCCAAATGGAAAGTCACATTTGGCGATGTATTATGTAGTATACACATTCAGCATTGAACGAGTTAAAAGGACAGCGATGTCCGTTGGAGAAAAACTGAATGCCCACAGGCACGTACGCCATCAATACCGTCACAGAAAGAGTACGTCTTTTATACCGGGTGTATGTTTATTGACTGTGCAGTGTTTGAAAATATTACCGGTCCAAGTTTTGTATTTACCTTTTATGTTGCATAACTTTACAGAGCGTGAATACAAAACTTGGACCGGCAATATTTTCAAACACTGCGCTGTCATTAAAAATACACCCTATATAAGCACGGAGCCCCAGAGGCGCAGTTATTAGCTCGCTTGTCTGCCAGCCCGTTGGTAATATATTCGAATCCCAAAGAGTCAATACCTTGACATTGGTCTGAGCTCTAGGGCTGACCCAGCCCAAAAAGAGTGCCAGAAAATGTCTTGAGAAGTAAAGGAAGCCGATGCGGATTTGATGTAATCACCCATAAGATTTATTTGACTATTTTGCGCTCTCTCACTTTGAACTCAAGCTTAGTCCATACACGCTTCTTCTACTTGTGGTGGATTAAACTTTGCGTGTGGATTAGCTTCCCCTAATAACAGTGTCTCTCGCCATTAGGCGAACCCACTCCGACTTCAGAGGTAATTGTAATTTACGTCCCCAAGTCAAGAACGAGACGTCAACATTTTAGTCCACTGACATGTGTAGGGGTTGAACCCCTTACCTCAGCATCAGCACACTGGATGTTTAAGAACACGCGTTCTTATCCATTCGGCCATGCTGACCTTTACCCATCGGATGCAACTGGAGTATAACAAATTGCGGTTAGCATCATATGGCCATTACATCTCAGTGGGTGCCTTACTTGTTTACGTCTTACATATAAATAAAGTATTGCAGGACAGAGCATATATTGTATACGTTGATTTTATATCTCCTATCCCATGTTGTTCTCTATTCAATGTATTGATTTGCTGTAGTTTTTGTCCATTGCAGAACTTAAAGGTAACCAATTTAGCTACCTTCCGTTCTTTACTTGCATTACATGTTGTGTGGTTTTTTGAGATTTTCTTATGCAGTATATATGTTTCTGGATGTCGAGATCTCTTGCCAGTTTGCTGCATCTTTGGTGTTTCACATTATTAATGTTGTGATTGTGTCCTTCATAATAGAGCTTTGTTATTCAGCTGGGGTTCGCATTAATATATCTTATGTATTGAGAGTTACTTTTTTTCTTTTTTTCCTATACAGTGAAAATATTTTCAGAAATGTAGAGGATATAAATGGAATCAGCATTGGTGGAAGAAATATCAATAACATTAGATATGCAGATGATACAGTATTAATTGCAGACAATGCGCAGGACCTGCAACAATTAATAGATGCGGTTGTTGTACACAGTGAGCAACTGGGGTTAGAATTAAATTGTAAAAAGACTCAGGTTATGGTCGTCACTAGGAAGAAAGAAGTGCCACAATGTAATACAAGTAAATGGAAATATTCTTCAACAAGTGAATCGGTACAATTGTCTTGGAACAGTCATAACATCTGATGGGAGATGCCTTGAAGAGATTAGAACAAGAATCGCCATGGCGAAAGTAGCCTTTAGCAAGATGAAAAACATTCTGACCAATAAAAATATGTCAATTGAAACGAGAAAAAGAGTGTTGAGGAGATACATAGAGCCTGTTATTTTGTATGGATGTGAAACTTGGACAATGAGCAGTCAAGCTGAAAAACATCTGATGGCTGCAGAAATGTGGTTTCTGAGGAAAATGCAAAGAATATCATGGACAGACAGAAAAACCAATGACCAAGTACTACAGGAGACAAATGAACATCATAAGCTGATTGGAGAGATTAGACGTAGACAGTCAAAATTTTTTGGACATGTTATGAGAAGAAATGGATTGGAGAACTTGGTGACAACTGGCAAGATCGAATGGAAAAGACCAAGAGGTAGACCGAGAGGAAAATACCTGGATTGCTTGGCCACATGGCATGGACGAGACAGGAACACTGAGCTGATCCACGACACTGGTGATCGAGTGAAATGGCGAGTCATGACCGCCCACGCTTTCCGGCATGGCACATGATTGATTGATTGATTGAGAGTTAGACACTGTCTTACTTGTTTACGTCTTACATATAAATAAAGTATTGCAGGACAGAGAATATATTGTATACGTTGATTGTATTGCGCCTATTATTGTTCTCTGTTCAATGCCTTATGTCTGTCTCTCTTTCAATAAACCAGGTGCCGTCTCCACAATGAAGGTTGGCTGCAATGGATCACCAACACTGTCTCTCTCCTTGACTGCACATTCTGTCAGACTGATGTTCGTCCATCTCTTGATGTTATCGTCCCACTTGTATCGTCTTCTTGCTGATTTGCCCTCAACCTTGTCCTCCAGTATGGTCTTGATAAGAGTGTCTTTTAACGTAGCCAAATTATTACACTTGCTATTTTTTTTTTATTTCTTTAAACTCTCTTTTAATTCCCAGTTCTTCTAGAACCTTTGTATTTGATTGTTTCTTTTTTCGATGAAATGCGACAGATTCTTCTGTATATCAACATTTCCGGGGCATCTATTCGACTTTCTAGTTGCTTGTTCAATGCCCAGGTTTCCGCGCCATACAATAGTGTTGTATATATGTAACATTTGATAATTGTCTCTCTTTGTCTCTCTCTATATCTCACCATCTCTATCTATTTCTATCCATCTCTGTCTCTCTCTATCTCTCTGTCTTTTTTTCCGTCTCTCTCTGTGCTCTCTCTTTGCCTCTCCATCTCTCCCTCTCGCTCTCAAGTCCTATGATATTATAAGTGTGTTCGTGGCTACAAGCAGTGAATCAAGCAAGTGCCATCTTCACATTGAAGGTTGACTGTAAAGTATCCCAGCCCTTCTTTGTCACTGGCTTTAGTTGTACGCTCCCAGAGATTGCTCTTCGACCATCACGTGATGTGATCTACAAGCTTGTATCAGTGTCTATCTCACTTTTACTAACGTAGTATCCGATGAGGAAAATATATCGGAGATGTATAGGTTTTCTCCTTATCATCATCATCATCATCATCATCATCAAGTGCCGTGCCGGTTGGGGTAGGCGTTCATGGCTCTCCATAGATCTCGGTCTTTGGTTTTCTGGATCAACTCTGCTGCTGATATTCCTCCATGCCACCGTCTCAATCGATCCAGCATCACTTCTCTTGGTCTACCTCTGCCTCTCTTCCCCTCGATCTTTCCAGTTGTTACGATGTTCTCCAAAGCCTCTCTTCTCATCACATGACCGAGGAAAGCTGTTTGTCTCTGTCTTATTGTTGTATATAATGTTCTAGTTTCATTAGCCTGTTTCAGGCAGTCGTCGTTAGTTACTTTCTCCTTATAGACAAGCAAAACAGAATAATGTCCCTCACTTGACATACCCATTTTGTTGTAGGTTTTCATGAGCATTGTTGAAACGATGCAGTTCGATTTCAAATGTTACAGGAAGTTAGAAGGGTATAACGGCCGTGCATTGGCTTGCACGCTTTCTCGTCTGTCTGATGACCATGAGTTCGAATCCATATCGAGATTAATTTTTAACAACTGATGTATACTCAAAGGTCGACTCTGTCTAACAGTGATGCGAGAATGTTTGTTGGAAAATAAAGGCGGCCGGCATTGAGTCAACAATCTTGCTTGATTGCTTGCTTGCTTGTGTTCGCTGGCTTTGAACTCCAGCGTGAAGTCCTGTGTGTCGGATAAAGAAATCCGGTTGTCCAACATCAGTGTGATGTCATACCGGTCTGAGATTTGGGTGAGTATCCGTTGTCCCATATCTGGCTTATTGGTGTGCAGACTGGTGGTTCCTCGCTTGCAGACAGATACTCTCCGACTTCGGAAGAATCAGCGATCCTACTACGTTAGCCAGGACCCCAGAAGGGATTTGTTGCCCAGGACGCACGCCTAGGATGTGTCAGCAGGTTTTGGCCAGTATAAAACCTGGTCCTGGTGTCCTGGAACCACATCTGCGGCCCGGTCAATAATCTATTACAGGGGCGTATTAAACAAGCATCGAGCCAACAATCTTTTACCGGGACGCATTAAACAAGCATCGAGTCAACAATCTATTACCGGGGCGCATTAAACAAGCATCGAGTCAACAATCTATTACCGGGGCGCATTAAACAGAGTCTGGGAGCAGTTTCCTGCTATGGATCTATGATGTGCTAGGAATGTCAAAATTTTTTATATGTTCCCACAAGAAACATCATTGCAGTTGAATGCAGGGAGGAATAGGTGACCAATTTGGGAAGCAAAAACATATAAATTCTGTCAACAACTGGAAAGATCGAGGGGAAGAGAGGCAGAGGCAGACCAAGAGAAATGATGCTGGATGGATTGAGACGGTGGCATGGAGAAATATAAGCAGCAGAGTTGATCCAGAAAACCAAAGACCGAGATCTATGGAGAGCCATGAACGCCCACGCCAGCCGGCATGGCACTTGATGATGATGAACCTGTCATGCATGTCGTAAGTGGCGGGGAATGAGGTTTGGCCTGAGTCTGGTTACCTCACCTCATAGAATCATTTAGCTGCAAAATCCAACTAAACACAAACAAGTCTACAAACGGCTTGGCGTCAATTGGTTGGTGGCCTATACTCTATTGGGAGATGACAGGCAGAAGAGATCCTACCGAGTGTCCATTGACTATACATCTACGGGCTTACAATATATACCAATGGGTGGACTGGCCAGGGTACCGGATTTCCCGATGGCAAATGGGCCCTGTGAAGCGGACCACTTAGATATTTGACAATATGTTTAAAATGTTATATGTCCTGTTAGTAGTTAGTCTCCTGGTAACCAATAATGTTAGTCCCATTCCGTCACTGCACATAGCTAACACGCTTTAAGGTGTGTAAGAGAGGCAATGGCTCTATTTTACATATATTGGGGAAAACACAGTTATATCTGGGTGGAAATTATCTAGAAATGGACTGGAAGAAGAAGTATAAGTGCACCATAAAGTCGCAGCTCAGAGAGTGTTGAAGACTCACTCCAGCAGATCGTCGAGACGAAGGTGGCACTAATATTGAAGAAGGTGCAGTATTCGCAGATTTGAAGTGGACTCATTCACATGTTAGTCATAAAAGTGATGTAATTTTTATGGCCTCAAGGTATTGTGTCCGCCTCGAGTGCTGGAGGTCCCTGGTTCAAACCCCGGTGAGGGCCAGGATTTTTCACATGGACTTCTAGTAACATAATTCCCCTGGTCTATGGGAGTGAGATCGGACGCCGTGTGTATTGTTGCTCACGTAAAAAAAATCCCTTTGGCTGTTGGAAATCGACAAAAGAGTAGCCTAACGACGCTGCCAGGGCAAAATTTCGAGTTAAAAATCTACCCAAAGTATTTCAGGCTCCTCGCTGGTGCTACAAAGTTTGTGCACTGAGCTGAGATTATCCGGACTCAGGTTTGAGTTAAGAGTAAAACGGAGCACTTATGGGTTACACCCGTGTGTCGTGATGGTGATCCGTCTACTAAACTAAACTAAACTAAACTAAACTAAACTAAACTAAACTAACCTAAACTAAACTAAACTAAACTAGTGAAGTGGACTGACCTCAAGTTTTGAAAGTACTGCTGCTTGTTATAGAGGAAAGGCAACAACAATCAATATGGAAAACCCGGGAAGGTTAACCCGGTCAACAAATGCCCGCAGAAGTCGGATGTGTCGGCCTAACGGCGCACGAACGCAGCTCTGCTGTAAACAGGCACAACGCAGTCACATCCGGAAAAAAATCCGGATGAACCCAGAAGAAGAAGAATATGGCAAACTACTGTAATATGTTTTTTTCAAGAATATGCCTCAGCCTTTCTATTTCCAACAAGGAACACTCACGATTAGGGACCAACTATCCAGGCAAGACTCTCCACCACCAAACACATCACGCTTAGATGATAGAAAGGGCATTTTGAAGCACTCAAGTCTTTTTAATATCACAGCTCATTACTTGTGGGATCCTGCATTATTGCACGCTTTATACCTTTAGGTTCCCAGGGTTTCACAAACGACTCTCAAATAATAAGGGAATAGTGGGGGTCGGGGTTGTGTTGGATGTAGCCGCTATGAAAAGAAAATCACTTGTCCATTACTTTCAAAGAGGCTAAAGCTTGTTTTAAGACATACACTGAATGGTCGCTTAAAGGTTAACTGATTGAATGCAAAACAAACAGTAGGTGTGGTCCAAACATGGTGAACAATCAAATGAATAAGTTTTATAATTTAAACTTCCGTTCACTGAGCATTGAATCTGCGGAAGATACCGCGAAACGAAACAAATAACACAATGATCATTGTATGGTGGTATGTCGTCCTTCTGACCAAATAGGGGGTTACATTTGGCGATACATTATCCCCCGGGACTGAATCAGTTAAACAACTGTCATTTCTGCCCATAGTACCTGGCGGGGAAGTACAGGAGCGTCTTGAGCTTGAGGAATACGACCGCCTGCTGCCTGGTTAGTGTAGTGTTGTAGCTCACTGTTGTACCTATGTTTGTTTTTTTATTCTTATCATCACTGTTATATGATACCGAAATACAACAACAACAACAACAACAACAACAACAACAACAAAAACAACAACTACTACTACTACTACTACTACTACTACTACTACTACTGCTGCTGCTGCTACTACTACTACTACTACTACTACTACTACTACTACTACCACTACTACTGCAGGTACTACTACTACAACTACTCCTACTCCTACTACTATTACAACTACTACTACTACTACTACTACTACTACTACTACTACTATTACTACTACTACTACTATTACTACTACTACTACTACTACTACTACTACTACTACTACTACTACTACTACTACTGCTACTACTACTGTTGCTGCTGCTACTACTACTACTAATGCTACTACTATTGCACCTACTACTACTATACATTTACTACTAGTACTACTACTACTTCTACTACTACTACTACAACTGCTACTACAATTATTACTACTACTATTACGACTACTATTACTATCACTTCTACTACTAAAACTATTACTATTACTACTCTACTACTACTACTATGACTAAGATTAGGACTAATACTGTTGTTTATTTTCTTCTTCTTCTGTAATGTTAATCTTAAAAGGAATCAGGTATTTATATGTCGTTTAGTAAAGATAGTATATACACCAGTTTACAGGTATAACACATGAAAAATATATCGTCCTTCTTAAATAAAATACATACATATGTATGCGTTAATTCTCAGCGGGATATAAAACTACTTTATTGTTATACTTTACAACGTGCTGTGGATTTCTTCAGACTACGCCAAATAAACAGCCAACTTGCTGGCGCACCCACCCATGTGCAAAGAACAAAACAGTTTTTGATGGGACAAACTATCAAAACCTGACACGATCGAGCCAACAAAACACACCCTCAGACGCCAAGGACAATTTCCTGAAGTTGAATTTTTTAAGACCTCTGTCGCAAGCTTTGTGACCTGTGAGCAAGCGTGAATTACGACTTGACGGGTTGCATTCCAGACATTGGATTGAAGCTCACGCAGCTGTCTATAGTAAAAGAAAGAAGTATTAGGCCCTTTTTCACGCCTTGGGATATATTGGGTTCACGGTGATAAGCATGTCTTTTACAGGAAGTCACAGTCAACCCCAGCATTTATTTTTCTATTCGTGATCTCTTGGCAAGTTTACGTTCAGTAGTTTGACATTGCTTTCTGAACGACCAGCACCCATACCATTTCGTAAAAACCAAAGCAAGGCGGTCTGCTGCCATATCGCACACAGTTGTGTTTCGAACGCGGTATGCGTGATTACTAATTGCGTCAGTAACCTCTTCGCCACGGAATCGGCTTCATAGTGATAGCCCCATCTGTTTATAGACAAATCAGCACTCGGTAGATGATTTGGTTTATATGACACCGCCCATCTTTACTTCTCAGGACGCTTAGTTAGTTAGTCTTTCCTCTTGAATCCAAGGCAGCGCATAGGGCATACGTCATGGCTCTCCATGCCTGGCGGTTCGTTGCAACCTGTTGTAGACCTTGGATGTGTAATTGGCCGTTAAATGAGCCTTCTCTGATGATGGTTCTACGCAGGGTCTCTCTTGGTCTTCCTCGGTTTCTTTTCCCTACCGGTGACCATATGAGGGCTTGGTAGGAGAGTCTTGTCTTGTCCATTCTGAGTACATGACCGATGTAGTTGCAACGGCGTTTTCTTACAAAATTGGATACTGTATCTTGCTTAGTCTCTTGTCTTATTTGCGTATTGGTTCTGAAGTCTGTCCAGTGGAGGTTTAGAATTCTTCTAAGACATTTGTTCTCAAAAATTATCTAATTTTTTATCTAAAGCTACCGTTGATTTCCAACTCTCACATCCATACGTTAACACTGGAATCACACAAGAGTTGAAGATTTTAAGTTTCGTGTGTTTGCTGAGTGTCTTTGACTTCCAGATGTTTGACATTTTATTGACGGCACTAGATGCCAGTGCGATTCTAGATGATATTTCTAGTGTTGAGTCCACTGTAGATGTCATTTTGCTCAGGACGCTGCCTGGTACTAATTTTAGGCTGGTTGGACCTTGAAAACAATGTTAGTTTATACACATACGTATCGATAAGAGTTCGAACACAAGACCACCGTGTGAGTGAGTAACGATGCTAACTACTGCCTTACCTCGGCTCTCCATTGGGTACACGCTGCTAGCTCTTATTTTTCACAATCAATCGGCAATCCATGACCGATCTGTGCTTCCCAGAACCTCTCATGATATCCATGACCGATCTGTGCTTCCCAGAACCTCTCATGATATCCATGACCGATCTGTGCTTCCCAGAACCTCTCATGATATCCATGACCGATCTGTGCTTCCCAGAACCTCTCATGATATCCATGACCGATCTGTGCTTCCCAGAACCTCTCATGATATCCATGACCGATCTGTGCTTCCCAGAACCTCTCATGATATCCATGACCGATCTGTGCTTCCCAGAACCTCTCATGATATCCATGACCGATCTGTGCTTCCCAGAACCTCTCATGATATCCATGACCGATCTGTGCTTCCCAGAACCTCTCATGATATCCATGACCGATCTGTGCTTCCCAGAACCTCTCATGATATCCATGACCGATCTGTGCTTCCCAGAACCTCTCATGATATCCATGACCGATCTGTGCTTCCCATAACCTCTCATGATATCCATGTTAGACTGGCTCCACCTTAACAGCCCCGGCCAACATAAAGAACTCCAGTTTTGATGGGTACATAAACACATGACCAAGCGCGCTAGATGCTGAGCCACTGCATCTTCTTGAAGGTATATAGCCCCAGTGTACCCAGTTTCAGCCGCAAGAAAAAGAGAAAGAGAGACTTGACAACAAACACGTTCAAAGCAGCTACTTTAAAATAATACATATATTACGTTTTAATGCATTATATATATATATATATATATATATATATATATATATATATATATATATATATATATATATATATATATATATATATATATATATATATATATATATCATGTGCCATGCCGGAAAGCGTGGGCGGTCATGATTCGCCATTTCACTCGATCACCAGAGTCGTGGATCAGCTCAGTGTTCCTGTCTCGTCCATGCCATGTGGCCAAGCCATCCAAGTATTTTCCTCTCGGTCTTCCTCTTGGTCTGTTCCCTTCGATCTTGCCAGCTGTCACTAAGTTCTCCAGTCCATTTCTTCTCATATATATATATATATATATATATATATATATATATATATATATATATATATATATATATATATATATATACATACACTTCTACTACTACTCCTTTATCTCTTACTACTACCACCACCACCACCACCACCACCACCACCACACCACCACCACCACTACTATTACTACTACTACTACTACTACTACTACTACTACTACTACTACTACTACTACTATTACTACTACTACTACTACTACTACTACTACTACTACTACGACTACGACTACTTCTACACTTTATCTTATATATAAGTGCGTTTGTTTGTGTGTGTGTGTGTGTGTGTGCGCGCGCGCTTGCGCCCATGCGCGTGTTTCCCCAGATATAACAATAATAATCATCTTCAAATACATTTATAACTTGGGTATGCGACCATGCTTCTCCACATCTTGCGATCTGTAATTAAATGTATGAATAATTCATAGGCCGATATTTTTCAATGTCTTGATGAAAAGTTGACAAGCATATTTTCTCACTGTCTTCCTTTATTTCTGTTTCGGTGGATTTTTCTAGATGTTATATCATGCTCCAATTTTTCGCTTCTCATAATTTGGCTGGCAATCTTGATTGCTTGTAGCTGATGTTCGTGATTTGTAGTTTTTGTATCTTGGCCTTTTTCAAACCCTGTAGAACTAATCTTTTTGGTTGTCGTGGGTCGGAATATCTTAACCATTAAGGATTTTCCAAAGTGAAGCTAACACACATGTGGAGATGTGTAAACGAATCGTCAGTTAAATATGTGTCTGTTGTTTTGATATCATCTTCAGTGTGTCTCTGTGCTTTATTATTATACAGTTTACATCTTATATTTGTATATCTTGTATTAAGTATAGCTTGTATTATGTATATCTTCTGTCATGTATATCTTTTATTATTATTATTATTATCATCTGCAGTTTACCCTATTATATTATTGTATTTAATGTCAGGGTATATTTAGAGGTATTATCAGATATAAATATCTGACATATGATGTCAACGAATGCGAATGCACGGGGGAAGGGATGGTTAGGATAATGGATACCAGGAACATGATGGGGTGTGATAAAATCATGACCTGCGAAAATAAGGGCAGGGTAGGGAAGAGATAGAACACGACTGGGCAGTACGCAGATATGGTGTTTTTTTTTTTTTTGGGGGGGGGGGGGGGGCGAGACAAGACTTGAGAAATAATAGTTGGACTTGTATCTCTTGGGCAGGTTTTGGTGCATGATGTGGTCCGGGACCAGTGGAATCGTGTGTTAGTGCAGAAGGACAGATAGGTCATCGCGGTTAGGAGAGAATATTATTGCAGGAAGTGACCAGAGAACTCGCCGACACTTAAAACCTCCTTGAAGGCCAGAACAGATGAGGACGGAGCATGGATGGGGATGCCCCGAGTGCTTTGATGTCTATTCTTGACTCAACTCAACTCAACTATGCTCTGTATACACAAATAAAGTAGAATGACATTTTGTTGTCTTTGTGCGCTCGCTCGATTTGAACTCAAGCGTAGTCCATACAAACTACTTCTAGTAGTCCTGGACTGAATTTTGCGTGTGGATTAGCTTTCCCTATTAACAGTGTCCCTCGCCATCAGGCGAACCCACCCTGACTTCAGAGGTACTTGTAATTTACGTCACTAAGTCAAGGATAACATTTTAGTCCAACTGTCCGTGTAGGGGTTGAACCGCTTACCTCGGCATCAGCATAACGGATGTTTAAGAACACTTGTTTTTATCCATTTGGTCATGCTGAACTGTGAATGAAAATTAAAACACATCACAAGACAGAAATATTCACGGCAAGTAGAAGTATGAAACAAACCAGAAGTCTAAAACACGTAGAGACAGATAGAAAGAATGACTGATACTGAGACAAAGTTAGACAGAACATAACTCTATTAAGTAAAACACAGCACAGCAGGAAGCCACTAAAAGAATTTCACTGACAAAATCCTTGAGTCGAATTGTCAGGAGCAATAATAGGCTTAGCCAGGTCTTCCCGAAGTTACCAGGAATAACTTCACACAGGGAAGCGCCAGTTATTACCCGACTGTCTGAACAATTAATTTTTCTTCACAGCGACACTAAAGTACTGGTCACATTTCAGTACGAGTCTGGCAAAATAAATGTGTTTGAAAATGAAACACACATGTTTTTAACTTAAGATGAATATATATATATATAGATATATTATATATATATATATATATATATATATATATATATAATATATATATATATATATATATATATATATATATATATATATATATATAATATATTATAATATTATATATTAAGGCCTTCGACTATGCTCAACATCAGAAATTGTGGAACACCTTGAGTGATATGAGATGTCATGCACATTTGATCCACTTAAAAGTGACAATGTATCCCGAACACCAAGCAACTGTCAGAGTAGCAGGCGAAATAACAAACTGGTTTGATGTGAAAAAGGAAGTAAGACAGGGCCGCATTCTCTACCAACGTCTGTTCAACATTTATCCTGAACATATAATGTGATATGTTTAAAACTATAAAACCTGTGACAATTTGAATTACTTCACACAATCCCATTCCAGAACTCAAGTACACAGATAGAGGTTAGCATGGCTTAATAGTTGAGAGCGCTCTCTTAAACATCCGGTTTGCTGATGCCGGGGTGGCGGGTTCAACTCTACACTGGTCAGATGGACTAAAATGCTGAATTCTCGTCCTTGACTTTATGACGTAAATTACAAGTACCTTGAAAGTCGGAGTATGATCGCATAATGGCGAGGGATACTGGTAACAGGGAAAGCTCATTCACACACACACACACAAACACACACACACACACACACAAATCAGTCCAGTGCGCTATATATAGTTGCACGTGCATGGACTACGCTTGAATTCAAAGCCAACGAAAATTAAAATAAATACACATAAAATACAGAATATAGTAGCGTCCTCTCAACAGTGCTAATGGACTAGAACACTCAATCATATCTGTGAAAAGTCAAAAGTTAATATTAAAGTATTTCTTTCCAAATATTTATTAATAAAATCATTAATGTTCACAGACAAAAATCACATATTAGCCGAAATGTAAAACCGTAAATAAGGAAATTAAAATGCATAAACCATGAATACACTAACCCCTTAATTAACAACAATGGGGACAGTAAAAACGTATTCCCTTAGTAAATGTAAATACAGAAGTCACAAACAATATGTTGCACGATTTCCTGCCTGGAATATTTCGCAGAAATACGCGTGACTGTTTTTTAAGCATTTCAGACAAATTATTATTTATTTATTCACTTTATATGATATATAACTCTGCAGCATGAACCTGACCAGGTGCCGCAAAATATGTCAGGCAATAAATCGTGCAACATATTGGTTGTGGCTTCTGTGTTAAACAATGAGGACGGTTCAAAACAAATCAGAATGAGACTGACCACGGCAATGCAAATGTCGCAGGGTATTAAGAGCGTACAACTTATAGCATAACACCAGCGAACAAATAAAAGTATTCACTTTCAGAGTGTGCCCGAAAGATATCAGGTCACTATAAATAACAGTTTGTTCCATTTCATTTGCAGGACAAACAGCAGTCAACCCCAATATTTTGTTTTGTTTTTGGTTGTTCGTGATTCATGAGTAAGTTTACGTTCAGTAGTTTGGGATAAGGAACGAAATAAAGAATTAATCACATGTTTGCATAGTGAATCATTATGTCTCTCGGGGAATAGTTTTTTTTTTTTTTACCAATGATTAATTAAAAACAAAGGTCTTAAAACTCGAGAGGATTGACTTTATTGCCCCAGGTTTTATCCCATATGGCGCGGTCTCTTTCCTCAGGTCGACCTGCCAAAAGCATCGCACAAAGCACGAACTCCGTAGCTCCGGCGACGATCTCCAGGAGTCTCGGAAAAAAATGCACCCGTGAACCGAATGACGGTAGCCCGGAATCGAACCCACAACCTCCGGAGCGCGAGGCAAACGGATTGGGCACTTCGCCACGGAGTCTCGGAGAATCCCATAAATGATTAAACCAAACAAGTAAATATCACCAATAAACAAAACACAAATTAAACACAGCTGTATTGACGATAAACGTAAATCAGCTACTCGTGGCATTGAACGTTTTTACAGGATCAATTCTATATTCAGATAGCCATACACTGATATGTAAAATTACATTGAAATTCACGAAATGCATAACAATTTATAAACATAATATACGTTATTATATAATAAAGAACACCACAGAAATCAAGCAAAGAAGGAACATTCAATTCCCACAGTCTCTTGTAAGTAACATATCTTGCAACAGTTAGTAGACAAGGTCAGTAAAGAAGACATCCGGCTACAGGTCGAACGCAATTGAAGCGTACCATTTACAGAAGACGTTGGAAACAGAAAAGTAACAAGTAAAACATGGACAATGCAAGAAACGCTTATAAACAAAACAAACAACAACAAACACATAAAAATGAGATGATTTAATCAATGGCAAAACCAGAGCTTCGAAAATAAAAGACAATGACAAACGCACAGAATCTACAAAAAGTATCATGTACTGTCAATCAGTTCCTACGCCATGTTATCAAACTGTCCAGAAACGACTCTCTTAAGACTCCCCATCCCCTTCCTGGCCTTTCCTTGCCTTCAACTTTCCCGTAGATATGAGGAACTCAATCGTTTGTCTTCGCATGACGTTCCTCACGAAATCTCGACTCTCATATTATGATGTAGATAAGAAATCTTTTTGTGAAATAACTTTTTTTTTTCCAGATATTGTCACTATGATGTGCATTGTTCGCAGTGTTCTAATGAACCTTCTATGAAACCAGATTACTGCAGCTTTCACGTAATTTCTCATACATGTGCTGATTGTCGTTAATTCACATCAGTTCTTCAGGATGAGCTCAATTTAGGTCTAAACAATTCGCTCGCCTCGACTGTCAGATATATACTGCATAAAATATTCTTCATCTGGTGAAATGCTGCTTGTGCTTGAGCTATTATACGAACGTGTTAAATACATCTTTCATCTGCTGCCATTAAAATGCCCAGATACTTCAACTCATTGACTTGCTACAAATTAGTCTCAATTGTTTGATGCTGCATCTTGGAAAAAAAACTTATATGAGGCATACCGTTTTACTGATGACCACAGGGTTTCTCAATGTTCTATATTTGCTTGCGTACAACGAATAGCTACATCCCCAGCACGAGATCACAATCTTGCCCAAACGCTCTGTCAACATTTCCTCGCATAAATGTCTGTGCCGGGGCATCCTCCCATCTCTGTCTGGCTTTACATCTATGAATAATCTTAATGAGCCCACAGCCGACCAGGCTTGGCTGTGGTTCGATTGTGGATTATGACTCGCAGGCCTGACAAGGTTAACCTCTGCCAGCTGTACACGAGATCTATTTGTTTCTTCTTTTGCTTGGCGCGGGACGTGTTTTGGTTTTGATGGATGGGATATAATTAGAACATACATTTAAATGTACAGGAAAAGATAATGCAAGGTCTAAACGGCATGTTTGTCAAGGGTTCTGCATTTTTAAGGAGGGGGCGGGGGGGGGGGGGGGGGGGGGTTATGTTCTTACAAGTTAAGTAGACTTTTGATGTGTAGAGTTTGTAGTAGTAGTAGTAAGCCTCTTTCAGTCCTGTGGGGCTATAGAGTTGTGCCGCTGGGGAGGCACTGACAGCGCCGCTGGTGACTGTATAGTCCAATGTGAAATTATCGAGTTTGTATGAGTTAACTAACAGCAAAAAACTGTTTATACGTCTTGGGACATATCGGTTATATGGTCCTAGCGCCATATTTTTATATGCCATTTGGCATATAGACCGTTTATAGACCTCTGCGTGATTATGGTCGATATCGCACCGAACGACCTATCTTTCCAGTCATTTCTTGGTACCCAGGTGTGTAGTGTGGGTCGATCTGGATTGTTAGGCCTAATGTTAAAACAATTCATGTGTAACCGCATGTCATGTAACATTCTATTACATATTTTATGTGTATTTTCATCTTCATATTATCATTTTAAATGTCACTTGATTGCATCATGTTTAATATGAACACATGTACACTACTGTAGAGTGAGTGAGAGAGTTAGGGAGTGAGAGAGAGAGAGGGAGAGAGAGAGAGAGAATGAGTGTTAGAGAGAGAGAGTGTGTGTGTGGGGGAGAGAGAGTGAGAGAGAGCGAGAGAGAGAGAGAGAGAGAGAGAGAGAGAGAGAGAGAGAGAGAGAGAGAGGGAGATAACTGAGCGCATGCATGTCATGTAACATGCTACTCCATATTTTGTGTGTATTCTCATTTTTCATATTATTATTTTGAATGCCACCTGATTACATCATGTTTAATATGAACACATGTACACTACTGTAGAGTGAGTGAGAGAGACTGAGTGTGTGTGTGTGTGTGTGTGTGTGTGGTGTGTGTGTGTGTGTGTGTGTGTGTGTGTGTGTGTGAAAAGAGAGAGAGAGAGTTGAATTGCATCACTATGTTTTTTTTTACCTTACACAATGTGTATGTACCATTTGTTCTCAATTTGTTTTACAATTTTTGTGAGAAGGTTCACGACAATCGTCAGTGTATGTGTGTGTAAAGTGTGGGAGTTTGTTCATACTAGTTTAAGTGATTATGTGAGGCATCAAGTATGTGTCGAGATGTGAGGAAGTGTGTGTGGGGGACGTATGTGCGGGTTGTTTTGATTGGTATGGGGTGTGTGTGTGGGTGTGTGGGGGATGTGTGGTTCGGGGATGAGTGTTTGACTGGGTGTTTGGAGGTGTGTGGATATGGGTGGGTGGGTGTGTGTGGGCTGGGGGATGGATGTATTTGTGGGGAGATGAGTGTGTTGGGGATGTGTGTTAATAGGGAAGGGTGGGTTGGTAGGGTGTGTGTGGGTGGGTGTAGTGTGTGGGTGGGGTGTGTATGGGGAATGTGTGTGGGTGGGTGAGGATTGTGTATGGCTGGGTAATGGTTGTGTGGATTGGTGGGTGGGTATGTGGGAGGGTGGGGTGGGTGGGGTGTGTGTGTGGGTGAGGTGTGTGTGGGTGGATTTAGGGTGTGTTTGTATGGGTGGGTGATATGTGTCGGTGAGTGAGGTGTGTGTGGGTGGGTGGAGGTTGTGTGTGGGTGGATGGGAATGTGTGTGGGTTGATGGGAATGTGTTTGGGTGGGCGGGGGTGTCGTGTCCTCCTTTAAAGTGTCGTCCCTGGAGTGAGGAGAGTCAAAACCCACATTATAAATTTTCTTTCCTATCAATATCCTGGAGAATCCACCAGCTTCCGTCCAACACACTCCATCAGCCCATGGACACCTTTTCCTATCACTCTCTCACTGTCGTACTATGCCCCCTCTCATACCTCCCCAACGCAACATATTCAACAACTCTTGCTTCTAAAAATTAATAAAGATTAATTTATTAAAAGAAAAGTGTAACGTATATGAGACGTGTATGCGAAGAAAATGTGTGATGTGTTCTATAATGTGTGTAGGATCGGACTCTCAGATAATAGCATAGTCAGTTCATCCTTGCAAGGACACACCACAGCACGTTAAGTCAGAACAAGTCCACCTCACCCGGTACTGTATCTCTCCTGCCGGACACCGACTGTCATCTGTAGCTACCTGGTAATCCATCTTCCTGATCATCCGAAATAGATACTGTTTGTAAATTACAGCTGATCATGGACCGGTTGCCCAATGCACATAATTTCCTATCGTTCTTAAAGAATGCACAAATCCTTTGTAGTGAGTATTTAGGTATCACTGTTATTGTTAATATACTTGAACCTAACTAGTGTCTATCTAGGTTCAGGTATCATGTCTTTTGAACTATTTCACTAGAATATATCACACCATGTGACTATTATATTTTAATGTTCTTGTTTAGGTACCAATGTTCTTATGCTGTGTGATGCATTAACAATCATCACCCATCTTAGGTGAACCATCTTTCTTCTCAGACGTTATTCCTTTTTTGTAAGAAACATTTTTGTGTCCAACTGGTGTTATGTCTAATTGACGTTGCACTTCATCAAACCCAGTGTTGAACTTCCTCGTAACTGGTATGGAACCTTATGCAAACTATCCTCATTCCGGATGGCTGCTACACTTTGCCATAACGACACATGCTAGTTAATTTTAAATTAATCTAACACTGTAGAGCTCTCCCACAAACACGTCCATCCTAATCCACGGTTTTGGTCAACACTCTTTCTCCCAATCATGGTTTATGCAAACAGCCTAAAATTGGTCACGTGACGGTATTCATTTATGTCCACACAGGTGTTATTTGGGCATATCATCCATTGTCAAGAATCTATCCTCCCTGGCTCAATCAATGTCAGAGTTGTCATCACTTGTTTTGACTCCCACAACAAGCTAGCGAGTTCCTGTATGCTCCCAACAACAGGGTTTCCGACAACAAACCGCCAATCTTCTGTCGAGTGGTGACAACCCCAGCTGCCATTTCGCTTGATGTCCGGAACTCTAAATGACAGACGGACTGTTTTCACCCGAGCTGAGTACTTCCGCTTAAATCCAACCTGTTTATGAACTGTCAAAGCGATGTATGGACTCATCTCACTCACTTCCAAATGTTCCCATTTTGTCGACCCCATGTAAACACGTGCAGCTGCAACTTTTGACCGTCCTGGGGATTTTGACATCCAATTTGTTTTTTTTTTGTTAGTTACAATAGTTTTGGCTTTGCAGATAGGCCGGTTAATCAGAAAGTCTCTATAGTAATCAACTGGTTAAACGCGGTGTTTTATTTTTGTGACAGGGGGTTATGTGGGTGGGAGGGGGATGTTTGGGTGGGTGAGAGATGTGTCTCATAACATTGTAATATGCATTGTTTAATCTTTACAACACTCATTTGACAATGTATTTTCCTATGTGAATGTATCATGCACTATTGCAGAATGAAAGATGAGCGATTGGAAGGGCCGAATGTAAGAAGGGCCTGCGTGCCCAATTTGTAACCCTTTTAAAACAAAGTTGAATAAATAAAGAAATAAACAATTCAGGCCTCAGTGAGGATTCGAATACATGACCACTGAGTCTACAGGCAAGCGCGCTGGCTTCTATATCTGGGTAGCTTCCTGGTGAAGTATATACGTAATTATTAAGCGAGTCGTGTTGTGTCTCGATTGCCAACAGAATACTATCAGCGCCTTAAACAGAAGTCTTTGTCAAACTGTCATATACTGCCTATAGGTAATCAGTTGGGTTACCCTTTGCGATCACTAAGACAGTTCATAAATAAACACACATAGTATTGTTTAGCGCTCATAGAAGTGAGAGTAATGAAGTAGAGAATAGAGGACGCATTTGACAACATAAAAAGTTAAAGCTATAGTTACCCACCGGGATTCGAACCCGTCACGTCCAAATGACAACAGCGCCTCGATGCAGAAACAAGTGTACTTCGACACATGACCAACATGTGTGTTTAGTTAAGCATATGTCGAAGTTCACTTGTTAAATCCGCCTGATTAGTGACGTCGCCGCAAACTTTTCAGGTTAAGGTTTTCTTTTTGCCCCCCGACTGAAACAATTCCAAATCTTACCGAGGATTCGAACCCGGGTTCTTCCGAAGGCGTCCCGGCATCTTAGCCACTAGGCAGCCGCTCCTCATCGTAGACATCAGTAACAACAACAACCAGCACCATCATCATTGCCAAAAACAGTAATCATTGTTAGTCGGGTTAATATCTTCATTCTCATAGTATCAAGTGAAGATGTACTCGTGTAAATGCCGGAGAAGGAGTGAGCCTACTTGTATTTATTTCCTTGGTTTCTTCATTAGCAGGACAGATCTATCTCTTAGCTCCCTGGGTGATTCATCAACGCGTTCAATTATTTATCTTCGCGTCCTCTTCGGTTATTAATCCATTTCAATATTTAATTTAATGTTCAATATTTCAGGTTTCCCCTGATATCAACTTGACTTATTTTCTGTTTATCTAAATGTACCTTTCTGTGGCTTCTTTAGAATTTATTTCTATTTTATACTCATCCTGCGGTTGATTTGAAATCTTGCTTTCTTAGTGCTTTAATTAGATATTTCTTTAGGAAATAGGTAACTGGAATATCTGGCTGTTGTGTTCCAATGTCTTCTTAGGCCGGTTTGTAAGCCCTTTCATTTCCTTGTATATTGCAGGAGAATGGGATTCATGAGCTGTAGCTTCTTGGCAAATGATTCATACATTATCCTCATCCTGTAGTTGGTTAGAAATGTTGCTTTCTGAGTGCTTTAATAAAGTTTATCTTTAAGAATTGAAATAGATGAAACAAGAAATGAACGCCATAAATAAAACAAATAATACAGAAAAGGGTAGCATTACTAACGTAATTTAAAAAGAACTGGACACTAAAGAAACAATGAAAGTAAAGAACCTACCAGCAGTCCAACAATGCATTTGGAAGAGAGGTATTGTCACGATCGCACAGGAGAAAACTGTACTAAAACCAGTTAGAAAGAAATGAAAAGACCTTGCAGCTCCGAATTGCTATCGACCTATCAGTCTACTTAGTGCGTAGAAAATTAATGAAACGCATTACCAATGGCAAGTTAATGCGGGATCTGGTAGAAAAACACATCTGAACTCAATAATAAAGAAGTTTCAGAAAGTACAGATACCCTGGAGATCAAATAAACTATGTAGGTCAGGAAACAGAGGATGCCCTCCTAGAGGGAAAAAAACACATGCCAGCGATCTGGATAGATTAATAAAATACGTTTCATGAAGCGCAAACAAGGGGATAAGACACTGAAAGTAAAACGACAAAACATATTGATGTGTGGGGAAATTACAGACGGATCAACCACTACCTTAAGATCTGCACTTTTCTTTGTTTGTTTGGTTCGCATATCCTTTACAGGACATCGCTGTCAACATCAGCATCTTCCAGCTGATTGTTGATTTCTTGACAAGATTACGCTTAGTAGTTTGCCATTGCTTTCTGGGCGACTGGCTCACATTTCCCATAAGTTACCAACACGGAGAGAACCGCTACTGATTCTTGCAAACGTCACGTCACTCACGACAGTATACGGGATTACGGAGAAAGTTGTGTAACCCTAGACCAGGGAGACCGGCACGATCTGCACTGGCAGGAGAAAATAGACAATAGAAAAAAGGTTCTGAAGCAAGATGTCTTCAATGGGTGAGTTCTGTCAACAATATTCTTCCTAGCATATGTTAATTGTATAATTAACCTAGCATATGTTAATTGTATAATTAACCTAGCATATGTTAATTGTATAATTAACCTAGCATATGTTAATTGTATAATTAACCTAGCATATGTTAATTGTATAATTAACCTAGCATATGTTAATTGTATAATTAACCTAGCATATGTTAATTGTATAATTAACCTAGCATATGTTAATTGTATAATTAACCTAGCATATGTTAATTGTATAATTAACCTAGCATATGTTAATTGTATTACAGAAAATGTTCAAGCCAAAGAACACAACCCAACCCATAGCATAGGATCTTGCTATATGGAATTCTAAAGAATATAATTAAATATGAATACAATTAGGTAGAACTGCGGTAAAGCTGTGGAAATGTAAACAATATAAAATAACACAAAGTAATGCAGCTTTACAGAACAGAATTACGGAATACATGAGACGTTGCGACGACTAGCAGTCGTCATCAAACAAAGATACAAAACACAGCATACTCGTATAAACACGGGAAAGACACTACAATGACTACATTAAGACAAAATAATTGAATGAGAAGAATGGAAAGTATAAACATAAATTGCTACTTATGTCAGAATTCCAGGAGTATCACAGAAATTCTGAGATAAGTTGAATCTTTTTAAATTTTTATTTAAATTTTCCCCCATTGTTTTCTGTTTCTTTTCATCTTTCAATTATTCTCATTCGGTTATTATTCCGTAATGTAGTCACTGTAGACAGTGTCTTCCCCGTATGTAAACATTGTGTTTTGTGTATTTGTTTGCAGTTGAAGGCTATTTGCCACAAAGTCCTATGTTTTCCATGTTTTCATTGGTGTTAAGTGAAGATTGTCTTAGTGTATAAAGAATATGTTAGCACAACTAGCAATAAGATGCAGGAGATAAATTAGTGTTAGAGGTGTGGCAAAATATATTGCTAGTGATGATTAGTGTGGATGAAGCAACATACACAATATTCTCCCTCTCTAACAACACACAGAACTCTAAGCTAACGCTGAATGGGAAAATACTGCGTCAGGAAGGAATGTCAAACTTCCTAGTTGTCAGTCTTCATGTCCCCTGATACGGAAGGCACTGGTTGAGACAAATTGAACAACGGCAAGGCAAACAATGGCAATTGTGAACAAACCTGCTGGCACGATTTGGGCAGCAGATGGGAAAGTCCTCAAGAGGATATTTACAAGACTAATGAGGCCTGTCCTGGGATACAGAATTGCTGTTTGGGCAACAACAGCCACGTCAAACTTAAACATAAACAACATCACAAAAACAGTCACCTGTATACCCTTTACAGGATGTCGCAGTCCATCCGAGCACTTTTAGTTTGTGATTTCTTGGTAAGTTTATTGTCATTAGTTTGTCATTGCTTTCTGAACGACCAATTCTAATACCATCGTATGAAAATCAGAACAAGACGGTCTGCTTCCAAATATGCGGGATTGCCAAAATATAATAAACAGAATCGAAGATCAAGGAATGTACAATATGATATCACAGTCTTAAGCTTACTGGGTTTCTGGCGCTAGACCCATTTTATTATAGACCAATCGTTACTTGATGACTGATGAGGTCAACATAGCACCGGCCGCTTTTATTTCCCTATAATGTTTCTAGTAGGCTGGAAGCCCAGGTCAGTTCAAACACCTGGGTGGGGTTTCGAACTCCCGACCACCTGGCCATAGGCTCGCAATATTCTAGCATAAACCTAGACACAGCGAAGTTCCCATTGAATTATGACGCGGACAGACAAGGCAATACGAGGGGACTTCAAATGAAAACCTTATAATTGTGATAGAAATTGCATTAACCATGCCATTGTCTTGTAACCTGTCAATATTGTTGTTAAGAATGTCATGCATGTTCAGCACGTGACATCGCGGTGCAGATGCACACGATGACGTCATAAGGACAGTTTAAAGATGGCCGCCCCACTTTTGACATGCACAAAGAGGAGCAGCGTTCTGTTATCCGTTTTCTGATCAGTGAAGGCGTGTAACCTATAGAAATTCATCGGTGAATCAAGGTGTACTATGGTGATGCATGCTTATCAGCCCAGAATGTGTATGAGTGGTGTAGGAAGTTTCAAAACGGCGAGTGTGACAGACTGTTCACGACCGAGTCAGGCATATCTAGTAGTGACCCAGAGAGGATTTTTTATTCAGCAGAAGTCCAAGCATTTTATCGGTGCTGAAGGACTTGCATTAAATGCCGTGGTGACTACACAGAAAAATGATACATTTGTTCTGTGCTTTTTCAGAATATATTCACCCTGAAATAACATAATTTAAGGTTTTCATGTGAAGCCCGCTCATACATTACTACGTTGGTATTAGTGTTTCATGTGACACGCTTTAACGTTAGTGTTACTGTTTCACGGTACACTTTTAAACGTTGGTGTTACTGTTTCACGAGACTCGATGTAACGTTGATGTAACTGTTTCGTGGGACAAACTTTGGTATAACTGTCTCACGGGACTTGCTGTAACGTTGGTATAACTGTTTCACGGAACAAACATTGATATAACTGTTTCACGTGACAAACGTTGATATAACTGTTTCACATGACTCACTGTAACGTCGGGGTAACTGTTTCACAGGACTCGCTGTAACGTCGGTATCACTGTTACACCATACTCACTGTAACGTCGGTATAACTGTTTCACCATACTCGCTGTAACGTCGGTATCACTGTTTCACCATACTCACTGTAACGTCGGTATAACTATTTCACTAGACTCGCTGTAGCGTCGGAATAACTGCTTTCACAGGTCTCGCTGTACCGTTGGTATCACTGTTTCTGTGAAAACGCTCTAGTAATGAGGTTATAAGGAACGAGTTTATTGCATCTGATTTGGGTTCGGGGTTAGTCGAGAAATAATTCATCTGATTTTACCCGTGTCTTTTTCCAGACGACCCAATCAGCATCTCTTCAGCTCTACCCAATTGAAGTCTAGTATCAGTTTACTGTGACTCCGGTACGTCAGTCTGTGAAGGGCTGGGTGAACGAACCAATGAACCAACCTTATTTCCAAACGGTAACAAATTGGGCACGCAGGCCCGTCTTACATTCGGCCCTTCCAATCCCTCATCTTTCATTCATCAATTGTGCATGTTATATTCAGATAGGAAAGAAACATTGTCAAATAGATTTTGTAAACATAAACAATGCATATTACCATGTTATGAGATAGGCAGACACACGTTCAATCACAAACACACATGCACTCATACATACCTGCATAATACTTACATCACTTGCACAAACTCTCCCAGTTATGCACACACCCAATAACATATAAATACACAGTTGAAATACAACATAGCTTTAGAACACACAGAAACAACAATACGAGTGACACTGTAGCTAGTAAGAACCCTTTTACACGCGTATGTCGCATTGGTCATACGGAGCTGAACCGATATGTTTTATAGACCAAACGGCACACACTGGGTGATGTAGTTGGCATAACGCCTTTACTTCCCATGATATTTCATGGTACCAATTGTTAGGCTATGTTGACTTGAAAGTCCAGGATACTACGTTTTTGAATTTGAATGTACTCTAATGCGGATCTAATCCAAGATCACTGTTAACCCAGGCTAGCGTCTGGTGGCTACGCTACCGCAATTACATTCTAGAGCATAGGCATCAACTCATTTTATGAATATTATGAGAATAGTCTGGTACGGAAAATGTGATAAGAAAGGGTACTGGCCACCAGATGCCACATATGTTGTGGTATGGCCTAACACTTTACACACAAAGGGCAGTTTTTGCTATGGGATTACATTTATGGTTTACTCTAAATGACGACATTGCTCGCTTAAAGCGAACCTTAATGAACTGTCAACTCAGATTTGTGCGGCAATCATTTGTTTCTATGAATGTCATCATTTAGAATTTAAATCCTTACAGATTTGTTGAAGGCAAGAGTACAAACAATGCAATAATATGTACATTATGAATCCATCCATCATGTGCCATGCCGGTAAGCGTGGGCGGTCATGTTCTGCCATCTCACTCGATCAACAGAGTCGTGGATCAGTTCCGTGTTTCTGTCTCAACCATGCCACAAGGCCAAGCCATCCAGATATTTGTTTCTAGGTCTTCCCCTTGGTCTGTTCCCCTCGATCTTACCAGTTGTCACCAAGTTCTCCAAATCATTTCTTCTCATAACATGCCCAAAAAATTGTGACTGTCTACGTCTAATGTCTCTGATCAGTTTACGATCTTCATTTGTTTCTTGAAGGACTTGTTCATTGGTCTTTCTGGCTGTCCATGGTATTCTTTGCATTTTCCTCAGAAACCACATTTCTACAGCCATCAGATGTTTTTCAGCCTGGCTGCTCATTGTCCAAGCTTCACATCCATATAAAAGTACAGGTTCTATGTAGCATCTCAACACTCTTTTTCTCGTTTCAATTGACATCTTTTTATTGGTCAGTATGTTTTTCATCTTGCTAAAGGCTACTTTTGCCATGGCGATTCCTTGTTCTAATCTCTTCAAGGCATCTCCCATCAGATGTTATCACTGTTCCGAGATAATTGTACCTATTCACTTGTTGAAGAATATTCCCATTTACTTGTATATTACACTGTGGTATTTCGTTCTTCCTAGTGACGACCATAATCTGTGTCTTTTTACAATTTAATTCTAACCCTTGTTGTTCACTGTGTGTAACAACCGCATCTACTAAATTTTGCAGATCCTGTTCATTGTCTGCAATCAAGACTGTATCATCTGCATATCTAATGTTATTGATGCATCGTCCCCCAATGTTGATTCCTTCCATATTTTCAATATTTCTGAAAATATTTTCACTGTACAGGGAAAACAGATCTGGAGACATTACACATCCCTGTCTCACACCTCTCTTAATAGGCTGATATTGGCTTACTTCATTATCAACTCTTATGGCAGCTTGTTGTTTCCAATATATGTTTTTTACAAGTCTAAGGTCTTTCCCATCAATTTGTAGATCTTCAAGCATCCTTATCATGTTGACATGTCTCACTTTATCAAAAGCCTTTGTGTAGTCAATAAAGCAAAGGTGTAGATCTTTGTTTACTTCTATAGAACGTTCGATTACGGTTCTCAGTATATACACAGCATTTACTGTACCCTTGCCTACTACAAACCCACATTGTTCTTCTCCTATTTCAGGTTGTATTTTCCTCCTAACTCTTTGCATGATAATTCTTAGCAAAATCTTCGTGATGTGACTCATTATACTAATTGTTCGATGTTGATCACATTCCAAGGCTCCTGATTTCTTTGGGATTGCAATAAATACAGAATTACATAACTCATGAGGTATATTTCCAGTATCATATATTGTATTAAGCAGACTGGTAACTTTATCTATTCCATATTCTTCTAAAGCATTAATCATTTCTGTTGTGACGCTGTCTGGACCGGGGGTCTTGCCAGATTTCATATGATTAAGAGCATTCTGAACCTCCGTCTTCAAAATTGCTGGCCCTTCATTGTTATTTTGAACAATATATTGTTCGTCTCTGTTATCGTCATAAAGGTTTTTCACGTAATCTGACCATACATGTAAAATCTGATCTTTTTCTATTACGACTCTTCCATCTTTTGTCTTTAGGCAGCCTGCTGATGTACGTGTTCTTTGATTAGTAATCTCCTGAATTCTTTTGTGCATTAGTTTCGCATTTTTACTGTTGTGTTGTTTTTCAATTTCTCTGCAATTTTTTCTCAAGCCATGTTTCTTTAGCTTCCTTACATAAGGTTCTGACTTTTCTGTGAATTTCTTCATATTTGGCAGGATTATTTTTGTTCTGTCTTCTTGTTTCCATTAGTTGTAAAATTTCTTCAGTCACCCATGTCTTACGGCCCACTTTCTTTACTTTTGGAATAGTTTTTTCTGCTGCACAACTGATTGAATTCTTCAGCATTTCCCATTGATCATCTACATCTTGAAATAGGATCTCTAGATCAGACAATAAATCAAATTTGTTCTTTACTTCTATGTTAAAATTATCTTGTATTTCTTTGTCAGTTTTCAATTTGCACAAGTCATATTTAGGGTTTCCTGCTGTATACTTGACTTTCTTTACCTTTACCCTCAATGTGCCAGTAATTAATCTGTGATCACTGTAACAGTCTGCATTTGGAACTGTTTTTACAACTGTTAATGCATTTCGAAACCTTTTGCTTATCAGGATGTAATCTATCTGGTTTTTAATCCTGCTGTCTGGACTCCTCCATGTCCATAGTCTTCTAGGATGTTGTTTAAACCAGGTGTTTCCTACAACCATTTCTTGTTCTTTTGCCCATTCTACAAGTCTGTAACCTCTTTCATTTCTCTCTCCCAAACCATGGTTGCCTACACTGCATCCATCGCTTTGCTTTCCTATTTTTGCGTTGAAATCACCCATTATGATATTTATTTCTGATTTTTTACAGTTCTTCAAAGCAGACTCCATGTCATTATAAAATTTCTCTATACTTTCTTCACTGCTTTCACTTGTTGGGGCATATACTTGAATTACATTTATTTTAAAAGGTCTTCCGTTTAATTTTACTAATAAAACTCTGTCTGACACAGCCCAATATCCTTTGACAGAATTTGATGTTTGCTTATCTAATATAATGGCTACACCTCTTTGCTGTTCTTCTCCCCCCGAGTAAATAATCTTACAATCCTCTCCTGTCCTTATCCCTGCTCCTCTCCATCTCGTTGCCGATATTCCTAATATTCCTAATTCATAAACAATATGAATACTAATAGAAAAAGTCCTCTAAAAGTACTGGAGAGTTTTGGTCAGAGACCATAACTTTATGAAGGGAAAATCCCAACTGCACCTCCACGCGGTAGAGGATGGAAACACACTACGGTGTGGCTAACACAGCTCTGGGGACCGAGTATCCACCGGAATAAGTGGACAACTCTGCAGCTGAGCAGAGCAGGGCACTCACTTGTCCTTGTAGTCGGAAATGGCTGTCAAAAGCAGAGGTAAAAAGACCACCATGTGAATGTGGAAGGCAAGGGGAAACCACCACATTATCTTCCCAAGACTTCATGGCAAAACATAAATCAAAGTTAGTGAAGGACGTTAATGGCTGTCTTAGGGCATCCTCGTCCGGTAGGGATAGTTATGAGCCACAGGTGACACCAGACCGTCATCCAGCTACTGATGGCAAAATCTTAACTAAAATAAATAAATTTAGAGTAGGAACATGGAATGTTAGGACATTAAATGAGCTAGGAAAGTTGACCAATGTTCTAAGAGAGATGGATAGCATGAAAATGAATATACTAGGCGTTAGTGAGATGAGATGGAAGGGATCGGGCAAAATTATAGCTGACAATCACACAATAATTTATTCTGGAGGGGATACACATGAAAAAGGTGTAGGAATAATATTAGACGAAAAAACAGCCAAGTCAATTAATTTATACTGGTGTATTTCAGATAGAGTTATTATGGTAAAAATCAAAGGCAAACCAATAGACATAAATATTTTACAAGTATATGCACCAACAGCAAGCAGTAGTGATGAAGAAATACAACACTTTTACGACGAAATAGAAATGGCGATGGCTCAAATTGGATCACAAGAAATAAAGATAATACTTGGTGATTTTAATGCAAAAGTAGGAAAGGGAAAAATGGAGGATGTAGTGGGGAATTATGGTTTAGGTACAAGAAATGAAAGAGGGGAAAAGCTAATAGAATGGGCAAATATCAATGATATGATAATTGGAAACACATGGTTTAAACACCATAAAAGACGACTGTACACATGGATAAGCCCTGATAAGAAAATACGCAACCAAATTGACTACATACTAATTAATAAAAGATTTAGAAATTCTTTAATTAATGTAAAGACAATGCCTGGTGCTGACTGATAATAGTGATCATGTACCACTATGTGGACAAATAAAAGTAAGATTAAAGAGAGGGAAAAAATGGTTAAGAACATGAGACTTAATAAAGAGGTTCTAAAAATAGATAAAGAAATGCAAGAACAATACAGAGTGACTGTGAAAAATAGGTACAATGCAATAACTAAAATACAGAGTATAGATGAACAATGGGAAATGTTAAGGGACTCCATTCATCAAACTAGCAAAGAAGTATTACCAGAGAGAGGCAAAATAGCTAAGAAAAAATGGATGAATGAAGATATCTTAAACCTGATGGACAAAAGAAAACAGTATAAAAATGACAAACAAGAATACGCTAAGATAAATAAAGAAATAAAAGATAAATGTGGGAAGGCTAAAGAAAGTTGGTTAAACGAGCAATGCAAAAAAATTGAATTAAATTCCATTAAAGATACAAAAAATATGCACAGACAAATCAGTGAGCTTACAGGAAAAAAATAAGAATAAATACAGGGTGTTTGAAATCAAAAACAGGAAAGATAATATTAGAGGAAGATGCTATAATGAAGAGGTGGAATGAGTATATAAGAGAATTATATGAAGGAGAAAGGGCAGAATTAACAGAAGATAGTAACTTAGAAGGTCCACCTATTCTGAAAGAAGAAGTCGCTGACGCTATGAAACGTATGAAGAAAGGAAAAACAGCTGGGCCAGATGAAATCACAATAGAAGAATTAGAAGTATTGGGAGAATTTGGAGTAGATATATTAACCAAAATGTTGAATGATATTTACAGCAGTGGATATTTACCCAGTGATATGCTGAAATCTGTATTTATAGCTATACCAAAAAGACCAGGAGCAATTGATTGTGAAGATTTTCGTACAATTAACCTTATAAACCATATCACTAAGCTTCTACTCAGAATCATAATGAGAAGAACCAAAAAGAAAATAAAAATGGAAATTAGTGAAGAACAGTATGGATTTGTGGAAGGAAAGGGCACAAACAATGCAATTTATACATTGCGGACACTAATAGAAAGGTCAATAGAGAAACAGAGGGACATATATTTGTGCTTCATAGATTATACTAAGGCATTTGATAAAGTAAAACATGATGAACTGATTAAAATGTTGGAAGATATCAACACTGATGGAAAAGATTTAAGAATAATAAAGAATATTTACTGGAACCAAGTAGCAGCAATTAAAATGGGAAATAAAGAGGGTAGTTACGAACAGATAAAGCTAGGAGTACGACAAGGGTGTGTCTTGTCACCAGATCTTTTCTCCCTGTATAGCGAAGTAATAATGAGAGAGATCAAAGAGATGCCAGGAATACTAGTTGGAGGTTATAATATAAATAATATACGCTATGCAGATGACACAGTATTGGTGGCGGATAATTCAACAGACCTACAACAATTATTAGACGTTGTAGTAACAGAGAGTGCAAGGAAAGGACTCAACTTGAATATCAAGAAAACAGTAACAATGGTAATATCAAAGAAAATGGTGACACCAAAATGTGACATAGAAATAGAAGGGAAAATCCTTAACCAAGTTGATAATTTTAGATACCTAGGGGCATTTATAACATCAGATGGAAGATGTACAACAGAGATTAGGAGCAGAATAGGGCAGGCAAAAGCTGCATTTCAGAAAATGAAGAGTATCTTATGCAATAAGTCACTGTCACTGAATGTAAGAAAGAGAGTGCTGAAATGCTATGTAGAACCAGTTTTGCTGTATGGCAGTGAATCTTGGAATGTAAATGAACAAATTAAGAAGAAATTAGAAGCAACAGAGATGTGGTTCCTGAGACGAATGTTGCGAATTCCTTGGACTGCCAGAGTAACTAACGACGACTGCCTGAAACAGGCTAATGAAACTAGAACATTATATACAACAATAAGACAGAGACAAACAGCTTTCCTCGGTCATGTGATGAGAAGAGAGGCATTGGAGAACTTCGCAACAACTGGAAAGATCGAGGGGAAGAGAGGCAGAGGTAGACCAAGAGAAGTGATGCTGGATGGATTGAGACGGTGGCATGGAGGAATATCAGCAGCAGAGTTGATCCAGAAAACCAAAGACCGAGATCTATGGAGAGCCATGAACGCCTACGCCAGCCGGCACGGCATTTGATGATGATGATGAATAGAAAGAATCAATAGAGACACAGAAAGACATATATTTGTACTTCATAGATTATACTAAGGCATTTGATAAAGTAAAACATGATGAACTGATTAATATGTTAGAAGATATCAACATTGATGGGAAAGATCTCAGAATTAAAAAAAACATATTTACTGGAACCAAATAGCAACAATTAAAATGGGAAACACAGAGGGCAAATATGAACAAATAAAGATAGGAGTACCACAGGGATGTGTTTTGTCACCGGATCTCTTCTCCCGCTATAGCGAAGTAATAATGAGAGAAATCAAAGAGAAGCCAAGAATACTAATCTAAGGTTATAATATAAACAATATACGCTACGCAGATGACGGATAATGTAACAGATATATAACAATTGTTGGACATTGTGGTAACGGAAAGTGCAAAGAAATGATTCTCCTTAAATATCAAGAAGGCAGTAATAATGGTGATATCAAAGAAAAATATGAAACCAAAATGTGAAATAGAAATATAAGGGAGCATTCTTAACCAAGTGGATAATTTTAAATACCTAGGGGAATCTATAACATCAGACGGGAGGTGCACAACAGAGATTAAGAGTAGAATAGGGCAAGCAAAAGCTGTATTTCAGAAAATGAAAAGCAATAAGTCACTATCATTGAATGTAAGAAGAGAATGCTGAAGTGCTATATAGAACCTGTTTTGCTGTATGGCAGTGAATCTTGAAATGTAAATGAACGAATTAGAAAGAAATTGGATGCAACAGAGATCTTGTTCCTAAGATGAATGTTGCGAATTTCTTGTACTGCCAGAGTAACTAACAACGATTGCCTAAATGAGGCTGCTGAAACTAGAACATTATATACAACAATAAGAAAGAAGCAAATAGTTTTTTGTGGTCATGTGATGAAAAGAGAGACATTGGAGAACATTGTGACGACTGGAAAGATCGAAAGGAAGTGAGGCAGCGGCCGACCAAGAGAAATAATGCTTGATGGATTGAGACGGTGGCATGGAGGAATATTAGCAGCAGAGTTTATCCAGAACACCAAAGACCGGGTTATGTGGAGAGACATGAATGCCTTCGCCAGCTGCCATGCCACTTGATGATGATGATGATAAATAATGGTATACCATAATGAATGTGGGGTACGCGGTAGCACAGTAGATAGACACTAGACTGCCGGCCTGGTGGTCATATGTCGAATATGCGTCGACGGAAATTTTTAAAATAGACATGAATTCACAGGTCGAAGCAGTATAACATGGGTAGCATTCATTAATTCAGTAGCATGTCTTTTTTCAGAACCTTGCTTCCATAACAACCTTCTGGAAAACCTCTCGATCATAAGCAAGATGTCCCGCGTCGGATACACCCATCTGGAGATCGCCCTCCACATCCTGCACCCATTTTCTCTTTGGCCATAAAATGGGTACCAGAAAACATTGTTGGAAGTAATGATATCCAGCACTGTGGATTTTTGTTTTCTGATTGTGATTCTGGGTGTTTCTGATTGTGTTCTGTCTGTGTTTCTAATTGTGTTTCAGTAAAGCTGACAGTCTATTTTTCCTGCCCTTCCGGCTATACATTATATGAATATATATCACAGGATCTGAGGGTTGACATGTCGTGAATGAATCGCCCTATTTCAGTTAGGACAATCGCAACGTCTGGCCGTTTTCACAGATCAATACTGTGGTGATTTTACGTGTGTCTGACTGCTATAAGGATTCCGGCGAAGGCTGTACGTGAGGTTTCTTTTAGGTGACAAAGATACACACATATATGTCTTTGCGTGTGTGTCAGAGTATTAAGTTTCGATATAACATATACGTACATATATATGTGTATGTTAGGATTCTGTTTAGTGACTAAGATACGCATACATGTGTCTCTGTGTGTCAGAGTATTATGTTCGGAAGAAGTACATACATACATATGTGTGTTATGCTAGCAAGATACGTATTCATACATATGTTTATGTTTGTATATAAGTATTATGTTAATGAAAATGTATATTTATACATATCTGTCTTTTTGTATATTAATGTTGTGTTAGAAAGATACATATTCATACATAAATATCACTTGCTGAAGAACCCTTCATAAACAAACTCACAAGTACAGATTAGAGCTCTCTGAAGTAAAAAAAAAAAACAAAGAAGTAGAGACCAGAGAACACACTAGACAACATAAAGATTGAAAGCTACAATTACCAATCCGGGATTCGAACCTGCTACGCTACAATGACAACAACGCCTCACTGCAGTAAAAGCTGCCTCCTTTACTTACAATGTAATTTTCTGGATCCATTTTAGGCTGGTTAGATCTGGGGCCCCAGGAAAATGAAACAGGAATCCCACATAGGGAAGATTTGAATATATGACCACAGAGTTGGCAAGCACAGTGTGTTACCCACTGCGCTTCCGTGTCTCTCACATAGTATGTGTACAGTGTGTGCAAGAGGCATGAGTGGAGGGAAGGAACATTTGTTCGAACTGGAGGCGGCACGGGTGTTTTTAAAGAGTAGACAGTTGGAGAGACATGTGGGCACGTTGAGAGACAAGACAGCCTGACTATCAGGTGTGTGTGTGTATATATATATATATATATATATATATATATATATATATATATATATTATATATATATATATATATATATATATATATATATAAGGACCTTCTCATAAGTCTTTAGCCTGACCATGAAGGAATAGTCAGAGAAAAAACTGAAATTTGGCACATGTATAGCTAATTCAGTTTGTAATGGACATATAGATTATGAATATCCTTCCTCAACTGGTTTTTCCAATATGGTGCATGGCACAACACACCCTATCGACCAGATGTGCACATCCAACAGTTTGTCAGAACAATGGAGAAATCAGACGCCAGGACTGTGATACAATTCTTGAAGTTACAGGGAAAAACACCTACAGAAATACACAGGGAGATGGAGCCAGTGTTTAAGGAAGTATATCCTTCGTATGCTTCTGTAAAAAATTGGTGTTTGCAGTTTAAGTGTGGCAGTTTCCAAGTTGCTGATCTGCCAAGATCAGGACGACCGTCCTCAGAGTGCAATGATGCAAATGCTGCAAAAGTGAAGAAAATCATAGACCAGGATAGGAAAATGACAATTTAAGAGATTTCGGGTTCAGCAAAACTGAGTAAGATTACAGTTTTTAGAATTTTACACAACAGACTGAGCATGAGAAAAGTGTGTGCCCGCTGCTTTCCGCGCCTGCTGACATGTGAACAGAAACAAACACGGGTTGAGTGCTGTGGCCAGTTGCTCAACAAGTGGCGGTCGTAAAACATGTTGGCGACCGTGGTGACGGCAGAAGAGACTTGGATTCACCATTATGAATATAGGGTTGAAGGATATATGAAGGATTTATATATGATATATATATAATATATATATAGATATATATATTATATATATATATATATAGTATATATATATATATATATATATATATATATATATATATATATATGTATGATATATGATATATATATGATATATATATGAAGGATTTATCTAGTTAATTCACGTAAGTTGTGTGATTTCTGCAGTATGTACCTGACGAGATGCAGCAAAATATGTCAGGCAATAAATCGTGCAATCTATTGTTTGTGTCTTCGTTATTCAAATTCACTACGGGAAAACATTGTTTTGAATCACCATTATGACCCAGAATCCAAAATTGCCAGCATGCAGTGGAAAACCCCGTGATGCTGACTGTATTTTGGGGACGTCAAAGGTGTCATATTGAAAGATTACATGCTTCATGGCAACACGGTTAATGGGCAGTACTATGCTGATCTCCTTATCGAACTAAGAAAGGCTGTGACCAGAAAACGAGGGTTAGTGCGTACGCAAATTCTACCTTTGCTTCAAGACAACGCGCCCTCCCATAAAACACGGCTCGTGCTGCAAACTGTCAACAATTTGAATTCCACACCCACCATATTCTCCAGATTTGGCTCCATCATTCGTTTTCCTTCTCCCAACTCTTAAAAAAGAACCTGAAAGGAAATCGTTTTGACAGTGACGAAGATGTCATACTGGATTGTGATAACTGGGTTAGTTCGAAAAATAGGTTGTTTTATTCTGAGGGTCTTTTCAAGGTCACGCAGAGATGGCAGAAATGCATAAATTCAGGTGGTAGTACATTGAGAAAGAATAAGCACTGTGCTAAATTTCAATTTTATCCGCTCTTCCTTCATGGTCAGGCTAAAGACTTATGAGAAGACCCTCTGTCACAGGCAGGCAGGCAGACAGACAGACAGACAGACAGACAGACAGACAGACAGACAGACAGACAGACAGACAGACAGACAGACAGACAGACAGACAGACAGACAGACAGACAGACAGACAGACAGACAGACAGGTAGGCAGGCAGGCAGGCAGGTAGGCAGGCAGGCAGGCAGGCAGGCAGGCAGGCAGACAACATAACGACGTGGACCCATAGTTCCCCGACTTATCCGACAGTGACGTGATAACACAGAATGCATCTATACATATAGTCTCAATTAATTCTACTATATTCATGTAGTCATTTCGTTGGCTTCTTTTCAATTATTTTTGTTTTCTCCGCTTTCAAACTAATACCTTTCTATTAATTTTTTTAACTCGAATGTATAAAACATATGATGCAGATCTGGAGGATGTCTGTCATCAAGACACTGTTAGTTTAGTTTTGTCGACGGATCAACATCACGGCACACCGGTGTAACCCATAAGTGCTCCTTCTACTCAAACCTGAGACCGGAGAATCCGAAGACAGTGTTAATATGTACTAAGTGTGACGTATCTCCTTGGCGGTTTTTGGAGTGCAATGACGTTAGTTCAGAAATAACAAATAGTCTGGCTGGACCATAAAATAGACAACCCGAGTGTATATGACAGGAAGCTGCAGACGATACACGATACTCTGGCGCATGCGTGTTCATGCGATACAAAATGGCGTTGTTTTGGCGTCACATTACGGCGACAAATAATCAATATGGCTACTGTAATAAATCTACATTTCTCATTAGCAGTCTAATTATTTGTTGAATGAAATAGTTCTCTTCGTAAAATAAATGTGTTTTTTTTTTTTTTAAAAGAGAAGAAAATGGCACACTCTTACTTTAGAGATAAGACACCTCCGTTGGTATTGGGCTAAATTCTGCTGACAATGAAGTATCCAAAATGTATGGGGGAAATATGAGCAAAATTGTCATAATCCTTAGCCAGTCCATATTTACAGTACCGAATCATGACCTGGTTAATTACTGATGTGATTGTATGTAGACCTGAAGTCCCAGTAGCTGTCTTACATAGCCTGCTGGTCTCTGGGCTTGGAGCGGGGATGCGGAGGTCTGCGACCCAGTCCTCGTGGAAATGATGTTTTGGTACGGGACAGGGAACAATATTTCTACACCACCCTCAGACTAGGAGCGACATAAATGGCAAACCATCAGAGGCACATAGTCAGAGTCTTCCATGGAATTTACAATTAATCAACCAGCCAACCAACCAAGTAATAAGCCAACCATCAAGCAAGCCAGCCAGACAACCAACTAACAAACCAGCCACGCAGTTCCTAACCATCCAAGCAACTAAATTATCTATTAACCAACCAACCAACCAATCAACCATCCGAGGCATCAACATCATATCAATGAGAAGAAAACGCGACAAACATTCGCCTTGATGAAAAAAGAAATGTGCTTCAGCAGCTATTGAACTGAATTATAATTATAGGGTGTATTTTAATGACTGTGCAGTGTTTAAAATATTGCCGATTCAAGTGTTGTATTCACATTCTGTAATGTTCATGCAACATAATCGGTAAATACAAAACTTGGACACGCAAAATGTTCAAACACTGCAGTCATTAAAATATACACCCTGTATATTTCTTGCAAGAAACTTCAAGTCAACAGTGAATATGCTTATTTTACGTACCATCCATCCATCCATCATGTGCCATGCCGATAAGCGTGGGCGGTCATGTTTTGCCATCTCACTCGATCACCAAAGTCGTGGATCAGCTCCGTGTTTCTGTCTCGACCTCGCCACGCGGCCAAGCCATCCAGGTATTTACTCCTCGGTCTTCCCCTTGGTATCTTCCCTTCGATCTTGCCAGTTGTCACCAAGTCCTCCAAGTCATTTCTTCTCATAACATGCCCAAACAATTTTGACTGTCTACGTCTAATGTTTCTAATCAGTTTACGATCTTCATTTGATTTTTGAAGGACTTGTTCATTGGTTTTTCTGTCTGTCCATGAGAATCTTTGCATTTTCCTCAGAAACCACATGTCCACAGCCATCAGATGTTTTTCAGCTTGACTGCTCATTGTCCACGCTTCACATCCGTACAAAAGTGCAGGTTTTATGTAGCACTTCCTCACTCTTTTCCTCGTTTCAATTGATATCTTTTTATTGGTTAGTATGTTTTTCATCTCGCAAAAGGCTACCTTAATGACAATTCTGGTTCAAATCTCTTCAAGGCATCTCCCATGAGATGTTATGACTGTTCCGAGATAACTGTATCGACTCACTTGCTTAAGAATATGCCCATTTACTCGTAAATCACACTGCGGTATTTCCTTCTTCCCAGTGACGACCATAATCTGTGTCTTCTTACTATTCAATTCTAACCCTAGATGTTCACTGTGTGCAACAACTGCATCTACTAAATGTCGCAGGTCCTACAGGTTTTATGTACAGATAAATGATTTCATAAAAATTAACATTGAAATTAGTCCCGAAGCAGTTTTCTGCTATGGGTCTGTGACATGATTGGGCAAAATGTGTTGTAGGCCTGAATTATAAGGGAAAGGGTGGCCAATCTTTCACTTATATAGAAGGCGACAAGCCCAGGCGATGTCCCAACATATAACACTTTCTACGGCAATGACTTTATGACCAGAGTTAAATAAGCCATAAAGACGTTAAATTCCCAATGAAATGCCTAGCGGCAAATAACAACGATGGTTTCTTCTGCTTCTTCTCCTTCTCCTTCTTCTTCTCCTTCTCCCTCGTCCTCCTCCCCCTCTTCCTCCTCCTCCTCCTCCTCCTCCTTCTTCTTCTTCTTCTTCTTCTTCTTCTTCTTCTTCTTCTTCTTCCTCCTCCTATTCTTCCACCTCTTCTTCTTCCTCTTCTTCCTCCCCTTCCTCTCCTTAATCTCCTTCCTCTGCTTCCTCTTCTTCCTCTTCTTCCTCTTCTCGTATTCTTCCTCTTCTCGTATTCTTCCTCTTCTTCCTCTTCTTCCTCTTCTTCTCCTTCTCCTTCTCCCTCCTCCTCCTCCTTCTTCTTCTTCTTCTTCTTCTTCTTCTTCTTCTTCTTCTTCTTCTTCTTCTTCTTCTTCTTCTTCTTCTTCTTCTTCTTCTTCTTCTGGTCCATGCTGTGAAGCGTTGGTGTCATGTCTGTTCAAGCTTTCTGTCTTTTGCGCTGACAATAATTTCTGATACCGATGTTTCTTCATACGATGATGTCACAGTGTCCAGCTATGTTGGTCTCCACTGACTTCTTCTTCCTTCTAAGTTTTCCATAATGTCGGCATGCGCCAGCTTTCCCCTTCTCATGACATGTCCAAAAAATGTGGACTATGTTCTTCTGATGCATGTAACCAGTTCTCTTTATGAGTAAACTTCTCTCAAGATATCTGCACTGCCCTTTCTATCCGTTAATGGTGTTCTCACCATTCTTACATAAGACATTTCCGTAGCTTCTCACTCGTTTGCTAGTAGCCCATGATTCTCTTCCTTGCGTCAGGAATGACTCAATATAGCTAGCAAGAATTATTTTCCTTTTCCACGATGCAATATTCTTCTTTCCTCTTGAAGGAATCATAACAATACACATTAGCTGTATTCCTTATGTTGCAAAAATTAGGTTAACTTTCATTGGAACCCGAAAACTATCGTTTACAATCAAGTACACTAGTGAAACGCCATTATCGAAACATCGTGCTGGGTCTAAAATTACGCTTTTATTGAAATTTCACCCTGCGACAGGCATGAAACTATTGGCCGCATTTAACTACCCGTATTGAAATGTGTTTTCTCTACCCCAGACGGGCAATAAGGCACACGGGCCATCAGTTTTCATTACCTAAACTCACCCCGAAGTTACAATAGAACAGTGATATGTCACGTGTGGCTACGTCTGTCTTGTAGTTTTATTAACCCGGTTGTGGAAACGGCCACTGAACTATTACGTTATTGAGAGGGAACATTAGATGTGCTGTAGATAGGAAACTTGTTATTGAGAGGGAGGAGTAGATGTGCTGTAGACAGGAAACTTGTTATTGAGAGGGAGGAGTAGATGTGCTGTAGATAGGAAACTTGATATTGAGAGGGAGCATTAGATGTGCTGTAGACAGGAAACTTGTTATTGAGAGGGAGGAGTAGATGTGCTGTAGATAGGAAACTTGATATTGAGAGGGAGCATTAGATGTGCTGTAGACAGGAAACTTGTTATTGAGAGGGAGCATTAGATGTGCTGTATACAGGAAACATGTTATTGAGAGGGAGCATTAGATGTGCTGTAGATAGGAAGCTTTGTATCTCATAGTTAAACGTGGAGCGGCTGGCCGAGTGGCTAGAAGGTCACGTTATTGAGAGGGAGGAATAGATGTTCTGTAGATAGGGAGCCTTGTTGTCTCGTAGTAGATGTGCTAAAGATGGGTTGCAATTTGTATTTTCAAATTTTCATTTTCTCTTCATTGTTCCATTTTTTCATTTTTCAAAATTCTTCTCATCCCTTTCTTAAGCCTTTATGTAGTCACTGGAGTGTCTTCTCCGTGATTATATGTTGTGTTTTGTGTATGTGTTTGCTGATGAAGGCTAGCCGCAGCAACGTTCTGTGTTTTCAGTAATTGTGTTCTGTAATGCTGCATTACTTTGTTTTATTTTATATTTACACAGCTTTACGGCAGTTCCGCTAATTTTATTCATACTTTAACAATAATATTGGCGTACTTCTGGTTGTTACAGCGCAAACCCAAAAATATATAATCTCTCTCTCTCTCTCTCTCTCTCTCTCTCTCTCTCTCTCTCTCTCTCTCTCTCTCTTTCTCTCTCTCCCTCTTTCTCTCTCTCTCTACCCCCCTCACTCTTTATCTCTCACTCTCTATCCATCCCTCTCTCTTTCACAGACATACACACTCTTTCTCTCTCTCTCTCCCTCTCTCTCTCTCTCCTCTCTCTCTCTCTCTCTCTCTCTCTCGCTATACACCTACCAACCAACCAACCTGCCTCTCTGTCTGTCTGATTATCTATCTGTCTGTCTATCTGTCTGTGTGTATGTTTTTCTCCTTCTCTCTCTCTCTCTCTCTCTCTCTCTCTCTCTCTCTGCCAGAAAGAGAGAGAGAGAGAGAGAGAGAGTGAGAGAGATAGAGAGTGTGTGTGTGTGTGGATGGGTGGGTGTGTGGATGGGTGGGTGTGTGTGTGTGTGTGTGTGTGTTTTGTTTTTTGTTATCACGTAGTTAGTTAAATGAAGCTGTTTCAATAGAAAGATAAACGCTGTTACATCATATATCGACAGTTGTAGATGTCTTGCAGATAGCAAATTATGCCTCCTGTAGTTAGTGATCTGAAGTTGTCTTCGTATATAGCTAGCAAGGGTTGTATCGTAGATCAAACTTTGTAGATATCTTGTAGGCGTAAATAGTTTGTAGACATCGAGTTGTAGATAATTTGTAGACACATAGTTGTAGGTAATTTGTAGACACATAATTGTAGATTGTAGACTGCGAATTTTAGATAGTTTGTGGCGATTTATATCGAGATTATAAACATAGTTATGAACACAATGTAGACAGTAGACAGAAGATGTTGAGTAGCAATCCAATTACAGTACATAAAATGAGCTGTTGATAAAGTGTAGAAGCGACAAACATACCTATTGATTGAAAACATCGTAGGTGCTATTTAAACAACACACACATACTTTGTGGGCAATCTGTATATGTCAAAGGTAATGTAGTCCTGTAGAAGTAATATACACATATTTTAGTGGCTAATGTGTAGATTTTATGTAGAAGCGACATACATATTTATTGCTGACAGTTATGTAGAGGTGTTGAAGTGAAATGCAGATATCTCATTGAGAAAAAAAAAAACTGTAGATGTCGCAACCCACAGATTGTTGCTGACAACCTTATATAGCTACACAGAGAGGGCTGTAATTATTTGCAGATAATTAGTTGCAAATCTATTGTGGAAAGAGAATTATGTGTATATCCTTGATTGATGTAAGTTTTTGCCTGATATGAGTTACTAACCAACCAACAGACGAACCAACCAACCAACCAACCAAACAACCAACCAACCAGCCAATTAACTCACACACTTAACTATCATTGGCACCTTGCTGTCTTGACAGACGATAGTTTGTTACATTGTGCTTCAAAAAGGCTTAATAACTACAACCCATGTCGATAGCGAATGTGACTGATAAGGCCAACTTGCGCTGTATAATGTTCGTCCACAGTTGAGGCATGTGAAAACATGGTCATTTCTACCATCATGCTCCATCTTACGTATCGCATGCTCGGTGTGTGACTTATCTGCAATCATTTTCTCCTTTGTCTTTATCCCATTTCTGATATTTGCCCTCCATGCAACACTGTCAACGGCGATTTGCTCCAAATGTGCATTATCAATGCTTGTATCAATCATGTCCCGCTTACACACATTTTTGCATATAGTAAAGGTCGACCCTGAGATCTCCTACCCGTCTCTAATTCACCAAAAAAGATGTCTTTTGGTATTCTACCATCATCCATCCTCCTAACGTGTCCTATCCATCTAAGTCTACGAAGACTGAGCATTGAATACACCGTCACACAACCTGATCTTTTCAATACTTCAGTATTTGTGATTTTGTCTTGCCACTTAATACCAAGTATTCTTCGCAGACACCGCATATGAAAGCTGTTTAAACCTTTCTCTTGGCGTGAGTAAGTTGTCCAGGCTTCACTTCCTTAAAGAAGAGTACTAAGGACACAGGCTTGATAGACGAGGACTTTTGTTTTGGCAGTAAGCTTCCTGTTCTCCAAGACTCTTTTTGTTAAACTTTTCATTGTTGTTGCTGCCTTACCAATCCAGATGTTGATTTCCTGTCATAAATATACTGTCATTTACTGCCAATAATAGTACTTTCCTAACTAACTAACTAACTAACTAACTAACTTACTAACTAACTAACTAACTAACTAACTAACTAACTAACTAACTAACTAACTAACTAACTAACTAACTAACTAACTGACTGACTGACTGACTGACTAACTAACTGACTGACTGACTGACTGACTGACTAACTGACTGACTGACTAACTAACTAACTAACTAACTGACTGACTGACTGACTGACTGACTAACTAACTAACTAAATACTAACTAACTAACTAAATAACTAGCTAACTAAATAACTAGCTAACTAAGTATATAGCTAGCTAGCTAACTAACTAACTAGCTGATTGCCTGACTGACTGACTGACTGACTGACTGACTGATTGACTGACTGACTGACTGACTGACTGACTGACTGAATGACTTACCGACTAACTGATTAACTAACTAACTGACTGACTAACTAGCGTTGTCAACCTTTTATGGCCCATGCACCCCTTCAACATATGTTCAGAACGTCATTCCTCCCTCCCTTTCGTATTTCCTCCCTAAAAATCCCCCACCCCTCTCGTAGAACAAGTCAAGCTGCCTACATAAAACATGATTTGCAGGTCTACTTACGTTATAAAACGAATTTCAGAAGGGCGAGAAGTACAGAACCATAACGTTTGGAGGGAAAAGCAATATCAAGTAATCGGTTCTTGTATTAACGCGAATTTGAAATAATCGTAATTTCCCCCCCCCCCCCCCGGGAAACCCTAAAATTGCCCACTGGTTGAGAACCACTGGTATAGTGGATATAATACAGACAGTAGTGGATATCAAATATGCTGTGAATGATAGATATTTTGTAGCATGTGAGTAGTAATATCATATAGACGGTTAGTAAGAGATATATGTTCATATTCTTCTGTATAGCCACATCCCCAGAAGCTCTATTCGACTTTCTAATTGCTTGTTCAATGTCTAGGCTAACGCGCATAATAATAGTGTTGAATATACATAACATTTGACAGCTCTTATATTTAATGCGGTGTTAATCTCTCTAGATGTTAATACTGATTTCATGATGTTGAAAGCATCATGGCTATATCATCCTTTAAAAAACTGCTATAGAAGGCTTGAAGAGAGATGGCTGAGGGTCTATACTCTGCTGGGAGGTTAACAGCAGAAGTGGACTCTTAAACACCCGGTGTACTGATGTCGAGCTAGCGGGTTCAAACCCTACTCAGGTCAGTTGGACTAAAATGTTGACTTCTCGTTCTTGACTAGGGGACATACATTACAAGTACCTCTGAAGTCTGAAGGGGTTCGCCTGATGGCGAGGGACACTGGTAATATGGAAAGCTAATCCCCAAGAAAAGCTCAGCCCAGTGCACAAGAAGTAGTAGCACGTGTATCGACTACGCTTGAGTTCAAAGCCAGCGAGAGCAAATTAACAAAATAAAAATACCAGAAGATGTGAAGGACTGTTTCCCACACTCTTTCTGTTTCCCACCCTTCCTTGAAATGTGTGTGCAAGGAGCGTTCATGTTTCTCGGTATCTACCACAAGGAATTGGGACATCACATTTCCATAACGCTAAACGTTTATCTCGCCTTTCCTATAGTCCCCTCACTGTTTGGTTTAGTATTACTGTCTTCCGATAGCGTTGTTTAAACTTGAAAACAGCGAAATCGAAGAGGATTAAATCAAACGGAACAATGAAAACGACCAGAATTACAAATCTTTAAAAGCGCACACTGCAAGACAGCCTTGGGCGTGCATTTAACAGATTAGGAACCCTTGGCCGAGAGAAATTTAACGTCATTTTGCTACAGTGGTTTTTACATACCCTTGTGGGCACTTGGTGTTAGCGATTGATATTTTTTCAGCGTCGAAAATGTAGTTCAGGAGTTTATTACTGTTTTCTTTGGAGGACGAGACTGCTTTCTATGAATGCCCAGGGGTATAAGGAAGCGTTTTGGATGTTAAGAAACTATATTGTTAAAGGAAATGTCTCTACCCCGTTCCTCCAATATATGACAAAAAGAATACTTTTGGCTTCAATACATAAATACAATGGAAGAAACTACAAAGGGGGATAATGCAATCAAGGGAACAGCTATGTTTGTATGTTCGCTCTGTATAACAAACAACAAATATTTACACGTAATCATACCGCCATGAAAAAGAGATGTTCATAGAAGGTTGGAACAATATGGGTAGAAATACAAACAGACGTGCGGATAGACTTGCGGAAGGACAGACAGACAGACAGACAGACAGACATCTTTTATTTTTTCAGATTGTTTATTAGAATGTCGGATACTGATGACGGTCATGTTTCGCCATCTTGTACGCTCACCAAAGTCGTGGATCAGCTCTGTGTTCTTGTCTCCACAATGCCATAAGGCCAATCATTCCAGAGAGTTACTTCTCTGTCTTCCCCGAGTTGTTTTCTCCTCAATCTTGCCAGTTGCCACCAGGTTCTCTAGTTTATTCCTTCTCATAACTTGTGAAAACAATTTGACAGTTTACGTCTATTTTTTCTAATCAGTGTACGGTTTTAATTTCCTTCTTGAAGGACTTGCCGAATGGTTTTAACTATCTGCCCATGGTATTTTATTGCTTTTTCTACAGAAACCACATTTCCACAGCCATTAAATCTCTGTCAACTTGTCTGTTCATTGTCAGCGTCTAACATCCATACAAAAGTGCAGGTTCTATGTAACACTTCAACACTCGTTACCCCGCTGCAAATGACATCTTTGTATTGGTCAGTATGTTTTCTATTTTGCAAAAGGCCACCTTCGCCATCGCTACCTTCTAATCTCTTCAAGGCTGTGCATAGAGGTAGTTTCTTCCTACAGCTGATTTAATCTAACGGATTAAGGCCATCTCAGTATCTTAGGAGCAATGAATGCATTTCACTCTCATCTCATCATGTTCCTCTTGTACCTTGCGGTGTCGAGGTGATATATAAACAGCGGGAGAGTGCCCGTTTATGTGTTTCATGTATAGAAATTCAAATGTACTCTGCTATTCCTCTGTCCATCGTTTACGTGGTCGGCCTCTTGTTCTGCTTCCAGTTTTGGGCAAGACGGAAGAAAAGGCAGACTGACATCTTGTATGTTTTATTTTTCCGGATTGTTTATTAGAATGTCCGGTACGGAAGGCGGTCATGTTTCGCCATCTTACATGCATTTCACTATTTCTCTACAAACTAGGCCGAGGGTTCGGAATCAGCTGCAGATGACTTGGAAACAGGCCGTCTTGATTTCGATGGTAAGGGCGTCGGTAGTTCAGAATGCTTCGGTACTTCAGAATGCTTCGGTAGTTCAGAAGCTTCGGTAGTTCTGAACGCAATGGCAAGCTACAGAACCTAAACTAGAAGAAGTCACCGTGGCGAAGTGGTTACGCCTCCTGTCATGTGCCCCGAAGGTTGTGTGTTCGATCCGGGACCATTTCGTTCGGTCCAGGAATGCAGTTTTTAGGGAAGCTGCTGGGACTCGTCACTGGAGCTATGGAGTACGTCTTTTGTGCCACGCTTTCTGCTGGCCACCCTGCAGAAATAAACCGAGCCATTTGGGATAAAATCCGGTGCAATGACGTCGACCCTCATGTCATTTAGACCCTTTAAACAGCTCTGAAGGAACAAAAATTGCTTTGTAAATCACAGTCAAAACGTCCGGGGCTGACTGCAGCGTCCTATAAAAACAGGCAACTAACTAGTTGCCAAACAGCTCCGGCTAAAACCATCGTTGCAAACAGCGATACAGATGAAACGGTTATGTGAATGAATTACTCCACTTTGAGGGTGCGCGGGTCAGGGATGAGGTCGAGATATAATGTCTGTACGTGAGTTTGACAAATGTATGGCTTTCTATTTCATTTGGACCAGGGAGGAGTCATTGTGGTTAGTGTTATGGGCACAGTTATAGCTGCACTGTGATTTATGGTGTACATCCTTGACCTACATTTTTCGATGCCAGGAATATATCTTTGCTGGATTTTACATCGCTAGGTCGTAAAAATTATTCTTGGTTTTACAGAATGTCTGAAAGTATCTACTATCTTTGAATGATATAAATGTAGAAATAGTATTTCTAAAAGGTTCTCGAAATTTTAAGCGACCAAAAGTACGTGGGATGGTGATGTTTTCACGCATTTATACAATATAAATAGCTATAAATCTTTATAAAATATGTATAAATAGTTAAGTTATAAATATGTAAGTTCTGAATAGGATCCTTAGAGAAAATAGGAAGTTAAAAATCTTTATAAAATATTTTATAAATAGTTTAGTTATAAATTGTAAAGTTATGAACATGACTCTTATTCACGCCTTGAGGCATACTGGCTATATAATACAGCATAAAAGTAAAGAGCCATTTTACACGTGTACACGTCTCTAGGGGTTTGGGTACATAAAACACGCAGTAAATAAAACACCATTTTAACACGCCCTAAAGAAAGTTGAGCATCCAAAATAATTTTCTTTCAACTTTGTGTTTTTTTTTTCTGATTAGAAAAGCGAGTTGAAGTAAATTTCATTATTATTTTTTTTTTTTAAATATCCTTATTTACAGGACATTGCATTTTTCAGCTGCTGTCTTGGCAAGTTTTACGATCAGTAGTTTGCCATTGCTTTCTGAACGACCGGCTCATATACCTTTCCGTAAGAAACCAACGCGACGCGATCCGCTACCTAATCCGGTGCAGCTGTGTTTCGTACGTGAGTATACGGGATTACGAACAGCGTCCTTAACGCCTTCGCCAGGGAGACCGGTTGGAGTTAGTTGCATATCCTTTAAGAGGACATAGCAATCAACCCGATCATTTATTAGCTGTTTTGCGATTTTCTAGATATTGTTACTTTTTGTAGTATGCCATTGCTTTCTGAAAGGCCGACACTCATGCTACTGCGACAATCAAATCATAGAGAGCTACTTCGAAATCGCCGACTGTAGATTTACAACGCGATATGTCGGGATTGTGAAACTGCGATCATTGTCCAGACTCGGAACAAAATTGTAGATGAATGATCAAAAGTATTTTCTAATGGTTGCGGCCCTTTTGTATCGTGTATATAGTGCTGAAACAGATAGATAGATCATCTCGGTCTGTTGAGAATGGTGCTGCAGGGAGTGATCACATGATCCGGCCGACATTCAGGAATCGGAGGAAAGGCCAGACGGACACACGATTAGATTGCTAACGGACCCATAATCAGACTGCTACTGGTGCCATTAGCATTGGTACTCTTCTCTTGCTGTTAAAGATAAGGACGAAGGCCGCATGGGAACGTCCAGAGTGCTGTGATGTTGTTTCTTGACTCAACACAATTAAATTCATTCTGGCAATTGTAATTCTAGTATAAGGTACCATGGACTGGTACATATATATTTATAAATTAGGAAGGTGAAGGAAGGTGAAGGGCATTCATAAATTAGGAAGGTGAAGGGCAGCAGGTTAAAAAGAGGACGGTCGTGGATGGGTCAAGCCGAAGACATTCTTCAACAGGTGTGTTCACTTGAGGACTTAGAACCTGGCGAGGAGTGGGTGCAAGTGCCAACAGACTTCTGCACATCCTTTTCAGTTTGCATCCAACTAGATAGAAAATGCAGACAAGAAAATCCGGCTGCTGTTGAGGCTGAAGTACAAGCGTTGATTTTCGAGAATTCGCTAGACGGTGACGCGGTCATCTACACAGATGGGTCGGTCGTCCGACATGTGAGAAGCTCATGGGCCTTTACAGCTCGGGCCGGAGGGAGAATTGTGAAGGAGGACTCTGGTGCTTTCACTGAAACCACAAGTAGCCTGACCATGGAAGTCATGGCAGTAAGTAAAGCAATAACATGGCTCGAGACACAGACATTCACTAGGGCTTGTTTCCTTAGCGACTCAATGAACATGATCAAGAGGATAGAGGAGGGGTCGATCCGAAGAGAGTGGTTGCTGCCTCTGAAGCGGTCTCGGCTGGCAAAGATTAGTTTCATCTTCGTGCCAGGTCATGCGGGAGTACAAGGAAATGAGCGGGCTGACAAGCTCGCAGGTGAGGCTACTGTGGAGGGCGGACGCGCCATGGACCAGGCTGACATTCTGAATGCTCTACGAGAAGTGAGACTTTTGCAAGAACCAAGTGATGACTGTGAATCTACAACAATGGCCAGACTGCGGGAGCAGCAAATTAAAAGAGGGGTGGCCAAACAAGAACACTACGCAGGAAGCCAAAGAAGATTGATAAACCAACACAGAACTGGCGTCGTTAGCCGCTACACGCTGCGGGATTTGCTGAGGAGGGGATCCGAGCACTTATGGACTGAATGGTTCGATGTGCAACGAGGATGATCTGTCGACTAACTAACTAACTAACTAGCTTCATTTTAAGTATACAATACTGCGTTAGTTTCTTGGAATATATAATGTAGTAGTTTCTCATTGATTTCCGCGTCCACATGTCTTTGGACAAAGACCTATGCTTTATTTCGTTTGCTGTGTAGGTTCCAGTGAAATAGCTTTGTATTTATACTACTATCAGGTTTATCAGGTCTGTACAGCATTGTAACATAGTTCAATATAATCACCAACAGCCGTGTCGAGGCGTGCAATCATTCCAGTCCCCAATCACCAACAGCCGTGTCGAGGTGTGCAATCGTTCCAGTCCCCAATCACCAACAGCCGTGTCGAGGCGTGCAATCGTTCCAGCCCCCAATCACCAACAGCCGTGTCGAGGCGTGCAATCATTCCAGTCCCCAATCACCAACAGCCGTGTCGAGGCGTGCAATCATTCCAGTCCCCAATGACCAACAGCAGTGTCGAGGCGTGCAATCGTTCCAACCCCCAATCACCAACAGCCGTGTCGCGGCGTGCAATCGTTCCAGTCCCCCCACAAACAAGTGTTCTCTGTGTCCCTGCTAAGTTCGACCCTTATCGTCATCTGTGTTATTCTTTCAGTCCACCCAGCATCCTCTCTTTTTGTCGACCTCTATCTCTAATACCCCCAACTTTTCTGACCCGCTGCCCTATAATTATCACCATCAAGTGCCATGTTAAACGGTGCAAGCGTTCATTTATCTCCACAGACCTCGGCTATGTGTTCTGGATCAGTTGTAATGATTGTATTGCTGAATGCCAATTTCTAGTCAAACCATTATTATTTATCCCGGTCTGCCTCATCCTCTTCTATCGCAAATATCCCCAGTCGTCACGATGTTCTCTAGCGCTTCTCTACTCATTATATACAAAAAGAACATTGTCTTTTTTCATTGTTGCCGATCATGTTCTAATTCAATATACTCTTCCAGGCAATCGTTGTCAGTTATTCTGATAGTCCACGGTAAGTAATCGTAATATGTATACTCTAGTCCCATAAAGCCACTTTTAAAAATAGCAATTGCTTTACGCAACTGTGGGTAATTAATATCTTTGTTCAATACACATAACTATATTTTAAGTTATATTTACTAACCGATTCACAGCTGTTCGATACATACCAGTTTTGTCAAATCTATCGTAAGCTAGATACCATTGTTAATTACTTTTTCCATATTGAGACCATTAATTTATAATATAGATACACGTGTTGGGAAAACGCTCACCAGAATAAGGTTTTTAAAATGAATGTCAATAAAAAACATGTTTAACAATTCAACATGAAAATGTCTTACAAGGAAGAACACAATCCACGACCATCAATGGTTTCTGCAACTTTCAGGGAAATGATTTCTTGAAAAGTTAAGAACAAAATTATCAGAAATCCCTGAAGTACGTGAAGACAGTTCAACCATAAAAATACGACAAATTAATCAAACGCAAGGCCAGGCCTGGATATGATTGAAATCCCAATGAGACCTAGATTTGGCTTTACAACTCTGTCTTGTCCTTAAATTCTATCAAAATGCAAATTTAAAATGTGAGGAGAAAAAGTCAACAATAAGACAGTGCAGCGACGAGTTTGCTCCAGACTCCTTACTGACGCACTGAGGTATTTAGGGAAGGGCATTTTTAAGCATTTTCACTTTTAAATATCCTTTACAGCCTCAGCTGGATTTTCAGATCGGATGCTATGAAGATTCCAAGATACACATACAGGTGGAACTGTGATGCATCTAATTACCAACTTTGTATAGCTGGATTCGAACATAAGTGGGTTGGTCATTGACTTGAGAAAGTCAAGATATGCGTATGTATGTGCATTAATGTCATCATCACCATTTGCCCTGCCAGCTGGCGTGGGCGTTCATGTCTCTACATAGATCTAGGTTCTCTGTGTTCTCGATCAACTCTGCTGATAATGTTATTCCATGCCAACGTCTCAGTCCAGCCAGTTTCATTTCTCTCGGTCTGCCTCTGCCTCTTTTTCCACTGACCTGTCCAGTGGTCACGGTATTTCCAGTGCCTCTCTTCTCATAACTTTATCACAGTCTGTTTCTTATAATTGTACATGATTTTCTATCTGTATTGGTATCTTCCTGTCAGTCGTTGTTAGTTACTCTGATAGTCCATGACATTCGCAACTTTCACTTCTGGGACGACAGTCCCATTGCTTTCAAACTATTCCTAATGTATTCACTTATGTTCCATGATTCACTGTCATGCAGTAAAACAGGTTCTATATAACATTTCAGCACTCTCTTTATAAATTCAGCGACGTTGACTTACTGCACTAATGTATTATGGAATATTTGTGTGCCTATGTGCTAAATAAACTTAGAGACTTCACGGTATACCTTAATTATTAATCGACATGGCTATCACACGCACGCACGCACGCATGCACGCATGCACGCACGCACGCAAGCACGCACGCACACACACACACACAGAGACCCATGTTGAGTTTTAATTAGGGTTTCTCTTGTTATTGTATCCACGTTAATAATAATTCATGCACACGTGGAATGAGATATTTGGTAGTAAAGTAGAAAAAATGTCAATACCCCTAGCAAGCTACCTGTATGTAGGAAGCCTGCAATATGGAAGCATGCCGACTTAGTTCGTTAAGAAAAGAAGTTTTTTTTTCCGTTCTTATGTGTACACTAAATTATTTTCCAAATTATCTTAACTTCATGCCTAAATGCCCCAAAAGGAGTCTTGTCAAACTTTCCAAACAGTTATAGTTACCGACCGGGATTCTATATAGATTTTATTTTTATGCTGTCTAGTGCGTCCTCTTGTCTCTATTTCTGGCTTATGCTTCTATAAGCCAAACAATATATGTGTGTTTACTTATAAACTGTACTAGTGGCATCAAAGGGTTCCCCAACTGTTATTTGTTAGAATGATGTTGAGAATATAGTGGAAATGAAAGAGAACAACTGCTGAAGTACAGAAACCACACAACATCTCTAAAAAAAAACATAAGGAAACCATAAATACATTTTACATAAATTTTTCGAGGCTTGTTTAGCACACAAAAAGGACGTATGAAAATGCAAAATAATAACTGCTGACGTATTGAGAACTTGAAAAACGAGCAATAGATTGCACGAATTATTTCCTGACATATCTCGGTGCACCTCGCCAGAAACCACACAACATCAAGTTAAGTGACTAGATAAATCCTTCAAGCTGAAATATACACATGTATTGAGAACTGCAGACGTTACAACATCACTCAACAAAACTAAGAACCGTTTAAAATAACGTTAAATAACTATCTTCTGCATTAGAAAGTTCATACTACAATTCCTTCTGCGTGTCGCGGATTGTTTAACACAGAAAATGTGTTGGTGTAACGGTCAGAGGAGGTTGTGCTGACAAAGGCATGAGCGCTTTTCGTGGATTGTGTAACACACACAAATTGGGCGTATCGGGAATGGGAGCGAACAACTACTGACGTTCTGAGATATGCAGGTAATACAACATCATTCTACAAAACCATCAGCATACGACAAATCTATGTTATAGGCGATATCACTAGAAGAGGGTTTCAACAGGAAAGTACTGCTATAACTATGATGCTGAAATTGAAGCAATCAAGATAGCATGAGAAATTACTAAATGCCATCCATTGTGCACAACCTGTGTTGTTAATGACAGTTGCAAAATCAGTACTAGAGGCGCTCCTGTCTGTGAAATTGCCAGTCAGTTCTAAGGACACTACTTTCTGAACTTAGCAGTCAGCATAAGGTCACCATAAAGTGGATACCATCCCACTGTGGAATGCCCGGAAACGACAGAGCTGATCGATTGGCTAAGGAAGGAGCAAAAGAAGAACAACCTGATATGCCCGATACATACCACCAAAAGAAAAGAATGACCAAGTCAGTCAGAAAGCCAGCAAAACCTACTCAAGACGACTACCACGTTATGAACAGACCAGAACAAGTAGTTATTCTGCGCCGCAGAACAGGACACAATAGATTACGCAAGCACATGTATACACAATTCAAGATTGGTGAATCAGCCATGTGCACATGTGGATTGGCGTCGCAGACAGCAGAGCACATACTCCAAGACTGCCCAAACTATAACATATCTAGGCACACCTTCTGGCCTAGAGAGACGAACAGTGGAAGATAAACTCTATGGACCACTGAGTGAACTAAAAAAGACAGTTAAATTCATACAAGAGACAGCTTTTGCAGTTATAGACATATTTAAGGCGAACGAAAGAAGACTAGAAGAGGGAGCCTGGCCGTAGCGTACTGGCTAGCATGCAGTCTGCCGGCAGGGTAGTCATGTGTTCAAATCCCTATTTAGCAAACGTATTTTTTGTTCACTTGTTTTCCCAGGTCACTCCAGTTCAAAATGGGTGCAGGAAGTGCCTGGAGAGCTAACAAAGGCAATGTGATACTGACCACATCAATCGAGTTCCGATTAGTCTCTAAACATATCAGACTAGCGTCTTGTACCCAACAGGACTAAAGGAATTTTTTAAAAAGGGGGTCCTGTATTTTTTCTGTAACTTTTATCAGTAGAAATTATGGAAAGGAGACATTGAACCTGATGTAGAGAAATAATATACACGAGAAGAAATCAAAGAAAGATGTATGTGGGCAATTTAATAATAACGTAAGAAATACCAACTTCATCAAAATAGCATATGAAAGAGAGGTCTGGAGAGTTATGATCGCCAGTGTCTTCAGAAAACAAAAGTTAGTTGTATATCCTTTACAGGACGTCGCAGTAAACGCATCATTTATTGGATGTTGGTGATTTCCTGTCAAGTTTACCTTCAGTAGCTTGCCATTTCCTTCTGTACAACTGGCACTCATAACATTGTATGAAAACCAGTGTAAGGGGCTTTGCTTCCAAATTGCCCGCTGGGTTGTTTGAACGCGGCATGCGAGATTGCGAATTTCGTTGTAACCCCTTTGTCATAGCTTCACCCTCTTCATAAAATGAGTCTGCAAAGGATTAGAACGAAGTCCTATTTGGTATGTTAAATATTTGTTTTCTTGTTTATCCGAAACGTACGACTTCAAATTCTTTTTTCTTCTTCGGCCAGCTTCAGGCATCAATTTGAATACGCCCAAAGTCAGCAGCAGTAAACTTGCGCTTGTCGTCTACATGAAGTTTACGACTTCAAATAATGTAATAGATATGACGGAAATATGACACAACTTTTATGCACGAAACAATATGTCATACACACTCCAGCTTGTGTTGGTAACTCACTATACAACGCCAAGTATGAAAGGTTGCTGTTTGTTAAACATGAACTGTGTGGCAATTATATCCGTCACATTGTCATAATCAGTGCCATAGATGATTACAGTGAGAATTTTCTCGGGCTAGAATTCTCATAAGCGAAGACAAATCTGACTTCTGCTGTCTGTTTAATGTCTCATATTCCCTGAACAGATCGTGGATATGAAATATGAAACGTTATTTCCACACATCATTTCACGGTCTCATTTTTCACATAGGTTTCCTTCTTCTTCCACTCTTTGGTGCAGACATATCTAATAGTATTGTTTTTTGGTTTTTTGTTTGTTTTACTTCTTTTACAATCACACACACACACACACACACACACACACACATATATATATATATACCATCACACTGGGTTTTTAAGGATATCCTGTAAAGGATATGCAACTTTTTAGTTTATGTTGTCTGCGCTGCGGCCAAGGGGCTACAGATGAAAAGGCAATCCCGCATACCGCGTTTGAACACAGCTGCTTGCGATTTGAAAGCAAACAGTCTTGCATTGGTTTTCTTTCAATCGTATGAGAGCCGGTCGTTCAGGAAGCAATGGGAAGTTAGTGAACGTAAACTTGCCAAGAAATCACAAAAAAGCCAAAAATTCTGGAGTTGACTGCGACCTCCTATAAAGGATATGGAACTAACATGTTCTAAAAATTATGTTACTTGTGAAGTTTAGTTTAGTTAGTTTAGTTTAGTCGATGGATCAACATCACGGCACACGGGTGTAACCCATAAGTGCTCTGTTCTTCTCCTAACTTTAACCTGAGTCTGGAGAAACTCAGCTCAGTGCACGAACTCCGTAGAACCAGCGAGGATCCTGAAATACTTGGGTAGATTTTTAACTCGAAATTTTGCCGGGCAGCGCCGTTAGGCTAATCTTTTTCGATTTCCAACTGCCAAGGGGTTTTTTACGTGCGTAACAATACACACAGGCGTCCGATCTTACTACCCAGACACCAGGTGAAAATTTATTACTAGAAGTCCACATGAATAAATCCCTGTCCTCGCCGGGGCGTGAACTCGGGACCTCCAGCACTCGAGGTGGACACCATACCTCGAGACCACGAAGCCCGCTTTACTTGTGAAGTTTGCAACAGAAGAGAAGAAGCGACATATGTCAGCGATAAATTGTGCAAACCATTGTGCGTGTGTTTATTATACAATTCCTGTTGTTTCAGACATTTACTAAAGTACTTTACAGCACGGTCATCATGTAGCACTTCCTTGGCAGAACATCGCACCCATCACGGCCCGACTGTAAGACTCATGGTGGCTGGCAAATGCCCTAGCTCCAGGTAATTTCATGCTTAGGGTGTCTGCAGCGTCGTATCTGAACTTCGTGCTCGTCGATTCCTGCCTCTTCCTGTAGAAACCATGACTTCCATTACTTAAAAAAAAAGTCGCTTAAAAGTCGACAGAGTCGACTTCATTGCAACGGGTTTTATCCCATATAGCTCGGTCTCTTTCAGCAGTGTGGAAAGCGTCTCACAGAGCACGAACTCCGTAGCTCTAGCGATGACCCACAGGAGTCTCCGAAAAATTTCGCACCTGAGCAGAAGGACACGACCCGGAATCGAACCTACAACCTTCGTAGCCCGAGTCAAACGGCTTGACCACTTCGCCACAGAGACTCCCCCAGAGACTTCCATTACTGTTCTTTCTAAAGCCTTGTTATTGGACAACGTGCTTGTAGATCCGTGTAATAAAACAGAAACACACCCATGCTTTCCATTGTGCAATAAAGCTAGTCTTTTATAAACAAACTACTAACACACATTCTTTGCCACTTCAGATCAGCTTTAAAGGAACACTGGTGATGTATCACCGCGATTATGTAATTCTATGTTAATTGCAATCACGAAGAAATTAGGACCCTTGGAATGAAATCAACATCGAACAATTAGTATAATGAGCCACATCACGAAGATTTTGCTAAGAAGTATCATGCAAAGAGTTACGAAGAAAATAAAACTCGAAATAGGAGAAAAACAATGTTGATTTGTAGAAGGCAAGGATACGGTAAATGCTGTGTATATACTGAGAACATTAATTGAAAGTTGTATAGGAGGAAAGAAAGATCTACTCCTTTGCTTTATTGACTACACAAAGGCTTTCGATCAAGTAAGACATGTCAACATGATAAATGCGCTTAAGATCTACACATTGATGGAAAAGACCTTAGACTTGTAAAAAACATATATTGGAAACAATAAGCTGCCATAATTATTGATAATGAAGTAGGCCAATATCAGCCTATTCAGAGAGGTGTGGGGCAGGGATGTATAATGACTCCAGGTATTTTATTTCCCTGTACACTGAAAATATTTTCAGAAATGTAGAAGATATGAAAGAAATCAGAATTGGAGGACGAAACATCAATAGCATTAGCTATGCGGATGATACAGTATTGATTGCAGACAATGAGCAAGATCTGCAATATTTAGTAGATGCGCTTGCTAAACACTGTGATCAACTAGGGTTAGAATTAAATTGTAAGAAGGCACAGATTATGGTCGTCACTAGGAATAGTTCCTGAAAGTTGAATCAGGTGTCGAGGACAACGATGTAATGGACGACATAGTTCCTGAAGGTTGAAGCAAGTGTCGAGGACAACGAAGATTGGCACGGGAAATTAACTCTTATATGTCCCAAGGATCGCCTTACGTGTGATCAGCTACTGTCCTTGTATTTCGATCAACGTATAATGTGTTATTCTATCTGTAATGTGTGGTCTGGACATACAAAAAGAAATCTGGATAGAAATGTTAGCATGCACTACAGTTTGCTTTATACAAGGTGAATATGTGTTGCCTCTTTGGAGGTGATCCAGGCTTTTTTTTTATTCCATTGAGGTTGCTAAATTGAGCTGAGTCAAGAACCGACATAACAGAACCTGGGACATTCCCATACGTGATCCGCCCTTCATCTTCAAAAGCCAGCAAAGAGTCCTAATACTAATGGTACCAGTAGGAGTTTGATTATGTCTGGCCTTTCCCCGAAGTCCTGAGTATCGGCCAGATCCTCTAGTCACTCCCTGTATTCTCTCCATGCAGTGATGATCTATCTGTTCTTCCGGACTATACACAGGATCCCAAAGGGCCTCGGCCAGTCTACTGATACACCAATATCCCACAGAGCGGTACAGACCCAGCCAATCTGTCCGTCTACTAGTTTCCCACCACATAAGTATGTCCGGATGAAACAGTGCAACAGTTGCTCTCTATTTCGATCGTTAAATAGAAACTTGGCACTCTGCCCGAAGCATGCCCGTCCTCACCTTTCTCATGTCACTTTGTGAGTCTGTTACAATGACCACACTTGTGTGCTGCGGTTACTATCTTGCCTAGAACTAACAGAGATAAAGACACGAGCATGAACATGCATGAGAAACTGGGGAAACATCGGGAGGTTTTTTTTTTTCGGCTGACTGTGATGAGGGCGACGTTCTGCCGAGGACATAGAACATGATGATGATACTGTTACTGCCACAATGACTTTTATTCTAGTAGGCCAGGGGTTACACTTTCTAGTCTGACCGTGATGTAAGGGGTTCGTTCCACACACAGGTTAGACATACTTAAATGTTAAATTCCTCATCCTTGACATGGGGACGTAAATTACAAGTACCTGAGAAGCCGGGGAGAGTTGGCCTCATGGAGAGGTACACTGGTAATTGAGCAAGCTGACCCTTTGCAAAAATCAGTCCATTGCACTCACTAGCAGTATCAAAAGCAACGTGAGTGGAATACGCTTGAGTTCAAACTTTAACCACTAAAGGAAAATTATATCCTAAATCCGTGAACATTAAATCATTTCTTTATCTTTTGTCGCGAGTTTACGTGTTTATTCATCAAACGGTTAAGTATTCACGTAGCATTGTTAACGGCGTTTGATCGATTTGGAAAACTGAACGAATGTTAGAATTAATCAAAACTGCCCACACGTTTGGGAATAAATTGAAAATGTATACGCATGACTGAAACTTGAAAATCTGTCAATGTGCGATGTCAATTGGTACAGCTATAAAATTATTATGGAAATTAGACGAAAGTACAAATCATTATTCTGCACATCAGAGGAGGACACAATTGGTTAAACAACCACACGTATTCAAAGTTCAAGATTGGCGAATCAGACAAGTGCACATGTGGACTGGCGGCGCAGACAGCAGATCACATACTCCAAGATCCGATATATCTAGGCCAACTATCTGGCCTAGAGAAACGACAGTGGAAGATACACAATCTATGGACCACTGCGTAAGCTAAACAAGACTGTTAAATTCATACAAGAGACAACATTGCAGTTATAGACAAATTTCAAGCGAACGAAAGAATAAGAGGAAGAAGAATATACAATGTATAATTTCAGCCAATAAAAACACTGAAAACGGGCTTGATTCAACAAAGCAGACAAATTACGGGAATAATAAAGCATGTCAATGTTTGCTTGAAATAACTAATCATGTCAGTGTGTGATAAATGAAAGATATCTGACATGCGTGATGGAAATATTTGCTGTAACGAACACGTTCCAAAAACACGCAAATCTGTGATTACAGATTTGACTTGAGAAATCTTTCAGCAAACGCAGGTACAGCTGTGCGTGAATATATGTCGCAAACTGTGAATGCTGTGGACGCTAGTGTAAAATACGTAAACCTGTGATTAGATGTAACAGACAACACGTTCAGTCTATGGCGCTATTGTTCACAGCCATCACGACATTACACAACTAAACAAGAAAGATATCAAAGGCAGGTCTGTAAGCAACGTGCATAATGTAAACAATATCACCAGACTATTCTCCCGGTGTTGTATAATCAACTGCCACTTATTGTCAGTTCCAATGACTCGCAGGCTCAGATCCCATAGTTTTATGGGAATGCAAGCTGTATTTTCGTGACAACTGTGATCTGCGCTCCCACACAACCAGAAATCCGGTTAATCTGTTTGTGAGGTAAATTGACGGTGGTAATGTTGGTTGTGGCTTGAAGATTCCTTTAGCACTCACTTCTAAATAACGCACAGCAGCATAACAGAAGCCAGTTTTTAAGGACAGTGTCTGTCTTCTGTAAATATATTTTCCCCAAAAATAAACAGTGATACTACAAAAGGATATAAAACAAACGGCAGAAGCACAATTAGATTTTCAAGATGGACATCTAGACTGCAAACATATAAAAGAAAAAAAATATAGTGTTGCTTTTAGAAAGCACATATGCTACAATACTGCTGACAGATTGCAGACATAATTTTGTTTCATTATTTGTATTACCACATCCGTGCCATTACTGGTATGTGTCGAGTATTGTTATTTTCCAGGCTGAGGAGTAACGATACACATTAGAACTTTCCCCCTCTTAACACCGAACCTAAAAGCGGATCGAACACATGTCAAATGGTGTGTGTTATATGTGTGTGTACGTGTGTTTGCGTGTATGTATGTATATGTGTGTGCTTGTGTGTGTGCTTGTGTGTGTATGTGTGTATGTGTGAGTATGTGAGTATGTGGTTATGTTTGTTTATGTGTGCGTACATGTCTGTGTATGTGTGAATGGGTGAGTATATGTGTGTGTGCATGTGTGTATATTTATGAGTATGTACGTGTGTGTAAGTGTGTGCGTATGTGTGTATGTGTGCGTATGTGTGTATGTGTATGTGTTTAGGTGTGTGTATGTGTGTATGTGTGTGCGTGTATAGGTGTGTTTGTGTGTATGTGCGTGTGTATGTGTGGTATGTTCGTGTATGTCTGTGTATATGTTTGCGTGTGTATGTATGTATGTGTGTATGTGCTTGTATGTGTATGTGCTTGTATGTGTTTGCATGTGTGTATGTGTATGTGTGTATGTAAATGAGTGTGTATGTGTATGTGTGTTTGTATGTATGTTCGTGTTTACTTGCGTGTATGTATCTGTCGCATGATTGCGCACTCCGGCTTGTTCACTGCTGCACATCACAATTTCAAAACACACTTCTCACTAAAGGTTTGCACTAGAGAGAATTGGGACGCTAGGAATGCGGCGTCAACAGTATTAATAGCTGTGACACCCAATGATGGACAGATCATGTGGTCTAAGCCCGTTCTGTCCATTGGTTAACCTAGAATAATCGCGTCGCCCGCGAATTATTCTGGGTCCAGCGACGCTAAATTTCGGCACTTGCAGAGCGACCGGCCAAGCATCTAGATGTGTTTTAGGTCTCTGTAAGTCCCTCATCCTGATTCAGAAGGAAAGCTTCAGACGAAATTATGCCTGAGTTTGTTTATTTCTGAGTCAGGTAAAGCTTTAAGTATGAGAGTGTGTGTGTGTGTGTAAGTTCCGGCACGAATATATATATTTATTCTTCTATTGGAAGATAGAAACCAACTTTCAACCAGTCCCAAGATGGCTACTCTCTGCCAGCGCTGATGTAGATATCTGACGCCCTCTATCTTTCGTTTCCAGAAGAGTGCTGTACAATCACTATGTCTGAAGCTGTGAAAAGAGGCTCAATTATGCCCAGACTGTTTCCTATTCTTGAGTCTAAATCCCACTGGCTTGCTGACTGCGTTCAGAGCAGGTTTAGTACAAGATAAACTATGATCTGGTGCTAGGTGTCGCCTTAGTTGCAATCCACAGCGAACCGCCAACACACGCGAATGTGAGAAGGAGGAATGAAAGACTCTACCTCTTATCTTATATGTTCGTGGCGTGAAGACAGATTGTGAGTGTAACTGTTTAGCATCCATGACTGGTCCAGCATTTATACTGCTGTGATTTATTCGAACAAGCATTTAGCACTCAGACGAACCACAGTCCAGCTAACAGACCAACACCGGCACTCAAGTGAACGAATAAAAGAAGAATGGTGTTAGATTGAGAGAATGAGTACAATGTGGTGTCTCATCTTTCTTTCACTCTGTATATATATGTGTTATCGAATGAGAGGCAGTGTAAATCCTCATAAGGAACATTTCACATAGACCTCCACATTCATACCAATTATATGTTACTTATATTAACTTTAGAGTGAAATATTTAATGTATGTTTCTTTACATTATTACTTTGATGCAACATGTGGAATGTAGTTTACTGAACCCATCACCCTGTTTGACCGAGTAAGTAAAGGACATAATATGCTTTCATGCATAAGCACTTCTAAACTGTCAAGGGGAAATATCACCCCAGTGTCAGAAGAAGTAAGTAAAGGAAATGACAGAAGAGGTGAGAGGGTATAAACAGGAAAGTATCCAGGCAGACCAAAACAATGGTGGCAGCACTGATTGGTAACATGAGTTAATATGTATGAGAGGAACAATCATCCTATTCTGTTCCATTACTATGTAGGGATCAGATATGCTGGGTACATCTCATCATTTACTCTCCATCATTCTTTTCTAGCCTTGTCCGTCACTGTGTCTGTGTCCTCTGTGAGAACATCAGCCAACAGGCCACTATGTACAAGTGCAGTAAAAGAAAGCTTGCCCAATATAATTGCTGATGTCTAATGCCAGTACAAGGAGACCCACTGTAGCTCTTAACTTGTAGGTACTTCCTGAATCTGCTACCTTCTGTACCTCATGTCTGTAAACCCTTTTCATTCTTGTCCACTGGAGAATTATCATCCTGTGGCTAGATATAAATGTGTTCACCATGTTTATCCACCTCAGGTGAGGATGACGGTGTTCGCAGATTGTCATGATCCAGAGGTGCAGAACATTGCCCAATAATGTACAATGGCTGTCAACCTAGAGCAGATCTGTTATATAAAGGTGCAACAGGAATATGTGGCCAGGGCCAAGAATATTAAATGAGTCCCCACTGAACTGTGCCCAAACCGGATCTGTGTTTCATGATTGATCTGGTGAAGTGTAGAAACAGTTCTAAGATCATTAGGATCAAGTTTATACCTCAATGCAAATTACTTACAAATATGGCAGAAGTTTGGCAACATTTCATCACTGCTATACTTTGATTTTACTCAGTGTAACTTTATACTTGTGAGAACAATCAATAACTTTCAGGAACAGAGAGTAGTCATGGACTCCTCTGATTCATACAGTGTGTAGAGACTGTTTAGACTATTTGTTTTACAAATCCTTGAGAAATGTTCCAGTACCATCTGGGGTATTTATTCACAGAAACAATAGCAGGCTAACTGATGGGAGGGCTTAGTGGCCAAATGACTGAAGTCATCTCTGAACATGAGAGTTCTTATTTCTAATGTTGAATATGAACATTATCTCAATGTCTTGATGTATTTCATATATGTCATAATGCATCACTGGTTACTTCCACAGGTTTTTATTTTGATTAATAAACCAAAATTAACTGTTCCTGCATTTTTCTGTCAGTCCATTGTGGTGTGACAAAACTTTTCATTATTATCTATGTGTTTAGTTAATGTAACTACTCCACATAAAGGTAGTATCTGGAACTACAGGTGACTGGGTAAACTCTAATAGACAGCTAAATTCTGTCCTATTGTAATCTCCCAGGTTCCAGGTTACTCAGAAAAGGGAACTTTACATTTTATTAATTCCTGTGACCATTTCACCTAAAAGGGAAAATGATCATAGGTGGGGGACTCTCGAGCTAATTAAGTTTCTCTTTTCGGGAAGGAAGATTTTGGAGGGAAGAAATTAATTTTCCTGGGGAAACCCCTAGATTTCAAGAGCTATTATGGGTCACTTTGGCTTCCAAGAACCCATCCCCTCCAAATGAAATCAGTCCCATCCTCATAGCTTTACTTCATTGTGGGGTAAGTCAGAGTGGGTACTGCTTCCAACTCCCAATATGTCACATTTACTGTTAGGCTCGTCTCGGGGTAGAACTCGTGCTTTCTCGTAACCATACAACATTTATTGTTGGTACCACATAGTGGGTTAATTTTGTTCACACCACAATTGCTTGAAATATGTGAATATTTTCTTTCAGGTTTTTGAAGTGAAACAGAACTCTACATTTTTTGCGGAACTTTATTTACAATTTTAAGGACCGCATTTGCAAGGCCACTAGGTGGACTTTGTGTAATTCAAGATTCAGAACCACTGATTAGAAATCACTTTAGGTCTTATGTTACCAGGTGTAGATCAGAGGGGTAAATCAGAATCTTTATTGTCTAGTGAGGTTGACTTCGGGTGTTTGGTGTTTTTCTCTCAATAGTCGAAAACTCCAGATTTCGCTCTAGATTTTCCTGCAACATTACGTTGTTTGATTCGTTGTTTGTATTTCGCCATTGCATGCTTTGTACCGTTTCAGATACAGGGGTTTTCCTATCTGAATCAGACAGAGGCGACACTTAGTATTTTTTTCAAATATTTGGGAAAGATCTAAAGTTTAGCATGGCGGAAACAGCTTTACTACGGAAACAATATGTCGATGTAGGCAAATCATGTGGGTTAAAGGGTCCTGAGCTCGCGAAGTACGTCTCTGACGAATTCGATAGACATGAGCGTTTACAGGCTGAGATAACCCAGAAGGAAAAAGACAGAGAGGCTGAAATAATTCAGAAGGAAAAAGACAGAGAGGCTGAAATGATTCAGAAAGAGAGAGAAAGCCGGATAGCTTTAGAGTTGGAGGATAGGAAGCTGCAGGCTGAGATGGATAATAGAGAAAGGGAAAGACAACATCAGTTGGAGATTAGGCGCATGGATAATGAGTTGGAGAGGAGGAGACTGGAGAGTGGTGTTCCTACCACCCCCTCCATTTCTACACGCAGGCCAACTACAGATATACAGACAGAGGAAAACTACCATCACACTGGAGCGATGGCATTTCCTTTGGAACCATATAATGAGAACGCTGAAGGGATTGATCACTATCTTTCCAGGTTCGAACTTATGTGTTCTACATGTGGGCTTGATGAATCTAAATGGTCGGTGAAACTATCCCAGGGCCTGAGAACTACTGCTTTTGAAATTTTCTCTAGACTTAGTCCTGAGGAACGACAGGATTACGGTGTTCTCAAAAGAGCTTTACTAACTCGCTTCGAAGTCGATTCTGATAACTATAAAAGGAAATTCAGATCAGCTAAGAAGGAGCCTGGGGAAAGTTACGGCCAATGGGTTGAAAGATTAAAATCCTACCTGCACAAATGGGCAGAGATGGGAAAGTTTGAAGAAACATTTGAAGGACTCCGAGAGATGATATTGATTGACCAATTAAGGGATAAAATGTCATCAGAACTTCGGGCGTTCTTAACACAGAATGGAGCTGATAGACTTGAGGAAATTATTCTTTTGGCAGAGAGATGGGAGAAATCTCAAAAGGAGGTGGGAAGTAAGAGTCGGATGACCAAAGCTTCTCCTCCAGACAAATCACTCAAGACCAAAGAAAATGAACACACCAACCCAAATAAGAAGTTGAAGAAATCTGCGAACACCAGTCTAACTTATATTCAGGCGGCCAAGAAGAGTGGGAAGGACTACTGTACAAATTGCCGGAAGGTAGGACATCATACTAAAGATTGTCGGAAGAAACCTCCTACCCCTCACACAGTTGCATGTCTGACTCGCCGGAAGGAACGTAAGGTGAGCACTAGTGAAACGTCCAGTGTGACAACTCATGAAGACACCCACTCCAAAATTCCGGTAGTGGAATCCATCTTGCTAAATGGATACCCCGCCATTTGCTTATATGATACAGGTCTAAATTATGACTGCGTCGTAGCAACATCCTTAGTTCAGCCAGAACAGTTGACTGAGGAAATGGTGATGATACAGGGACCCTTGAAAAGTTCAGCCAAGATGTCACTACCTGTGGCTCGAGTACATATAGCTTCGCGTTATGTTACTGGAACAATCAAGGCAGCGGTGATGGAAAATCCCGTGTACCCAGTCCTCCTCGGTTGTCGTTACGTCTTTCTAGGAGAACCTATACAGCCTGTGATAGTCGCTGCTTTGACGACTAATTCTCAGACAGAAAAGACTCCAGCATCGTCGACTCCGACCAACCCTCGACCAGAGGATCTGAAGAAAGCACAGAGTGCTGACAGCACCTTGTTGCCATGCTTCAACAAACTGCCTAAAGCACATTCACCTCCACGTAGAGGCGACATGTATATGAAGGGTGGACTTCTATATCGCAAGGCAGGTAAAAGTGGACAAGAATATTCTCAATTAATTGTCCCGTCTACGTATCGTGCTCAACTATTGGATATGGGCCACAACTTATCTTTCAGTGGGCATATGGGAATAAATGCTACTATGCAAAGAATTTCCATGCACTATTTTTGGCCCGGAATGAATTCTGACATCACCAGATATGTCAAGTCATGCCCTGAATGCCAAAGAGTGACCCCAAGACATAGGACACCCCCTGTCCCGCTTGGTGAGATGCCCCTAACCTGGATCTCCTTTCGAGAGAGTTGCCGTAGACATTATCGGACCACTCCCCAGGACGAGGAGGAAGAATCGATACATATTAACATTGGTGGACGTCTGTTCAATGTGGGCAGAAAGTATTCCAATGCCATCAAGTGACTCCAAGCACATTGCTGAAGCCTTACTTGAGATATTTACTCGGATTGGATTTCCCCTCAAAATCCTAACCGACAATGCATCACAGTTTCGCAGTAAACTCATGGAAGAAGTCTTTCGGCTATTTCATGCTCGCCATATCTATTCATCTCCCCATTTGCCTCAAACGAACGGGAGTGTAGAACGGTGGAACGGTACCCTCATCAGTATTCTGAGAAAGTTAGCTCATGAAAAACCAGAGGATTGGGACACATATATTCCTGCTGCATTATTCGCATACCGGGAAGTGCCGCATCACTCTACTGGGATTGCGCCCGCAACACTGTTGTTTGGGAGGCCAATCAAGGGACCCTTGGAAGTATTACTGAGAACATGGACTGATGATCATGCAGATGATACAGTTGTTACTGCATCTGTTTATGTTGCTGAGTTGAAGAAACGTCTACAACATGGTTGGAGACAAGCGAATGTGAATCTGCGTCAAGCTCGACGAAGAATGACTCGCAATTTCAACAAGAAGGCAAAAGATAGAGAGCTGACAGTGGGTGAAAAGGTGCTGCTACTACTTCCAACCAGTCAGAACAAGTTGCAAATTGGATGGAAAGGACCATTTGAGGTGACAGAGAAAATATCTCGTACTCACTACAAAATTTCTGTCAAAGGCAAGTTGAAAGTGTTTCACATAAACCTTTTGAAGAAATGGAATGAAAGATCCGCAACCTCCGAAACTGCACACCTGATGGCTATGGCTGTTGCTACTGAAGTAGAACAAGGAATTACCATGGGAACAGAATGTACACTGCAAGCCAAAGAGACATTTCAGGATGTGGATATCAATCCCAACCTATCTCCAGATCAACAGAAGCAAATTCGAGATCTTATGGCAATGTATGCAGAAATACTTACCGACAAACCAGGTCTTACTGATTTAGTGGAATTTGATATGAAGCTAACAGATGATACACCTGTGCGAGTCAAGACGTACCCAGTTCCTTATGCCAAGCAAAATACTTTGCAGGAAGAGATACAGCAGATGCTCTCATCAGGAATTATATCACAATCTGAATCTCCATACAGTGCTAGTGTGGTGTTGTTGAGAAAACCTAATGGTGAACACAGAATGTGCATCGATTATCGACAGCTCAACGCGATTACTGAATTCCAGGCAGAATCTCTACCTGACCAGAATCAGCTGTTCACTCGTCTCAACACAGCACAATACTTCACCAGGATTGATCTCAGTAAGGGATATTACCAAATTCCTGTGAAACCGGAAGTCAGACCGTGGTTAGCTTTCAGTACTCCTGGAGGACACTACGAGTTCAATGTTCTTCCATTTGGATTAAGTAACGCTCCAAGTGTATTTACACGCATGATGAGAAGATTACTTGACCCATTACATCATCCGGCCATCAGCCACTTCATGGATGATATTTTAGTTGCTACTGAAACATTTGAGGAGCATGTCGAAACATTGCATCTATTGTTCAAGCGACTTAAGGAAACAGGTTTGACAGCAAGACCCAAGAAGTGTCAAATAGGATTTCAACAATTGGACTTCCTAGGCCATAAGGTATCTCAAGGCTTCATAACACCTCAAGAAGGAAATGTGGAGAAACTTCAGAGAGCACCTCGTCCAAGGACCAAAAAGGATGTTCGATCATTCGTCTCCTTATGTGGATTCTATCAAAGATACATCAAGGACTTCAACACACTGGCTGCACCCTTAACGGATCTTACCAAAAAGGGGAATCCAGAGAAAGTCATATGGTCAGCTGATTGTGAGAAGGCTTTTACAGCTCTCAAACAAGCTTTAACAGCCAAACCGATCCTACATCTACCCAACCTCGACCGCTCATTCGTGCTCCGCACAGATGCGAGTAATATTGGAATAGGGGCCACCTTACTCCAGAGGAAAGGAGATGATGACTCAGAGCTATTCCCTGTAGCTTATGCAAGCAGGAAACTGAATGCTTCTGAACGGAACTACTCGGTGATCGAGCGTGAGTGCCTTGGTCTAATCTGGGCTGTGGAAATATTTCAGGCATACCTGTATGGTAAACATTTTACAGTGCAATGTGATCACCAACCCTTGATGTTTCTGGCATCGTCACGGAATCTGAACGCAAGACTCATGCGATGGTCGCTGCTGTTGCAACCATACTCATTCCAAATCGAATACGTTCCTGGGAAAATGAACGTAGGCGCCGACTTCTTGAGTCGTTGTCCAGTTCCTGATGAACCATCAACTTCGGGTGAAGTGGAAAACCAACAAGAGGGGATCACAAAAGGAACCGTGTCAGCTGTGAACGACTGAGACGATAGTTCTCCACAGAGATCAATCTGGAGGGGGGTTCTGTCGCATGATTGCGCACTCCGGCTTGTTCACTGCTGCACATCACAATTTCAAAACACACTTCTCACTAAAGGTTTGCACTAGAGAGAATTGGGACGCTAGGAATGCGGCGTCAACAGTATTAATAGCTGTGACACCCAATGATGGACAGATCATGTGGTCTAAGCCCGTTCTGTCTATTGGTTAATCTAGAATAATCGCGTCGCCCGCGAATTATTCTGGGTCCAGCGACGCTAAATTTCGGCACTTGCAGAGCGACCGGCCAAGCATCTAGATGTGTTTTAGGTCTCTATAAGTCCCTCATCCTGATTCAGAAGGAAAGCTTCAGACGAAATTATGCCTGAGTTTGTTTATTTCTGAGTCAGGTAAAGCTTTAAGTATGAGTGTGTGTGTGTGTGTGTGTGTGTGTGTGTGTGTGTGCGCGCGCGCGTGCGTGCGTGCGTGCGTGCGTGCGTGTGTGTGTGTGTGTGTGTAAAAGTTCCGGCACGAATATATATATTTATTCTTCTATTGGAAGATAGAAACCAACTTTCAACCAGTCCCAAGATGGCTACTCTCTGCCAGCGCTGATGTAGATATCTGACGCCCTCTATCTTTCGTTTCCAGAAGAGTGCTGTACAATCACTATGTCTGAAGCTGTGAAAAGAGGCTCAATTATGCCCAGACTGTTTCCTATTCTTGAGTCTAAATCCCACTGGACTGCTGACTGCGTTCAGAGCAGGTTTAGTACAAGATAAACTATGATCTGGTGCTAGGTGTCGCCTTAGTTGCAATCCACAGCGAACCGGAAACACACGCGAATGTGAGGAGGAATGAAAGACTCTACCTCTTATCTTATATTTTCGTGGCGTGAAGACAGATTGTGAGTGTAACTGTTGAGCATCCATGACTGGTCCAGCATTTATACTGCTGTGATTTATTCGAACAAGCATTTAGCACTCTGACGAACCACAGTCCAGCTAACAGACCTTCACCGGCACTCAAGTGAACGAATAAAAGAAGAATGGTGTTAGATTGAGAGAATGAGTACAATGTGGTGTCTCATCTTTCTTTCACTCTGTATATATATATATGTGTTATCGAATGAGAGGCAGTGTAAATCCTCATAAGGAACATTTCACATAGGCCTCCACATTCATACCAATTATATGTTACTTATATTAACTTTAGAGTGAAATATTTAATGTATGTTTCTTTAAATTATTACTTTGATGCAACATGTGGAATGTAGTTAACTGAACCCATCACCCTGTTTGACCGAGTAAGTAAAGGACATAATATGCTTTCATGCATAAGCACTTCTAAACTGTCAAGGGGAAATATCACCCCAATGTCAGAAGAAGTAAGTAAAGGAAATGACAGAAGAGGTGAGAGGGTATAAACAGGAAAGTATCCAAGCAGACCAAAACAATGGTGGCAGCACTGATTGGTAACATGAGTTAATATGTATGAGAGGAACAATCATCCTATTCTGTTCCATTACTATGTAGGGATCAGATATGCTGGGTACATCTCATCATTTACTCTCCATCATTCTTTTCTAGCCTTGTCCGTCACTGTGTCTGTGTCCTCTGTGAGAACATCAGCCAACAGGCCACTATGTACAAGTGCAATAAAAGAAAGCTTGCCGAATATAATTGCTGATGTCTAATGCCAGTACAAGGAGACCCACTGTAGCTCTTAACTTGTAGGTACTTCCTGAATCTGCTACCTTTTGTACCTCATGTCTGTAAACCCTTTTCATTCTTGTCCACTGGAGAATTATCATCCTGTGGCTAGATATAAATGTGTTCACCATGTTTATCCACCTCAGGTGAGGATGACGGTGTTCGCAGATTGTCATGATCCAGAGGTGCAGAACATTGCCCAATAATGTACAATGGCTGTCAACCTAGAGCAGATCTGTTATATAAAGGTGCAACAGGAATATGTGGCCAGGGCCAAGAATATTAAATGAGTCCCCACTGAACTGTGCCCAAACCGGATCTGTGTTTCGTGATTGATCTGGTGAAGTGTAGAAACAGTTCTAAGATCATTAGGATCAAGTTTATACCTCAATGCAAATTACTTACAAATATGGCAGAGGTTTGGCAACATTTCATCACTGCTATACTTTGATTTTACTCAGTGTAACTTTATACTTGTGAGAACAATCAATAACTTTCAGGAACAGAGAGTAGTCATGGACTCCTCTGATTCATACAGTGTGTAGAGATTGTTTAGACTATTTGTTTTACAAATCCTTGAGAAATGTTCCAGTATCATCTGGGGTATTTATCACAGAAACAATAGCAGGCTAACTGATGGGAGGGCTTAGTGGCCAAATGACTGAAGTCATCTCTGAACATGAGAGTTCTTATTTCTAATGTTGAATATGAACATTATCTCAATGTCTTGATGTATTTCATATATGTCATAATGCATCACTGGTTACTTCCACGGGTTTTTATTTTGATTAATAAACCAAAATTAACTGTTCCTGCATTTTTCTGTCAGTCCATTGTGGTGTGACAAAACTTTTCATTATTATCTATGTGTTTAGTTAATGTAACTACTCCACATAAAGGTAGTATCTGGAACTACAGGTGACTGGGTAAACTCTAATAGACAGCTAAAATCTGTCCTATTGTAATCTCCCAGGTTCCAGGTTACTCAGAAAAGGGAACTTTACATTTTATTAATTCCTGTGACCATTTCATCTAAAAGGGAAAATGATCATAGGTGGGGGACTCTCGAGCTAATTAAGTTTCTCTTTTCGGGAAGGAAGATTTTGGAGGGAAGAAATTAATTTTCCTGGGGAAACCCCTAGATTTCAAGAGTTATTATGGGTCACTTTGGCTTCCAAGAACCCATCCCCTCCAAATGAAATCAGTCCCATCCTCATAGCTTTACTTCATTGTGGGGTAAGTCAGAGTGGGTACTGCTTCCATCCCCCAATATGTCACAGTATCCGACCACAAATCTTGAGATGGAGTCATTTCCGCGACACCATCTACAATACAGCACTATCAACATTTGGCAAGAAGCAAACTAAGTCAACCGACTGGTTTGAAGCACACTCTGAAGAGATGCTCCCAGCCCTGGAGATAAAGAGACATGCATTCTCAGTGTGTAAAACATCACCTTCAGAGAAAACATTGCAGGCATTGCGAACGGCCGGAGAAATAGAGTACAACAGATGGCAAGACAATCTACAGCTCTCTGCTCAAATTCAAACTTGTGCAGACACTGGAAATATAAAAGGAATGTACGATGGCATCAAGCAAGCTGTCGGTCCATCAAACAATAAGATGGCCCCTTTACGATCAACAGAGGAGGTAATCATAAAAGATCGAGCGAAACAAATAAATCGCTGGGTAGAACACTACTCAGAGCTATACTCGGTGGAGAACACTGTCGGAGAGGAAGCTCTGGAAGCCATCGATCAACAGTTGACCATGCATGCCCTGGATAACGAACCATGCCTCACAGAAATCAGCGAAGCACTAGACATTCTCAAATCCGGCAAGGCATCAGGAAAAGATAGTATTCCACCTGAAATTTTAAAATGTTGCAAAGAAACAATCATCCCTGAACTGTATGCAATATTTCAGCTCTGCTGGAAAGAAAAATCAGTACCACAAGATACGAAAGACGCAAACATCGTCACCCTTTATAAAAACAAAGGCGACAGAAGCGACTGCAACAACTATCGCGGCATTTCCCTACTCTGCATTACAGGCAAGATGTTTGCTCGAGTAATCCTTAAAAGGCTACACATTCTTGCTGAAAGAATCTACCCCGAATCACAATGCGGATTTAGACCCAACAGGTCCACCACCATCGATATGATTTCTCACTCCGGCAGCTCCAAGAGAAGTGCAGAGAACAGAGGAAGCCATTATATATTGCCTTCATCAACCTCACAAATGCATTTGACCTCGTGAGCAGAAACGGCCTTTTAAAGGTCCTTGAATATATAAGATGCCCACCCACCCTTCTAAGTCTCGTGAAATCATTTCACGAAAACATTCAGGGGACCATTTTATTTGATGGCTCAACATTCCAGTCATTCAGCATCAGCAGTGGAGTAAAGCAGGGCTGAGTGCTTGCTCCTACACTTTTTGGTATCTTCTTCGCCGTTCTCTTAAGGTAGGCATTTGGGACTGCCACTGAAGGCATATACCTCCATACAAGATCTGCTGATGGCAAACTTTTTAACCCACCAAGTCTCGAAGCAACGACCAAAATAAGATCAAGATGCATAAGAGAACTACTTTTTGCAGATGATCCAGCACTGACTACTCATACAGCAGAGATCTCCAACGGCTCATAGATCGTTTTGCAGCCGCCTGCAAAGACTTTGGGCTCACCATCAGCCTAAATGCTTGCTTGCTTGCTTGTGTTCGCTGGCTGTGATCTCCAGCGTGAAGTCCTGTATGTCGGATGAAGACATCCTGTTGTCCAACATCAGTGTGATGTCATACAGGACCTGAGGTTTGCGTGAGTATCCGTTGTCCCATGTCTGGCTTATTGGTGTGCAGACTGGTGGTCCCTCGCCGTGCAGGCAGACACTCTCCGACTTCGGAGGAATCGACGATCCTACTGACTTTAGCCAGGACCCGAAGGGACCTGTTGCCCAGGACGCTCTGCGAGGACGCGTCAATAGGTCTTGGCCAGTATAGAACCCAGCCCTGGTGCCTTGGAAACACCTTTGCGTCCCATCAGCCTAAATAAAACACAGGTGATGGAACAAGATGCTGGTGCGCCTCCGTCAAATCAAAATTTCTAATTATGAATTCAAGGTCGTCCACGAGTTTGAGTATTTGGAGTCGACAATATCAGATAATCTTTCATTTGAGACATAAATCGACAGACGCATTGGAAAGGCAGCCACAACTTTTTCCAGACTAACTAAAAGAGTTTGGGAGAATAATAGACTAACAGAGCGTACTAAAGTTCAAGTATACAAAGCTTGTGTTGTTAGCACACTACTCTATGGGTCTGAATCCTGGACCCTGTACTCAAGACAGGAAAGAAAGTTGAATTCCTTCCATATGAGATGTCTGAGACGTATCCTGGGCATATCATGGAAAGACCACATAACAAACAAACATGTGCTTGAAAGAGCAGTTATTACCACATTGCACTCCCTCCTCAAGCAGAGACGCCTCCGGTGGCTGGGCCACGTATCTCGAATGGAGCATGAACGTATTCCCAAAGATCTCCTATACGGAGAACTAGCCACAGGAAAGATGCCAACCGGAAGACCCCAATTGAGATATAGGGATGAGTGTAAACAAGATATGAAAACCCTTGCAAAGATCCAGACACGTGGGAAAGAGTTGCAACAGACAGATGTTCCTGAAGAAGAGATGTACGACACGGACTGGTGCTCTTTGAGCGCAATCTGATCCAACAAACTGAGGATAGGCGGCACAGGCTCAAAACGCAGTCACTTACTGCGGGTCCTGCCTCGTCTTACAGATACGGAGACTGTCACTCTCGCATTGGACTATATAGTCACCAGCGGTACTATCAGGTACCTCCCCAGCGGCACAACTCTATAGCTTTTAGGACTGAAAGAGGCCTACTACTATGTATGTGTATATGTGAGTGTGTACGTGTATGTGTGTATGTGAATATTTGCGTGTCTGTGTGTGTATATGTAAGTATATGTGTATATGTGTGTATGTGCGTGTGTATGTATATGTGAATATGTGTGTGTGTATGTTCGTGTATGTATGTTTATATATTTGTGTGTGTGTATGTATGATTGCATACAGTGTATGCGAGGGAGTGTGTGTTTTGTTATTGAGTGTTTGCATAACTGTGAGAGTTTGTGCTAATGATGTATTTATGTAGGTATGTATATGTGCGTGCGTGTATATGAATGTGCGTGTGTACATGTGTCTGCCTGTCTCACAATATGGTAATATGCATTGTTTATGTTTACACAATCCATTTGACAATGCTGTTTTCTTATGTGAATGTAACATGCACAATTGCTGAACTTAAGATGAGTGATTGGAAGAGCCGAATGTAAGACGGGCCTTCGTGCCCAATTTGTAACCCTTTGAAAATAAAGTTCCTTCGTTCGTTCGTACGTGTGTGTTCTTCATTTTAGTAAAATCACATTATAGTGGTGGTCTGAGATCTCAGGGGTGTTGTTGCTTGATTACTAAATGTTCATGATTCACAACCACATGTTAACACGGGTTCTATGTAACTAGCAACCATTCTTTTTCCAACCCACAATGCCAAGGATTTATTGCATACTATATATATCATTTTATACAACGCAGTTATTGAATGTCTTTTGTTAAATGTAACATTTATTTGTCATAGATTCCATACTCTTCGATATTTTCTGAGGGAAAGAAGCCCTATGGAAGTGCTAAATTTCACTCCAAGTAATCAGTAACCGATTCTGGTCTGACACAGCCTCTAAGGGACTACGAAGTTCTAGCACTTTGTTTCGGCTCTAATTTTGTAGAGAGGGATTGATGTTACTCTCCTTGTGTGGAAAGAGGCTGATGTGACTCTCCTTGTGTGGAGAGAGACTGATGTGACTCTCTTTGTGTGGGGAGAGACTGATGTGTGGGGAGAGACTGAAGCAACTCTCCTTGTGTGGGAAGAGATCGATGCAACTCTCTTTGTGTGGGAAGAGACTGATGCACTCTCTTTGTGTGGGAAGAGACTGATGCACTCTCTTTGTGTGGGGAGAGGCTGATGTGACTATCCTTGTGTGGGGAGATACTGAAATGACTATCTTTGTGTGGAGAGAGACTGATGCGACTATTCTTGTGTGGGGAGAGATTGATGCGACTATCCTTGTGTGGGGAGATACTGAAATGACTATCCTTTTGTGGAGAGAGATTGATGCGACTATCCTTGTTTGGGGAGAGACTGATACGACACTCTTTGTGTGGGGAGAGACTGCCGGACTCTCATTGTGTGGGGAGAGACTGGTGGGAGTCGCCTTGTGTGGGGAAAGCCTGATGGGACCCTCCTTGTGTGGGGAAAGACTGATGCTACTCTCCTTGTGTGGGGAGAGACTGGTGCGTCTCTCCTTGTGTGGGAAGAGACTGTTAGGACTCTCCTGGTCTGGGGAGAGATTGATGAGACTCTCTTTGTGTGGGGAGAGATTGATGCGACTCTTCTTGTTTTGGGGGAGACTGGTAGGATTCTCCTTGCGCGGGGAGAGACAGATGCGACTATCCTTGTCTGGGGAGAGACTGATGCGACTATCCTTGTGTGGGGAGAGACTGATGCGACTCTCTTAGTGTGGGGAGAGACTGATGCGACACTTCTTGTATTGGAAGAGACTGATGGGACTCTACTTGTGTGGGGAGAGACTGACAGGATTTATAGTCTTCCAATTATGCAGTATATGAATCACCAAACAGCGAGAAACAGAATGGATACGCTTCAATAGAACACGATCACCAGTAGCTTGACTTTGCAGCTAAAGCCTTCCCCAACACGCAAATAATAAATTCACACGGATATATATATATATATATATATATATATATATATATATATATATATATATATATATATATATATATATATATATATATATATATATATATATATGTGTGTGTGTGTGTGTGTGTCATCTGCAATTTGCTGCAAAAGATATTGTTTACAAACGAACGATAGCAAACACTATTGCTAATGCCATGTTCCTTACTGATCCGAAATTACAATGTGATTCTTGAGAAAATACCTGACAGGAGAAAACAAATATAAATGCGTTATAAATATAACAAATCCTGACATTACAGAACGTAAAATTGTGTGCCACGGAAAAGCGTTCTCCTTATCTACAGTAGATCACAGGTAGTCTATGGTTGTGAACTATGGATAGTGGACTCACGTGATTGTCTACAGTAGATCAGAGGTAGTCTATGGTTGTGAACTATGGATAGTGGACTCACATGATTGTCTACAGTAGATCAGAGGTAGTCTATGGTTGTGAACTATGGATAGTGGACTCACGTGATTGTCTACAGTAGATCAGAGGTAGTCTATGGTTGTGAACTATGGATACTGGACTCACGTGATTGTATCGTACTGGGATACTTGAGACCTGGCGGTTTAGCAGACCGCGGTGAAGTTGGTGTGACCGTCAGGACGTTATGTTGACAATAACATGAGGGAAGTCAGACACGGGTTCGATATCAGCTCTCGTCTTTAGCTACGGGAGAAGGGGATTAGCTACCTACTCCACCATACATTCATCATCATCATCAAGTGCCTTGCCAGCTGGCATAGGCGTTCATGGCTCTCCACATATCTCAGGTCTTTGGTGTTCTGGATCAACTCTGCTGCTGATATTCCTCCATGCCACCGTTTCAATCCATCCAGCATTATTTTTCTTAGCCTGCCTCTGCCTTTCTTCCCCTTGATCTTTCCCAGTTGTCACGATATTCGCCAATGCCTCTATTTCTCATCATATGACCAAAGAGAGGTGTTTGTCTCTTTTTTATTGTTACATATATTGTTCTAGTTTCATCACCCTCTTTCAGCATTCGTTGATAGTTACTTTGGAAGTCCAAGTAATTTGCCCATGCACTCGGACCTGTAATAAATGTGAAGGTCCTAACACTACAAATAACCATATCCGGTTCCTGCTACTAGACTTACTTCCCTTGATATCAAAGAAACAAAAGAACCAGATGGATCGAAAAATTTACAAATGACAAAATTCTGGAAAATATAACATAACAGTGAAGACTTCTTAAATAAACACAATCGCTTAGATTCTCATGGTTTAGTCACATCCTAAGACGCTAAGAAGGATTAGAGTACTAAAAGGCACAGTGCTAGGAAAAAGAGGACGGGGCAGACCAAGAACATCATTCAGTAAACCGGGCATGCGCCGATCCATCAATGCAGACATGCATCAAAATAAAGCTGCGAATCAGGACAGACAACCTGTCAATGGAATAATTCAAAGCTTCATGTCATCCTCAAATACTCGATGATAAAATAACAATACGTTAAAGGAACGTTTGTGTTATTATCAGCGTAAAGATGTAATTGTTGTGTGTATGGAACGCTAGCGTTCTTTGATTGATATTTATTTCAAATGTTTTCAATGAACTTAAATTGAAATCTATTTTACTGCAGGGAATAAAACTTCACAGAAAGAGCCAAAAACAACTGTGAATAAGAAAGTTGTAACAAGAAAGTTGGAGTCAAAAAAAAAAAAAGAAGAAGAAGGAAATAAAGCCAGCATTCAGAATGTCAATATATTTTTTTGTCCAGGAAATACGAAATGTCCTGTTTGAATCGATCTTCAGCCATTAAAAAACCGCAAGTTCCGGCGTCTCCGAGTCTAGATTACAGCTGCGTCTTGGCCCGGGGTACAATTTACCAGGTCTCATTTTCTGTGACACCGGTACTTATTTCTGTGTGTTCACCGGTATTTCAGGGAGACATCCTTATTTGCCATTTACTAATGTAACATTATGTTCACGACTCATTTGCTTAACATGTTGGTACGCAGCCTTGGATTGATTGAACTAAATACATTGACAGGTATCGATTGGCAATCTTAGAAGCCAACGAGAGCGAGTCCAAGGATATAGCAGACAACGGGAAATAAACCTGCAATTGACGTGCTTATGGGGTCGAAATGGAATCGAATCTTTTCATGCTACTGACAATATATTACTTATTAGTTTTGGTTTGGTTCGTTAGGTTTGTTAATCACCATATTCATTCCACAAATAGATACTTTATACATACCCCATGCAAGGAGGATTTAATACAGTGCGAAAGCCTCGCAGTTTCGACGGGGATTGATTGACTGATTGACTGATTGATTGATTTAAGAACCGACATCACATCATTCGGGGCATTCCCATAAGCGCTCCGTTCCCATCCCCAGAAGCCAGCAAAGAGTTCCAACCCCAATAGTACCAGTAGCAATCTGATTATATGTGCGTCTCGCCTTTCCTCTGAGCGTCGAGCATCGGCCAGATCCCCTCGTCACTCCTCGCTGTCTCATTCTTACCAGACCATGGTGATCCATTTGCTCCTCCGTGGTGTACACGTGCTCCCACAAGGCCGCAACCACTTCTGCCTTATCATGCATCAATACTCAACCAAGTTTTGCCGAGCCAGCCAATCTGTCCGCCTGTTCATTCCCCAGCACACCAGCACACCCCGGAGAAAGGATCCAGACGATGCTTGCCACCCGTGACTTCCGAAGCGAAGCAAGCCACTCGGGTATTCGACGGGGATTCAAAAGCCTATATACCATACCAACATTACGCATGTTATACTTGA
>JACEFZ010028447.1:145000-318286 GCA_014155875.1 Cepaea nemoralis
GGTCGACCCGCTTCTTAAAATTGGTAAAAGAAAAGAGTAGAAATGAGTCAAGAATCGGCACCGCAGCTCTTGGAACGTTCCCATGTGTCCTCCGTCCCCATCTTCAACAACCATTAAGAGTCTCAAAATCAATGGTACACATTGCAGTCTGATTATGTGTCCGCCTGGCCTTTTTTCAAGCACTAACTAAGGGCCAGATCCTTCTTGTAATTCCTTGCCCCACCATTCTTTCCAGGTCTTGATGATGAGGCATTATAAATCAATCTTCTTTCCAGGTCTTGATGATGAGGCATTGTAAATCAATCTTCTTTCCAGGCCTTGATAATGAGGCATTGTAAATCAATCTTCTTTCCAGGTCTTGATGATGAGGCTTTGTAAATCAATCTTCTTTCCAGGTCTTGATGATGAGGCCATTATAAATCAATCTTCTTTCCAGGTCTTGATGATGAGGCATTGTAAATCAATCTTCTTTCCACGCCTTGATGATGAGGCATTTTAAAGCAATCTTCTTTCCAGGTCTTGATGATGAGGCATTGTAAATCAATCTTCTTTCCAGGTCTTGATGATGAGGCATTGTAAATCAATCTTCTTTCCAGGCCTTGATGATGAGGCATTGTAAATCAATCTTCTTTCCAGGCCTTGATGATGAGGCCATTATAAATCAATCTTCTGTCCATTCCTTGATGATGAGGCATTGTTAATCAATCTTCTGTCTAGGCCTTGATGATGATGTCATCATAAATCAATCTTCTGTCCATTCCTTTATGATGAGGCATTGTAAATCAATCTTCTATCTAGGCCTTGATGATGAGGTCATTATAAATCAATCTTCTATCTAGGCGTTGATGATGAGGCAATTGTAAATCAATCTTCTATGGATTATATAAGAACAGTGTTGGGGGTTAACACTTAAAGAACGCAGGATTTCCCCTTGTTTGGTGATACAGTTTCTGTCTCATTGAGTTGTCAAGTATCGTCTTCTTGTTGTTCTTATTGTCCATGCCGTGTGGCTCTGATGATCATGTCTGTCACGAGTACAGCTAAACATTTCTGCTACCTATGTTCCTCCACGCAATGTTGTCAAACTATCCAGTACCTTCTCTCTTGCTTCCTCTCACATCACACCTGTCTTTCCACCCTCCAGCTTCTCCTTATCATGGCATGCCCAAAGAATGTGCATAGTCGTCTTCTAATTCTAATAAGCAGTTCTCTTTATGAGTTAATCTATTTCAAGATATCTTCAATATTGATGTTATCTGTACACAGTACGTCATTCTTCTATAAAACCATGTACATAGCTTCCACGTAAGTCCTCACTTTCTAATATAGCCCTGCAGGTTAAGGTTACTTATTTCCAAGTTGTAAAACTGTTGAAAAGTTAGTTCAATGTCCTTTACATGCCATCACAATTATCCCCACTATTTATTGGTTGTTTGTGATGTTCTAGGAAACTTTACATTCACTAGTTTCCCTGTCCTATGTTAAAATTCCCGAGAGAAGACTGGACTCAACAAGCACATCTTTAAACTTATTATCTGTTGGGATTATTGACTGACTTTGGTCTACACTCCTCTCTTATGTCTTTCCTTCCATATATCTATTTCTTTCACTCTCTCTATTATTCCCTCAACACATACTCCGACAACAGTTCCTTTCAACGATAAGATAAAAGATTTATTAATAAAAAAAACTATGTCTGGTGTAGGTATGGATATTGTCTATGTAGTTGGTATGTTCTTCTAGTGTGGGTTGCCAGATAAGATGTAGATAGATAGTCTCCGTGGTTTCTCTCGTCTCTTCTCTCAGCTAGAGTACAGGACATGACATAGATACAGAACGGTCTCACCCTGACAGCTCCGTCTGCTTGAGTCGGTAGATATATCCGTTTTTTGTAATGAAAAAATGTTCACCACTGTATGAATGTATTTAACCCGATCACCATATGCTGTCAGCGTAAACTGCATGGTTTGTATTATCTTATAGCGTTCTTAATTCCATCCTGGAAAACACATCTAGTTTCTATTGTTCTCTATTTTTGTCCTGTAAAAGTTCTACACTTAATTGATATAGGCACTTTGTATGCACCTTGCAACTCTACGATACTGAGTAATTTGAGTCTTTTTTCTTTAGTTTGGATGATCTCTATTTTCCATTCTCTGTCCTCCTGACTTATTAAGATGCCACTTCTTTTCCTTCCTTTCTTATGCACAAGTGTCGTGCTTTATTTCTTTAAAGTGCTTTCTTGTGGATTATCAACACTGGGTGATCTTGACCACAGCCATCTGTGTAATCTCTTAGTTGATAAGTCCCGCACTGGTAAGGAAACCTGTGTGATATACATTTAATTATGAGATCTGTGTCTGCGTCCTCTTCCCTCCTATGTGAGTGTCTTTTCCTCCAGCCGAAATGAAAAGGCTTCCGAAAACACCCACTCTGACATAGGATAGAAGATTCACCTAATCGTCTATACTATTCCTACTAATAGAAAGTAATGTTAAATGCACTTCACGCACATCTATATTCATATCCTAAACTATATCTAATATCTTTATACCTTATTTAGGCATCTATGTTCCTGGAATCGAAATAACACTTAGCGAATAACACACTATTATCCCCTCTTTCCATCATTAGGGACGTGTATTTCTATTCCCACTCAAGAACATATCTCCTTCAGGTCAGTTTGGAACACACACTAACTTTACACAAAGAATTGACCCTCTTTATATCGGTCATTTCTGCCGCATAGTCCTTGACATTGCTGGACCCATCGCATCCAGACTGCATTATCATTGTTTAGTGGAAAATTCCAGCTCTGAACCGTTTCCATTCTTCATACATTCAGACCGCAATATGCTATCCGATAATGCTGTCTGCCTTAGTCGCAAAACCAATTTTTCCACGCGACAGTTTTACCTGCGCGGTTAGCCTCCTTCTGGGTCTTGACCTAGAAACTCATGCGCCTGGTCACTCCTTTGTTAACCCTTCTCCTACCTGGGTAGTCGAGGTATGCAGTCGTCCATCTGGGAATCGTTAACTCTTCAGTATTTCACTACAGAGGCCCCCTCTTAAGAGATTAGACCGCGTCGAATCTTTCTCACTGTAGGTTTGATTCCCATGATCCACAATCCTAATCTTCTTCCTCCGGAGCTGAATGTCTGGATAAAAAATCTGCTCCTACATTCTCCTTTCCAAAGTATTCCACTGTGAAGTCCCGTTGCCGCAACAACTTCCATCACATCCACCGTGCGTTGAGCTTCTGCGAAGTGGCTATTAACACCACGTTTTGATGATATGATTGGATCCTCACATGCTCACTTCATTATCCAGTAGGCGCTCTAATTGACACCCTACTATACTACTAACGACTGAAACTAGTGTTGGCTCCTCGCTCCTGTACGTTCAGTCGACCTACTTTCGACTTGCGTCAGCGACGGCTCACAATACAGACGGATTGTCCCATCCTGATTGTAACACTGCTTCCATGTCCTCTTGGTTTCCCCCGGTTTTTCCTCTGGGGATGTTCCGCCTCGTCCTCCTCGGACCGAGTCGTCTTTCCCAAACCTCCTGGACTTTTTCTTCCAGGACCATCTTGGGCGATATTGTATCTGGTCAGCCAATCTTTGGTTGGAGTCCTGGGTAATTCTCGCTTTTCCCGACGTTACCCACCCCTTCTGAACTTTGTTACCTGTGAAACTTTCACTCTGGTCCTTTCCCTGACTTGTGATTTCCCTCCTCCTGTCGTTGGGTAAATCTGACCTATCACGTACTGTCCCATAGGCCCTCCTATGTTGTACTGGCGATCTCTGGTCTTCGTCTGGACTGGTAACCTTTGTCCCAATGGCTGCCATCACCATAAAGTGTGAAGCTTTGCTCCCGGATCTCTCCTCATATTTCCGAATGAGATGTCTAGGGAGATTTTTCTTCTCTTCCCCGATCCGTATTTTGTAGATGTTCCTGGACACCACCTTTTCCACAGGATAAGGTCCTTTCCATCCTACTTGGAGTATATTGGTCTCTGCTGGACTCCACACTTCCACTTTGTCTTCCACTTTAAGAGCTAGTTTCCTCTTAATTCGCTTGTTGGGTGGTGCTCTCTGGCACTCCGAACAAGACTTCACCCACCGGCGTACATCTCCGGTCATTCCTGGCCAGCAATAATGGCCGGATATTTTCTGCAAGGTCTCTCTGACACCCATATGTCGATTCTCGCCTATGATGTGTCCACTCTGAAGAATATGAGGACGGTGGGTCTCTGGAACCACCCACTGCTCGTGCAGGTTATCTCCCCTCCCAGCTCTCCGATAGAGTAGTTGATTCTTCAGAAAGTACTGTCCCCGTTCTGGTGGCTCAGCACTTCTTTGCAGCTTCCTGTAGCAAGGATGCAACGTAGTATCCTTCCTCTGGGCAGTATGCAATTCTCCTATCTCCGAGTTGTCGCATAGTGTCTCTGCCTCTTTTTCCTTCCTTGAGATCCACTGACTACTGTTCCCTGGTGGGCTTGCTGTTTGGGCATCCCCAAAAAGACATATTTCGTGCCAATGATCATTGGAAATAAGGAGTCAGATAATACAGCAGCTGGAATAATGCCCGTGACGTACCTGGATTTAATCTCCACCTTGGCGATTGGCAGCGTCATGGTAACAGCACTCCTCATTGCCGGCTGTATTTCTATAGTCTCCCCTGTAAATTGGTCTGGGCTTACCAAGCTGGCGTCCACCACCGCTTCCCCATCCAAACCGGTATCGTAGAGACAAGCAACCTGCTGGCCATTGACTTCAATAAGTTCAACCACAGGTGGTCTCTCTTGGTCCTGAGTGTCTTTCATCTCCTTGACCGTTTCCTTGCCTTCCTCTTTTGATTCCTCGAGGTTGGTTATGCAATTGGCGTGTTTGGCCTTGCATCTGCAGTCCACAGTAGTATGTGTTGTCGACTGGCAGTGTGTGCACTCTGTTCCCTTCCTAGGTTTCCGTGTGTCCTTTTTGTTCCTTTCTCCTTCGCCGACCTCAGCCTTGTCTGTGATCACCGATGTAGGAATCACTTTGCATGCTGTGAAGTAAGAACTTTTAGGTTTCGATCTGCAGTCTTTTGTGTTGTGGGAGGCCGCCCTGCAAAATGCACACCACTTTTCAGACCACTGTCGTTTCGCTTGAGAATTCGAGGTGCTCTGGTTTCCTACCTTCACCTTCTCTGAACTCTCCTCTGTGTGCTTTATATAAGGTTCCCCTTTTTCTCCTTCCCAGTTTTTATGTTTCTTTTTCTCTGGTTTCTCCTGACCTTTGGTTTGTGTACTTAGTTCCTCAGTTTCACCATGTACTTCCACGAATCGTTCTGCCAGCTTATTCACCACATCAATCCGTTCCGCCCCTTGTTCTCCTAAGAAGGTTCTGAGAGGTTTCGACATTTGCTTTCGCATTTGGTCTACCACCATCATCTCTTCGAGACTCTCATAATCCCTCGTGAATTCTGCCAAGTCCATCCATTTCTGGAGATAGGATTTCAGCCTCAGACTGTAGGCGGCGAATAGTTCTCCCGGCTCTCGTCTAGACGATCTAAACTTCTTCCTATACGTTTGTGCGGTGATGTCAAAATGTTTCATCAAAGCTGCTTTTAATTCCTCGTAATTATTTTCCTGTCCTGGTGGTAAGCGTGTGTACACTTCAAATCCCGAACCGATTAAACCCTGGGATAGTTTAAGAGCCCATCTGCTCCGATCCAGCCCCATAGCGACTGACATTGCTTCGAAACGAGATGCGTACTGGTCAAAGCGTTCCTTAGACTGATCGTAGACAGCTAAGGGAAACTTCATGGCATGGTAACCATGTCCACTCATATGGGTTGCACCAGGTGAAGAAGAATTTCCTTCCACTCCATCTATTTCTCCCTTAGTTTGTGTCTTGAGTTCTAGCTCTTTCATGCGGTATTCATGTTCTCTGATCTTTGTGGCTTCTTCTGCATCCAACCTCTTTTTGGTCTGTTCCGCTTCAGCATCTAACCGCTTGTTGATTTGTTCCATTTCCATGCGTTTCAATTCCCACTCAGTCTTCCGATCTTCTCTTTCCGCTTGACGAATTTCTCTCTCTCGTTCTTGTATGTAATCAGTTAGCTCGGAACCAGCTAAACCAATTGCCTCCCCCGTTGGCCCTCAGTTCGGCTGTAGTTACTTTAGGAGTTGCCATAGTTACAGCAGATAAGTCAGCACGTTGAGTAAAGACACCTCAGGCAGTAAAGAATACTCACTATAAACCGATAATCTACCTAGAACCTATATCATTTATCTATATCTATTACTTATTATAAATCTCCAATACCACACAGTACATCACAACCACTCTCTCATCCACAAGAGGAGATATAGGATAAAGACTTATGTAGACGTGTGACCGTGTGATTAGGTATGTAATGTGTCTTACCACCTATCCACATTCACTCTGTCTGGAACTTTCTCACTGCAAAGTCACCAGCATTAATGAAATGTTTATACCATAAATGTAATGGCACCATATATCCAATGGACGTCCTTCCATTAAAAGTCATCAATGTATACTACTATTTATTCCAATCAGTATGTCCCAACATGTAGGTACTCCGCTATGCCTGTGCCAATATGCAAGTACCCCTTTATGCATATGCCATGTTATGCTTTCCGGTCATATGGGTATTCTGTATGTACGTATCCCGCTCGCTCCACCAATTATGTCCTATGTTAAAATTCCCGAGAGAAGACTGGACTCAACAAGCACATCTTTAAACTTATTATCTGTTGGGATTATTGACTGACTTTGGTCTACACTCCTCTCTTATGTCTTTCCTTCCATATATCTATTTCTTTCACTCTCTCTATTATTCCCTCAACACATACTCCGACAACAGTTCCTTTCAACGATAAGATAAAAGATTTATTAATAAAAAAAACTATGTCTGGTGTAGGTATGGATATTGTCTATGTAGTTGGTATGTTCTTCTAGTGTGGTTGCCAGATAAGATGTAGATAGATAGTCTCCGTGGTTTCTCTCGTCTCTTCTCTCAGCTAGAGTACAGGACATGACATAGATACAGAACGGTCTCACCCTGACAGCTCCGTCTGCTTGAGTCGGTAGATATATCCGTTTTTTGTAATGAAAAAATGTTCACCACTGTATGAATGTATTTAACCCGATCACCATATGCTGTCAGCGTAAACTGCATGGTTTGTATTATCTTATAGCGTTCTTAATTCCATCCTGGAAAACACATCTAGTTTCTATTGTTCTCTATTTTTGTCCTGTAAAAGTTCTACACTTAATTGATATAGGCACTTTGTATGCACCTTGCAACTCTACGATACTGAGTAATTTGAGTCTTTTTTCTTTAGTTTGGATGATCTCTATTTTCCATTCTCTGTCCTCCTGACTTATTAAGATGCCACTTCTTTTCCTTCCTTTCTTATGCACAAGTGTCGTGCTTTATTTCTTTAAAGTGCTTTCTTGTGGATTATCAACACTGGGTGATCTTGACCACAGCCATCTGTGTAATCTCTTAGTTGATAAGTCCCGCACTGGTAAGGAAACCTGTGTGATATACATTTAATGAGATCTGTGTCTGCGTCCTCTTCCCTCCTATGTGAGTGTCTTTTCCTCCAGCCGAAATGAAAAGGCTTCCGAAAAAACCCACTCTGACATAGGATAGAAGATTCACCTAATCGTCTATACTATTCCTACTAATAGAAAGTAATGTTAAATGCACTTCACGCACATCTATATTCATATCCTAAACTATATCTAATATCTTTATACCTTATTTAGGCATCTATGTTCCTGGAATCGAAATAACACTTAGCGAATAACACACTATTATCCCCTCTTTCCATCATTAGGGACGTGTATTTCTATTCCACTCAAGAACATATCTCCTTCAGGTCAGTTTGGAACACACACTAACTTTACACAAAGAATTGACCCTCTTTATATCGGTCATTTCTGCCGCATAGTCCTTGACATTGCTGGACCCATCGCATCCAGACTGCATTATCATTGTTTAGTGGAAAATTCCAGCTCTGAACCGTTTCCATTCTTCATACATTCAGACCGCAATATGCTATCCGATAATGCTGTCTGCCTTAGTCGCAAAACCAATTTTTCCACGCGACAGTTTTACCTGCGCGGTTAGCCTCCTTCTGGGTCTTGACCTAGAAACTCATGCGCCTGGTCACTCCTTTGTTAACCCTTCTCCTACCTGGGTAGTCGAGGTATGCAGTCGTCCATCTGGGAATCGTTAACTCTTCAGTATTTCACTACATTCCCATTGTTAGAAAGAGAGTTCTTGCAAGTTACATAGAAACAATTTTAACATACGACTGCAAATTCTGGACAATTAGTAAAGAGATGGAAAAAAATTCTCCGGAAGCATTGAAGACTTGGTTTCATAGAAGGATGCTGAAAATCAATTGGAGAGCCTAAAGGAAACATCTGAGGATATTTTGAGGAAAGCTAAGTCGCAAAGACAACTTATCACAAACAATGATAACAAAGAGGCAGTCATTGCTTTTTGGGCATAACAAACACTGGAACATATCGTGACAACCGGAAAGATTTGCGGAAATAGAGATAGAGGAAGACAGCGGGATAAGATTCTTGACAGTTTTGTGCCATGGCAAGGAAGAAAGTCAACACAGGAATTGAGCCATGACGTTAGCGATCGCATTTTGTTTAAAGGCTCATGCTCGTGTCTAACCCACGTCAGCCGGTAAGACACTTGGTGATGATCATCATAAGTTTACCATTAACTGGCATCTGTAGCTTAGGGTGTAGTGATACGCGCAGTCTCATGATTCCCAGACATACTGAGTCGATGGTTTAAAATCAGCCGCGGGCAATTTGGAAGCAAACTGCTTGTCGTTTTTTTCCATGGTATGAGGCGTCGACCGCTCAAAGGCAATGGCAAACTGCTGAAGACAAATAACTTAGTTAATTACAAATTAAATAAATGCAGGTGTTGATGGTGCATTGTCCTGTGAAAGCTTATGAACTAACATTACCACTGCTTTTTTGAACGACCGACGCTCATACCCTTGTGAAAATCAACACAAAGCAGTCTGCTCCCAAATCCCTGCAGCTGACTCTGAACCCGTTATGTCGTGATTGTGAAACTGTGTTCACGGCCCATATCCCACAGACGCTGTGACGTCAGATTGTGCAATCTAAAACAAGCATTTAATCTGGAAGTGTACACAACAGACAGACCACAGACACAGCAAGAACACGATATTGTATGTTGAAGCTGGAAAGGGGGGGGGGGGGAGCACAAATGGAGGTTGTCTTAAATGAAATGACCAAATGCGACTAGAAAAAGAGGCCGACCATGTAAACGATGAACAGAGGTAATCACAGAGTCCATGGAAATCTAGGTATGAACCCCATAAACATGCATTCTCCCGCTATTTATCCTTAACCTCGACACCGCAAGGCATAAGAGGAACAATTGGTGAGATGAGATGAATGGCGTCATGTCCGTTACACTACAGAAAACCAACAACAAAAATTGCCACAAATATAAATGTATCTCACAAAGAATTATAGCCCAAACCGGACAAATAAATTCACTATAAATGTATTCTTTTGGGAGGAGACAGTAAGTGGGATATACATGACATATTCCATTCACCAACTATAATATACAGCAAAGAGAGATAGAGAGTGGAATTTCCTAGGCGTGAACAAGCAGCGGTGCGAAGTGCTTGTAGTACTGGTTTCTCCGTAGTTTATGTTTTAAATATCCTTCCGGGGATGTCCGACTTCATCCAGGATAATCTCTGTTGAAAGAATCTCCGAAATATATGGCAGACCAAACTAGGTTGGAATAGAGTTGAGGATTTCTATACGCGAAATATATGGCCCGACCAACATTAAGTCGGAACAGAGCGGGAGCAGACATAAATCGTGAAGCATATAAGCCTGATGTATAATAACACAAATAGAATTTAGCGATAGTGTGTTTATGAAAAGAGGCCAGCTTGGAAATTCTATTTCGATAATATATATCTACTTTATCCAGAAAGGAAATATCATACTGATAATGATGATAAAAGCTTTAACAACAATAATGATGATGATAATAATAATAATAATAATAATAATAATAGCAAAACATGGGTTAAACGGCACGAGGATAGACTTCACTGCACTGGGTTGTATCACATGAGGCCTCTCTCTCTCTCTCTCTCTCTCTCTCTCTCTCTCTCTCTCTCTCTCTCTCTCTCTCTCTCCGCAGAGCATCTAACCGCCTTCCGAGAGAGTTGCACGGAGAGCGAGCTACTAGCTCCGACGACGCCCTCCAGAGGTCTCGGAAATAAACTGCATTCGAGAACCGACTGGTGGAGTCCGAATGCAAACCTGCGACCTCCTGAACACGAGGTGATCGACTTACCCACCTAACCCTGGACAACCCCAATAATAGTAAAGATAATAAGAATATCGCGAAATGATAATGGTGATGATGATAATGATGATGATGATGATGATGATGATGATGATGATGATGATGATGATGATGATAGTAATAATAATAATTGTTACAGTACCAGACACCTCCCGATTGCTAAAAATTTTCCCGGGAAAAAACCAGGGGGGGCCTCCCCGGGAAATTTAACCCAAAAAAATTCAAAAAAAAGGGGGAAATTTTGGCTGGGGGGGAAAACCAATTTTTAATTTTTTTTTTGGGAAAATTTCCTTGGGGTTCCCCCCCAAAGGAAAAAGGGTTTAAAAACCCCTTTGGCAAAAAAGGGGAAAATTTTTCCCCCGGGAAATTTTCCCCCCAACACCCCCCCCGGGGGGGAAAAAAAAAGGGGGAAAATTTTTTTGGTTTTTAAAAAAAGGGGGGGTTTTTTTGGAAAAAAAAATTTTTTTTTGGGTTTTAAAACCAAAAAAATTTCCCCTTTTTAAAAGGGAAAACCTTTTTTTTAAAAAAATTTTTTTTAAAAAAAAAAAAAAAACCCCCCCCCCTTTTTTTTTTTAAAAATTTTCCCTTTTTTCCCCCCCCCCCTTTTTCCCCCCCCCCCCCCCCCTTTTCCCCCCCCCGGGGGCCCCCAAGGGAATTTTGGCCCCCCCCCCCAAAAAAAAAAAATTTAAACCAAAAAAAAAGGGGGGTTTTTTTCCCCCAACCCGGAAAAAAATTTTTTTTGGAAAAAAAAAAAAAATTTTAAAGGAAATTTGGGGAAATTGTTTAAAATTTAATTTTTTTTTTTTTCCCCCCCCGGGGGGCCCCCCAAAATTTTTTAAAAAAAAAAAAAAAAATTTTTTTTTTAAACCCTTTTTTTTTTTTTTTCCCCCTTAAAAAATTTTCCCCTTTATTTTTTCCCCCCCTTTTAAAATTTACCTCGAAAGGGAAAATTTTAAAATTTTTTTTTTTAATTTTTTTAAAAAAAAAGGGAAAAAGGGGAAAAATTTTTTTTTTTTTTTTTTTTTAAAAAATTTTTTTTTTTTCCCCCGGGGGCCCTTTAAAAGGGGGGCCCCCCCCGGGGGTTTTTTTTTTTTTTGGGGGGAAAAAAAATTTTGGGGAAAAAAAAAAAAATTAAAATTTTTTTTTTTTTTGGAATTTTTTTTTTTTTTTTTTAAAAAAAAAATTTTTTTTTTTTAAATTTTTTTTTTTTGGGGAAAATTTTTTTTTAAATTTTAAAAATTTTTAAAAAAAAAAAAAAAAAAAAATTTTTTTAAAATTTCCGGGGGGGAAAAAGGGGAATTAAAACCCCCCTTTTAAGGGGTTTCCCTTTTAAAAAAAAAAATTTTTCCAAATTTTTTAAAATTAATTTAAAAAAACCCCCTTTTTTTTAAAAAAAAAAACCCCCCTTTTAAATTGGGTTTTTTTTTTATTTTTTTTCCCTTTTTTTCTTTTTTAAAACCCGGGAAGTAAAAATTTGGGTTTTTTAATTTTTTTTTTTTTTTCCAAAAAAAAACCCCCTTTTTTTAAAAAAATTTTTTTAAATTCCCCCTTTCCCTTTGGTTGGGGGTTTTTTTTTTTAAAAATTTTTTGGGGGTTTTTGGGTGGGGGGTTTTTGGGGGTTTTGCTTTTTTTTTTTTTTGGGGGGGGGGGGTTTTTTTTTCCTTTTTTTTTTGGGGGGGGGGCCCCCCTTTTGGGGGGCGGGTTTTTTTTGGGGGGGGGGGGGGGGGGGGGTTTTTTTTGTGGGGGGGGGGGGTTTTTTTTTTTTGGGGGGGTTTTTTTTTTTTGGGGGGGTTTTTAAAATTTTTACTTTTTTTTCCCCAAAAGAAAAAATTTTTTAAAATTTAAAAAAAAAAGGGGCCCTTTTCCCCTTTTTTTTTTTTTCCCCCCGGGGGACCCCCAAAAAAAAAAAGGGGCCCCCCAAAAAAAGGGGTTTTAAAAATTTTTTTAAAGAGGGGGAAAAAAAATTTTTTTAAAAAAAAAAACCCTTTAAATTTTTTTTTTTAAAAAAATTCGGGGGGAAAAAAAAATTTGGGGGGGTTTTTTTTGAACTAACCCCCCCCTTTTTTTTTTTTTTAAAAAATTTTTTAAAATTTTTTTGGGAAAAAAAAAATTTTTTTTCCCTTTTTTTTGGGGGGGGTTTTTAAAAAAAAAAATTTTTTCCTTTTTCCCCCGGGGGGGGGGGAAAGAAAATTTTTTTGGGGCCCCCCAAAAAAGGGGGGGGGTTTTTTAAAAATTTTTTTTTTTTTTTTTAAAAAAAAAATTTTTTTAAAAAAAAAAAATTTTTTTAAAAAATTTTTTTTTTAAAATTTTTTTTGGGCCCTTTTGGGGGGTTTTAAAAAAAGGGGGGGGGGGTTTTTTTTTTTTAATTTTTGGGGTTTTGGTTTTTAAAATGAAATTTTCCCTTCCGGGAAAGGGGGGTTTTTTTTAAAAAATTTGGGGGGGGTTCAATTAAAGGGGGGGGTTTTGGGGGGGGGGTTTGGCCCCAAACCCCCCCTTTTTTTTTTAAAAAATTTTTTTAATTAAAAAAAGGGGGGGGGGAAAAAAAAAACCGGTTTTTTTTCCCTTCCTTCCCCAAAAATTTTTAAAAAACCCCAAAAAAAAAAACCCGGGGGAAAAACCCTTTTTTAAAAACCCCAAAAAAAAAAATTTTTTAAAAAAAATTTTTTTTTTTCCCCCCCCTTTTTTTAAATTTAAAAATTTTTTAAAAAAAAAAAAAACCCCCCCCCCCCCTTTTTCCCCCCCCCCAAAAAAAAAATTTTTTAAAAAAAGGAAAAAGGGGGAAAAAAAAAAAATTCCCAAAAAACCCCCTTTTTAAATTTTTTTTTTTAAAAAATTTTTTTTCCCAAGAAAAAATTCCAAACCCTTTTTTTCCTTTTCCAAGGGGAAAAAACCCCCCCCGGGGGGGGGTTTAAATTTAAAAAAAGCCAAAAATTTTTAAAAAAAGTTTCGGGAAAATTTTTTTTAAAAAAAATTAAAAAAAAAAAATTTTTAAAAATTTTTTTTTCCCCCTTTTTTTTTTTTTTTTTAAATTTTTTTTTTAAAAAGGAATTTTTTTAATTTTTAAAAAAAAAAAAAACTTTAAAAATTTGGGGGGAAAAAAAAAAAAAAAAGGGGGGGGGGGGTTTTTTAAAAAAAAAATTTAAAAAGGGGGGGAAAAATTTTCCCAAAAAAAAAAAAAAAAAATTTTTCCCTTTTCCTTTTTTTTTTTTTTTTTTAAAAGGGCCCGGGTTGGGCCGGGAAAATTTTCCCCCCGGGTTTTTTTTCCCCCTTTTTTTTTTTTCCCCGGGGAAAAAAAAACCCCGGTTTTCCAAAAAAGGCGGTAGGTGTGATATTGACCCCATCACCCATTGAGTGGCTATTGGTCTAAGACTTTTCAACTAACATAATATATCCGATACACATCACGACGTGACAAGCAACCCTTTAGTTAGTTAGTGACTGACTGAAAGCTTGAATTACTTAGATACTTAGTTACTTATTTACTGACTGACAGCTTGAATTACTTAAATACTTAGTTACTTATTATTAGGTGGGTGACTGATAGCTTAAATTACTTAGATACTTAGTTACTTATTTACTGGCTGACAGCTTGAATTACTTAGATGCTTAGTTACTTATTTACTGACTGGCTGAGTTACTTAGTTACTTACGTATTGACTTACTTACTTACTATTTGTAATCAGACATTAGAATGAAAGGAAAGAGCATTTAGTCTAGAGCTGTACGCAACAAGTGGACCACAGACAACATATACTCAATAAGCCTCAAAGCATTAAAAAGTTCCGAATCGTAAACAAATGTTCCATGATTGAAGATGCTGCTGTGCCGGAAAAAGATGTGGTAACACAACCTCAATTACATATAATGGTGGACCTTGGTTCTGTGCAACCATGACATATAAATACATTTAATAGAGTATATTAAGCTGGTGTTGTCGACGGCTAAAAAAAGAAGTCTATGGACCAGCAATCTGTTAGTGCTGATGTATTTATTCCCGAAGGAGATTGTTTCTCTGAGTTACCATTATGAAGATAAGTGGACGAAGCAATGAATTTCGTTATAATTAAATGCGAACGTTATAAATCTGTAGAAATGGAGACTATTTTGTTATTATACTTCAACATATTTATTAGAAACTTAAAAAATCGAATGCTATGTTTCGGATTAATTTAGCGAGGCAACGAATGAAATCAAAAAGCGATAGAATGTTTGAAAGCGATAGAAAGCTAAGGCAAAGAATTTAGGAGGGAGAAGCAGAGAGAGAGAGAGAGAGAGAGAGAGAGAGAGAGAGAGAGAGAGAGAGAGAGAAAGAGAGAGAGAGAGATTGAGAGAGAGTGAGAGATTGAGAGAGAGAGACAGATTGAGAGAGAGAGAGATAGATTGAGAGAGAGAGAGAGAGAGAAAGAGAGAGAGAGATTGAGAGAGAGAGAAAGAGAGAGATTGAGAGAGAGAGAGAGAGAGAGATTGAGAGAGAGAGAGAGAGAAAGAGAGAGATAGAGAGAGAGAGATTGAGAGAGAGAGAGAGAGAAGGAGAGACAGAGAGATACAGAGAAACGGCAAGTAGACAACCAAGCACAAATAAAGACACATCAATCAGCGGACCAATAAACAAGCGTACGGCTAACTAGATATGTTCGCCTGGATGAGCGACCGATGGATTTATGGTCAAACAGACACACATTTAGACGGGCAATCGAAAAAACTGGGCGACTGACCGACTTACCAATGGGAAGGCTGGCACGAAGGATGGTTGGACATACAGACATAAAGACGGTAAACTGACAGACAGACAAAACCAACCCATCGATCGGCAGACAGAAATAGACCGACAAACTGACGAACTGGGAAACTTTCGTCCTGACCCTGTACCGAATGCCATCTTCCAGGGGACTGTTTTACAGTGCTCTTCTTGTACTCTCAAAGCTAAGAGACAAACTATAGTCTGTCCAGAAATGAATGCCTTCATTCACGATCAATTATTTTGAAAACTGTCTGTTGCATTGTTATGAAATTTTTCCTGCCATCTTATATTTACCCCCACCTAAGGAATATGTCTTTGATAGGTCCAAAGGCAACTTAAATCATGGAAAGCGGCGACATTTCTTTGATGTTTTGGTAAAAAACAAGTGATTTCTCGCTAACAAACTTGTTTTACAGTAATGCCCCGTTCCACTACGCGAGGCTCTTGTCATAAGGCCTATCCCATTTCCCACGAGAAAATTAACTATTCAACGCTAATGCTTCCGTGTGAAGACGTAATACATGTAATAATGTGCACTTCATCTCTGAACCGTAAATTATATATCGCATATAAACAAACTTTGAAATCGGCTGTACAATCTCCAGAACAAACATTTTATTTTTTTTTGTGTTGGGTGGACATAATGATAAGGTTATATGCTAAATCTCATCATTTTCCTCTCAGTTGGTTACTGAGATATGGAATTTTATATTTTGGGCAGACAAAAGTAAACAGACTATAGTTGCATCGTTAGCGGCGACCCCAGGTCGTGACCAGTGTGAAAACGTGTCATTGACCCAGGTGCCTGGGTTTGTGGGACAGAAGATCTTAGAGAATATATCGAGAGAATATACTGTAAGATGTAAGATGATAAAGAATACATCATGAGAATCCATTGTGGGATAGAAGATGTTGAGATTATAGCTTGTGAATACATTGTGGGATAGAAGATGACAAAGAATATGAAATTAGAAAGTATTTTGGGGTTAGAAGATGACGGAAAATAGAGCGCGAGAATTGATTGTGAGATAGAAGATGAAAGAAAATAACATAATAATCTATTGTGGGGAAAGAATATTGCAATTGGAATAACATGACAAAAACATTGTGGGATAGAAGAAGACACATAATATAGCATAAGAGAACAGAAAAAGAGTTTTCTGGGATAGAAAATAACACAGAATATAGCGTGAGAAAAAAGGGAGCAGTTTGTGGGTTAAAGAAAATGACAATAAATTATAACATGAGAATCCAAAAAAGATAATAGATAGAAAATAACAAAGAATATAACATCGGAAAAGACAGAAAATGACAAAGAATATAGCATCTGAATAGACAGAAAATTACAAAGAATATAGCATCAGAATAGTCAGAAAATTACACAGAATATAGCATCAGAATAGACAGAAAATTACAAAGAATATAACAACAGAATCCAGAAAATGGTTTCTCAGATGTAATATAATAACGAATATATTATAATAATCTAAACAAAAAGAATTGCGGGATAAATAATGGCAAAAAACATAGCATGAGAATCCTGGAAATGATAAAGTCTTTATCAGGGTAAGTCACAAGAACCTTAACTTACTAATTTTCATCCTTATCGTCTTGTATCTTGCGTGGACGATCAAGTTTCTCCACACATCTCCGTCCCTGGTGTTCTAGATCAAGTCTCTCCACAGATTTCCGTCCCTGGTCTTCTAGATCACACAGATCTCCACCCCAAATGTTCTAAATCATGTCTCTCTACATATCCCCGTCCCCGGTGTTCTAGATCATATCTATCCACAGATCTCCGTCCCTGATGTTCTAGATCATGTCTCTCCACAGATTTCCGCCCTTGGTGTTCTAGATCAATTCTCTCCACCTTTCTCCAACACAAATGCTCTAGATCATGTCCCTCCACAGATCTCCGTCCCAAATGTTCTAGATTATGTCCCTCCACAGATCTCCGTCCCTGGTGTTCTAGATCAAGTCTCTCCAGAGATCTCTGTCCCAAATGTTCTATATTATGTCTATCCACAGATCTCCGTATCATATTTTCTAGATCATGTCTCTTCACAGATCTCCGTCCCTGGTGTTTTAGATCATGTCTCTTCACAGATCTCCGTCCCTGGTGTTCTAGATCAATTCTCTCCACAGATCTCCGTCCCAAATGTTCTAGTTCATGTCTCTTCACAGATCTCCGTCCCTGGTGTTCTAGATCAATTCTCTCCACAGATCTCCGTCCCAAATGTTCTAGTTCATGTCTCTTTACATATCTCCATCCCTGGTGTTCTAGATCAATTCTTTCCACAGATCTCCGTCCCAAATGTTGTAGATTATGTCTATCCACAGATCTCCAACCCAAATGTTCTAGATCATTTCTCTCCACAGTTGTCCGTCCCAAATGTTCTAGATCATGTCTCTCCATAGAACTCTGTCCCTGGTGTTCTAGATCAAGTCTCTCCACAGATATTCGTACCTGGTGTTCTAGATCAAGTCTCTCCACAGATCTCCGTCCCTGGTGTTCTAGATAAAGTCTGTTAATAACCTTCATCCATGCCATCGTCTTAGGCCATCAAGCACCATTTCTCTCGGTCTCCCCCAACCTCTACTACCTCTCAACTGTCCAGTCGTCATGATGCACTCGAATGCCTGTCTTTTCAATATACCACCAAAGAAAGCCGGCTATCGTGTCCTTACTGTTGATTATGACTTTATAATTTCATTAGCCTTTCCCAGGCAATCGCTGTTAGTTATTTTAACTGTTTGAGGTATTCACAATATTTATTTCAGAAACCATATTCCCGTTGACCCCAGGCACCCCTTAATCCGTTAGTTTACGTTATATTATGCACTTCCATACAGCAGACCAGGTTCAATTTACGCTTTCATTTTACAGTAGTAATGTAGCACTTACAAGTTAAAGTTATGTGCATATATTCTTTACAAGACGTGGCAATCAATTCCATCATTTATGGAAGTTTGTAATTTATTTTCCAAGCCATTTTCGCATCAGTAGTTTCCCATTGCTTCCTGAACAGCCGAATCCCACGCTATTATAAAGATCAACACAAAGCTATCTGCTTCCAAGTTGCCTGCTTCGGATTTCAAACTCGATATGTCGGGATTGTGAATCTGCGTTTACTAATACCTAAGCCGCAGACGCAGTGCAACGCTTGAAGCCATAATAAGATGCATTCTACATTATCTATACTTTATAACAATCTGGTACAACAATGTGTCCTGCACACAACACATATTTTCATCATTTTCTTTGTTTTTAGGCTTGCTTTCTCGACGTTCCAATGTTCGGGATCGTTGAAAATCACATTAAGTTTAACTTCCATTTTTTTACCCTGAAGAAAAGTTCAAATTAGAGATTTCTAGTTGTGTGAATGTGATATGGGCAGGGGAGGAGAATAGCTGGTGTGGCCAGACAGTTTCCCAGACTTTAAGGAATTGATTTCTTGTCTTGAGGTCAGCTTGGCCGAACGGATAACAGCACTCGGTCTAAACATTCGGTGTGCTGGTGCTGAGGTAGCTGGTTCAGCCAAGTACACCGGTCAGTTAGACTGGCTTCTCGTCCTTGACTTGTGGACGTAAATTACAATTACCTCTGGAGGAAGAGTGGGTTCGCGTGATGGTAAGGGGCACTGGTAATAGGGAAAGCTATTCCCCAAGCAAACATCGGTTAAGTGCACTGGATTTAGTAGTACGTGTACGGACTAGGCTTGAGTTTAAAGCGGGTTAGCGCAAAAAAAAAAACAAAAAAACACTAGTGTGTATCACACTGGGATTCGAACCTGCCGTGTCGAACACCTGCACCCCAGTGTGGCCACGTAAAGTGTTCACAATGTTTAGTCTAGACTCCAGAGTAACCTCTGGGAGCCTGGGTAGTCTAGTCGCTAGAAACTTGCCTGCCGTTCACGGCGTCACGGGTTCGTTCCGCGGGCTGGGGAATTCGGATTTTTCAAACTTGACCTGGACTCCGAGGCCAACAAAGGTAAAATGGGTACCACGAATGTCTTGGGAAGTAAAGAAGACCACGTGACACTGACCTCGTCATTCACATAGCGCCGATTGGTTTACGAAAACATTGGTCTAGCACCACATGGCCGATTTTCCTGAAGGCGTGATACGGGTACTTTTTTGGTCTTTTTTTTTTTTTTGGGGGGGGGGGGGGGGGTCTTCTTGGTGTAACCTTTATCCTCAACTGTTTTCCTTTCCTTCTACGATTGCCTGTTAATTAATGTATTTCTAGTGATATTTCAACGGCTTCTTGAGCGCCCCAGCAACATAACTGTCTATGTTTTATGTTAAATGTAAGTAGTATTTTCTCCAACTTTATACCACACTGACCTAGCTACAAACGCAGACATTTACAGCGTGTTTGTAAAGTCTTAATACACGTTATATGTAGAACAAATTTGATAAAAGTCTTTGTTCCGTTGATAAAACCATTCTGTTTGGAGTGCGAAGAATTACTCCATCAGACGACAGGCAATTGCTGCATACTGCTTCACGATGGACTGTGGAGCACATTTATTGACGACATCATGTACTTCATTTTTCAAATTTGTTCTACATACACAGCGTAGTGAGACTTATACAAACACCCTGAAATATGTGTCTTTCTTGTCTTAATATTTGTTATCTCACTTGCATTTTCTTCTCGTATTTTATTTATTATTGTAAATCCATCTACAACTAATCTAGAGATGTCCAGATAACGACTGCCCTGGGGTTGAGTAATTTAATTTACATGAGTTGGTTGTTGCCTCGTCTCTTCTTGTTTATCCCATATATCCATCCAGCCATAGGCTTATTGATTTCATGGTAACAGCACTGTCGGGTGTTATCAATCCTAACAGGATGCATGTCTACGCAGAAGAATCAGCAATAAATGCTGTTTTAGGATGGCGGCACTGGTATCTTTATCTCCTAGGCGGACAGTGGACAAGGTATATTCTCAGTGGTAAATGTGTACAGACTTTACAGTTGGGCATCTTATTATCTTTATCCCATTTGCGAAAAACACGTGGGACGAGGTATATTTTCAGTGCTAATTGTGTATAGACTATACAGTTTGGCTTCTCAGTATCTTTATCCTATTTACGAACAACAACTGTGGGACAAGGTATATTTTCTGTGGTAAATGTGCACTAACGGACTACGTTGCTAAAGGCTTGCGAACTCGATTTATGAGCCCGCTTAACTGCGTTTGAAACACTGCCGCGACCGTTTTGGCAGCAGACCGCAGATCGCTGGGTCTTAACGTGTTGGTATGGGAGCCGGTTGTTTAGAAAGCAACGGCAAATTACTGAACGTAACTTGCCAAGACATCAACAACAGTAAAATTCCGGTGTTGACAACGATGTCTTGTAAATAGACTATGCAATATGTTTTTTTTTTTTTTTTTGGGGGGGGGGGGGGGGGGGTTCTGGCAATGCTATGGCGGAGCCGCGGTAGCGTAGTGGCTAGACGCTCACCTGTCGTCTAGATTCTCATGAGTTCGATTCCAAATCTTGGCGAAGTTATAAATTTGAACTGGGTTCCCAGACAGACCGCGTCTAAATGAGTGCTAGGAAATATCTTGGAAAGTAAAGGCGATCTGCGTGACACTGACATTATCACCCACCAAGTGACGATTCTCACCTCATCTCATCTCATCTTGTCCTTCTTGTACCTTGCGGTGTCGAGATGAAGTATAAACATCGGGAGAGTGCCCGCTTATTGGCTTCATGTATCGATATTCCCATGGATTCTGCTATTCCCTCCGTCCATCGTTTACGTGGTCGGCCTCTTCCTCTGCTCCTATCTGGTCTGTACATCATTGCTTGTTGTGGTATACTGTTAGTTGATAATCTATTTGCATGGCCAAACGATTTGACTTGCTGCCTTCTAATAAAATCTAGTGCAGCTATAACCCCCACTTTAGTCCTAATTTCTTCATTTCTGATCTTATCTCTCCTTTATATATTGACTATTCCTCTCAGGAATCTCATTTCTGTTGTTGTGATTTTTCTTTTCTCTTTTTCTGTCATTGTCCAGGTTTGGCATCGGTAGCATATAGTTGGTGGGAAGATTGTGTTATAGAGTGCTTTCTTGGTAACTATTGATACATGTTTGTTCTTTAGTACTGGTGCCATTTGTCAAATGAGTTGGTTTGCCTTATTGCATCTATTTTCGATCTCGGCTTCTGGTTTGCAATTTGATAATATTATACTTCCAAGGTACTTGAAACTCTTTACATGTTTCAGGGGGTGTTCGTTTAGGTGAATTGTTATTGTTTTTTCTTCTTTAGTTAAAGTCATTATCTCTGTTTAACCTGTGCTAATTTTCATGTTATACTCCCTACACATTTCGTTTAGACTATTCATGTGGTCTTGTAATTCAGCTTCTGATTTTGCTATTAGTGCTTAGTCGTCCGCAAACAGGAGTTCTCTAATGCTGTAATTTGGTGATGATTGGTCTGTACTAATATGGGCATAGAACTATATACACAATGTGCCTTAAGGGGTGTACATGGGTCCTTGGTTACTTTACTTAAGGATATATTCCTACTCAAAGGGTCACCAATCAATGCAATGGCGGCGCAGGTATCTTCATCTCATATGATAACCATCACTGTAGGACAAGGTGTATACCTCTTGGTAATTATCTTTTCTATGTATGTATTTAAGGTTATAGCTCTAGTTTAGTTTAGTTTAGTTTAGTCCACGGATCAATATTACGGCACACGGGTGTAACATATAAGTGCTCCGTTCTACTCCTAACTCAAGCCTGAGTCCGGAGAATCTTAGCTCAGTGCACGAACTCCATAGCACCGGCGAGGGTCCTGAAATACTTTGGGTAGATATTTAACCCGAAATTTTGCCTGGGTAGTGCCGTCAGGCTACTCTTTTTCGACTTCCAACTGCCAAGGGATTATTTTACGTGCGCAACAATACACACGAGCGTCCGATCTCAATACCCAGAGACCAGGGGGAAATTTTGTAACTAGAAATCCACGTGAAAATATCCCGGCCCTCACCGGGGCTTGAACCCGGGACCTTCAGCACTCGAGGCAGACACCATACCTCGAGATCACTCAGCCCCCCCCCCCTCTCCCCCCCCCCCCCCCCCCCAGTCTGCAAATATGATTTATAATGACAGGTGTAATCTCTGCTAGACTGTCGTTTGTACAGATGCACTCACTGTCATTCAAGATCTCAAGGCTGGTAAACTCTTGCGTCGGAGAAATGAACACTGACAGGTACTGACCAGAAGGTGAAGCCATTAGCTCATGCAAAGTAATGCCCAAGAAAAGAAATTAACTCAGCAAGGTACGTGTCACAAAATGAAGAAATAAGCTCGGCAAAGTACTTGCCATATAATGAAGAAAGGGACTCGACAAAGTACGTGCCACAAAATGAAGGTTGAATTCATCAATCTACATGCATAAAATTGACGTAATGAACACAGGAAATAAGTGTAAGTGTAGAAATGTACTGAACAAGGTACTTGCCAGAAAGTGAACAATACTACAAGGCATACCATGCCATCTTGTTAAAACACAGACATACGTGCAAAGCAGGAAAAATAATATAAGCAAATAATGTTCACTAGAAGATAATGCAAGTACAAAAAGAGGTTGTGCATGCTCTCAGAAGCGAGCAGAATCGATTCTACGACTGCCGAACTTGAATTACGGGGCTAGATCATCCCTCTTGGCCTCAATGCAGGACACAAAAGACAGTGAATGTTGATGTGCAAGCTTCGTCTGCTTAACCAGTAGGCACATGTGCACGAACCATTATATATATATATATATATATATTTGAATGATCCATTATTTATGTGCCATGATATCATGTTGATAGGTTCATTTATAGTGTAAATGTGTACCATTTTGTTTTTAACACTTCATGTGAATCCTCATCCAGTGTCTTGCCTGCTGGCAGTAGGAGATGATGCTTTTCTACAAATTGAGATCTCCGATGGCATGGATCAATTCCTGTGTTGACTCCCTTCCGTGCCATGATACACGAATATAAAATATTTCCTTCGCTATATTTCTCTATTTCGCATTCCACAAATCTTCCAGGTTGTCACATGTTCCAGTGTTTCTCTTCTCACAACGTGAAGAAAATATTAATTAATGCTTCTTTCTGATGTTTGTGATAAGTTGCCTTTGCGACTTGTCCTTCTCAAAATGTCCACGATTGCTTATTTTGGTTGTCCAATGAATTTTCAGCATTCTGATATACCACATCTTACAAGGACAAGGTCCTCTTGCATAAAATGTGCTTTATTTGATAAAAGGCAGTTTGTGCTTGTCCTATTCTGTTCTTTATCTCTGTGATGCATCTTCCATCTGATGTTATTCATGTGCTTACATGTCTTAATTTCTGCGCTTGCCTCAAAATAACATCATTTACTTTTACAATTGCACATTTAGGCGCAATATGTTTCTTTGATATCACCACTTCTGTCTTTCTCTTATTCAAGCTAAACTCATTTTCTACAACCACTATAGTTATCATTTCCTGTAGTGCCTACCAACATGTTGCTACAAGACTGCGTCATCAGCATAACGTAAGTTATTGACATTATGTCCACCAACCAGCATACCTGACATATGTTCTGTAGACCTCATTATATACTCATTGTCCAATGAGAACAAATCAAGAGACATTAAACAAACTTGTCTGTGGCCCCTCTTATTTACTGAAATGTTCGTAAGAGGTTTTTGATTTTTATTGGCTACTGTTTGCTGCCAAAATACATTATTCTTTACCATCAATGCTTAGCTGATTTAGTAGTTTTGATTATTTCCTTATCTTTAACATTGTCAAATGCATTTGACGCTATGAAGCATATGTGCAGATCTGTTTTTACGTCTATAGTGCTTTCGGAAATCAAAATATGTTAGGCATGTTATGAGAAGAAATGAATTGGAGAACTTGGTGACGACTGGCAAGATCGAAGGGAAGAGACCAAGGGGAAGACCGAGAGGTAAATACCTGGATGGCTTGGCCACAAGGCATGGTCGAGACAAGAACACGGAGCTTATCCACGACTCTGGTGATCGAGTGAGATGGCAGAACATGACCTTCCACGCTTTTCGGCATGGCACATGATGGATGGATGGAGTACTTTCCAATAGTGTTCTGGGAATATATATATCATTGTTTGTGTTCTTTCCCTTTTCACATCCACAATGTTCATAACTAACCTATGGCTTAATCTTGTTTCTTATTCTTCTCTTCATATATTCTCAATAACAGCATTGTCATGTGACTTATAAGACTTATTTTGCGATGCTCAGAAGACTCATTGTGTGAATATGTTGCTAAATACTAAGCTACATTGGCTCCTAATAAAAAGTAGTATATTTTAAGTATGAAATCAGTGAATGTTGATCAACATCAGCACGAATGCCTCGCTGCTGGTGACGATGATTTCAATTCCCCCTAGAGACGTGCATTTTTTTGGTTTTACCATTGACCTGTAGTCCTAGGTCGATCCAGCCAAAAATGGGTGCAGGGCATATCCTGTGAAGAAAGGCGGTCGCATGAATTTGACTCCATTATCCATCAGGTGCCGATTGGTATACAAACGTTGGGCTGGCACCATATACTTCACACGCTTTATAACGTGAAAAGATGGCCTTTGATTTTCTTTATAGAAATTTTATAATGTTAATATAATTATGTTGAAAGATTAGTGGAAAATGCATATCGGTGCTTGTTTTATTTTATTTTTTTTTTTAAAGCTTATCATACAGGAATTAACTTTTGAAGTTCGATATTTAAAACAAATATCAGATCAGCTTAGCGGCTGGCAGTTTCCCTCTTTGAGTGAATTGAAAGTCTAGGCAGAACAGAGGCCTGAACCGGAGTAAGGTCTCAACGAAGATGATTTAATTACTTGGAGAGTTCTCTTCTCGAACATGACCTATAACCCAAGGGCAATTGGCGAGTCTCGAAGCAAGTAGGATTGATTTAATATCTCTTACAGATAGTGTTATATACCTCTGTCTGTTCCTAATATACACATGTGAGTCATGGACTATTTTGCAATAACTAAAGAAGAAACGTGGGGCTTATGAACTTTAAAGTAACGGATCGACTGGCACCTTGCCATCTTAATAGACGATAGCTAAACGATAAATAAAGTTACACCTCTCCAAAGCACAAAGTCTGGGCTGGACTTAGAGACCATGTGTTGCCAATGCTGCATGATCCCCCTCTCGGCCTGCTTAGTTTACTCCCAATTAAAGGTAACACCAATACATCTAGAACAAGACAAGCTGCATAAGCTGCCGGATCCCAAAGCAATGTTCTAACTGTCCGCCTGTGGAAGCTTCCATCCTAGGCTAGTTGCCGAACAATGCTTAGGGTCTCGTGTGCTCTGCCACGACATTTAGTCTTTAAGTTGCATTTCCTCGCACTAAGGTAATGCTTTCATCCTCTCGATTGCGCTCCTCCACCCGAGGTCGTTGGCACAATGTGCGGTAACAGATACGTTCCTAGAACATCATGGACAGAGAAATATGCTAACATTCTACGGGATCTGAACTCCGAAGAAAGCTGGCTCATTAACATCATCGTTTCTCGAAAACTGAAATACTTTGGACTTATGAAATATCACATTGGTTTGTGCAGAATGGTGATGGAAGCATGATTCCCAGATGAAGAGGGAAGGAACGACTCGCCGAAAGATGTGAACTTAGGGCACTGCAGAAAGTTTGGAAGTGAAAATGCATAACATGAGACCTGTTGAAGGATGGAGAATATACAAGATGTTTGTTTCTGCACTTGGCATTGGTACGATGTAGGGCGCAGGCATATGTTACAGTAAATAGAAATGTTTGGTTGATTAGTTTACAACAGCTCGCTGACTACACCGTTACGTGTCTGAGGTACGATGCTGACCTGTGATGACATAATGAAACGCGTAAATATAGCGACGTTTGGAAAATGTCTCCTTGTCTTTCATCGGATTCTCTCTCTCTCTCTCTCTCTCTCTCTCTCTCTCTCTCTCTCTCTCTCTCTCTCTCTCTCTCTCTCTCTCTCATTTTGTATATACGTGTGTGTATGTGTGCGTGTGTATGTGTGTGTGTGCGTGTGTGTGTGTGTGAGAGAGAGAGAGAGAGAGAGAGAGAGAGAGAGAGAGAGAGTTATTTGTTAGTGAGTTTGTGATTGTGAGTAAGTATATGTGTATGCGTGGCAGTGTGCATTTGTGTGTTATTGAGCGGTACATAACTGTGAGAGTTTGTGTAAATGATGTAAGTATGTATGCAGGATTGTATGTTTGTCTTTATGAATGTACGTTTGTACGTGTGTCTGCCTGCCTGTTTGTTTCATAACATGGTAATTTGCATTGTTTATGTTTACAACATTTATTTGACAATGTTTTGTTTTTTCGTATGTGAATGTAACATACACAATTGATTAACGAAACATGAGTGATTGGAAGGGCCGAATATAAGCTGGGCCTGCGTGCCCAATTTGTGATCTTTTGAAAATATCGTTCGTTCGTCCTCTCTTTCTTGCCATCATCTTTCCCTTTGTCTTTGTCTCTCTCGAAGGCGAGAGATGTCAATCAATATTATAGACCAATCAACCGAAGTAATGCAAGTTAGCAGATACCAGGCCCACTAAGTATACAGATAAATAACACAACTCTGAAACAATTGAAAGAATTCAAATACCTTGGAAGTATGATCACATATATAGATCACAGATTATAGTGATGTTCCGAAAACGTCTCTGTTTCCTTCTTCGGACTTTTTCTCTCTCTCTCTCTTTCTCCCTCCCTCTCTCTCTCTCTCTCTCTCTCTGTCTCTGTCTGTCTGTCTGTCTGTCTGTCTGTCTGTCTCTCTCTCTCTTTCTCTCTCTGTCACCCTCAAGCACACACACACACACGCACACACACACACAGAGAAAGAGAGAGAGAGAGAGAGAGAGAGAGAGAGAGAGAGAGAGAGAGAGAGAGAGAGAGAGAGAGAGAAAGTGATGTTTCGGAAAATTATTTTTCCTTCTCCAGGTTCTCACACATTCTCACACAAACATGTAGACACATTATTTATTAAATAAGACAAGAGTACATCTCAGTATCAGAGCAAAGTATGCTGGCTGTTCGAGCCATGTCTAAATTCTCCAGAACTAGAATTCTGCCCTGTCTAAAATTATAGCATTCTATTCTGCCCCAGTCGAGGTGCTCCAGAGGCTAGCACGTGTGCCTGCCGGCCCAGTGGTCACGTGTTCGAATCCCTATGGAAACATATTTTTGTTTAAATTTAAAACTGACCTAGGAACAAAGCTTAATAATGGTACAAAGGACTGTCCTGGGAAGTAGGGACGACAGTTGTTATACTGATGACATCATCCCCCAACTGTTGATTCATCATCATCATCATCATCCACTTCCACTTCTGCCGTCAAGCGTCGTGGGGAGGAATAATTTGCATTCCAGCGCCCGGTGGGCGGCACTGGATAGTGTCATTCCGTGTGGTGTGTCTCTGATGTCGTCAATTCATTTTCTTCTTGGACGTCCTCGTGGTCTGGTCGCAGATGATCTTTGATGTAAGGCCAGTGATGGTAGCTGCTGATGTTGCATTCTAACGACATGGCCAAACCACTTGATCTTCTGTCTTTCAATAAATGTGGCACAAGGTGTTGATCCCACAGTCTGTCTAATAGTAGCATTTCTTACTCGGTCTCGGATTTTTAAGTTGGCAGCTCTCCTCAAGCATCTCATTTCACAGGTGTTGATTTTGCGAAGGTGTAATTTGGATAAAGTCCAGGTTTGAGATTGGTAGCATAGGGTTGGTGTGAATATGCTGTTTATTATCTGTCGTTTTGCGAACATGGGTATGTTTGGATGTTTCAGTAAGGGTGATAGTTGATATGTAAGTGCACTAGCTTTTTGACATCTGATTTCAATTTCTCTGTCCAATCTGCCATCTTCTGTGATCATACTTCCAAGGTATTTGAATTCTTTAACTTGTTTCAGAGTTGTGTTATTTATATGTATACTTAGTGGGCCTGGCGATCTGCTAACTTGCATTACTTCGGTTGATTGGTCTATAATATTGATTGACATCATCCACAAACTGTTGATTTGTCTATAATATTGATTATTTCATTCACCAACTGCTGATTGGTCTATAATATGGATGACGTCATCCACCAACTGCTGATTGGTCTATAATATTGATTACATCATTCATCAGCTGCTGATTGGTCTATAATATTGATTACATCATTCACCAACTGCTGATTGGTCTGTAAAAACATGGGGCTAGAACAATGTGCCTAGGGCATGTCACAGAGAACATTTACCGATTGACTTACCTGCAAGATCAACTTAGAGTTACGATGTGTGTTGAACAAACACACTACATCGTTGGATAAACATGTTAGATGATTTACACATCTCATATAATAGGGTTAGGATCGGCTAGCCTCTCCCAGGAGGGGATGAAGAGCGAAAATTAGTAGCCTGCCGATGACCCGCAGACTACACAAGTCAACCCCCACCTCCACGTGGTGCAGACCGGGCAACCATGACCGCGAGGTCATGGGCTAACGGGGCTATGGCTCGCCATAGGGGATGGACTCCCTGTGGTCAGATTAGTGTCCTAAACCTGCGACTGGCCTAGCAAGCCGGCAGGGGATCTTCATACTGCTCGTAGAAAAACTAAGAAGTATAAACGGACTGACCCAAACGGCTATCGACCCGGCAATGTTAATGGACTACGAGATAGATCAGCGATTCAAAAAATAGACAGAAAAAGAGAAAAGAAAAATCACAACAACAGAAATGAGGTTCCTGAGAAGAATACTCAACGTATCAAGAAGAGATAAGATCAGAAATGAAGAAATCAGGACTAAAGTGGGGGTTAAAGCTGCTCTAGATTTTATTAGAAAGCAGCAAGTCAAATGGTTTGGCCATGCAAGTAGGTTACCAGTCAACAGCATGCCACAACAAGCAATGATGTACAGACCAGATGGAAACAGAGGAAGAGGCCGACCACGTAAACGTTGGACGGAGGGAATAACAGAATCCATGGGAATGTCGATATACGAAGCCCATAACCGGGCACTCTCACGAAGTTTATACTTCACCTCGACACCGCAAGGTACAAGAGGAACATGATGAGATGAGATGAGATATAATTAATTATATAATAATTCACCATGAACATTTTAATATCTTGTTCACGATGTGTATACATTGACTCACCGTGTACATTTACACATCTGATATAATTAAGTATATAATAATTCACCATTCATATTTTTATATCCGGTGTCAATGCATAGGCATAGATATGCAGATGATACAGTCTTGATTGCAGACAATGAACAGGACCTGCAAAATTTAGTAGATGCGGTTGTTACACACAGTGAACAACGAGGGTTAGAATTAAATTGTAAAAAGACACAGATTATGGTCGTCACTAGGAAGAACGAAATACCACAGTGTAATATACAAGTAAATGGGAATATTCTTCAACAAGTGAATAGGTACAATTATCTCGGAACAGTAATAACATCTGATGGGAGATGCCTTGAAGAGATTAGAACAAGAATCGCCATGGCAAAAGTAGCTTTTAGCAAGATGAAAAACATACTGACCAATAAAAAGATGTCAATTGAAACGAGAAAAAGAGTGTTGAGATGCTACATAGAACCTGTACTTTTATATGGATGTGAAGCTTGGACAATGAGCAGCCAGGCTGAAAAACATCTGATGGCTGTAGAAATGTGGTTTCTGAGGAAAATGCAAAGAATACCATGGACAGCCAGAAAGACCAATGAACAAGTCCTTCAAGAAACAAATGAAGATCGTAAACTGATCAGAGACATTAGACGTAGACAGTCACAATTTTTTGGGCATGTTATGAGAAGAAATGATTTGGAGAACTTGGTGACAACTGGTAAGATCGAGGGGAACAGACCAAGGCGAAGACCTAGAAACAAGTATCTGGATGGCTTGGCCTTGTGGCATGGTCGAGACAGAAACACGGAACTGATCCACGACTCTGTTGATCGAGTGAGATGGCAGAACATGACAGCCCACACTTACCGGCATGGCACATGATGGATGGATGGATGGTCAATGCATACACATTCACTCAACAAGGACATTTTCATATCGGGGGCACGGCCCCTACACAATCACTTAACGCGCACATTCACACATCTTTTGTCAATAATACATCGGTGACCAGTAATAAAAGATTTCTAGCAACCATCACTCATATCTCGAGCATCAACATCCATTGCCTTGCCGGGTAGCGTGGGCGATCATGCCTATCCACAATTAACGATCTCCGACGTCATGAATAAATTCGCGTGTTGACTCCGTTTCGCGCCATGACACAAGATTGTCAGTGATCCGTTCACGCTGTCTTTCTCTCTCTTTCCGCAAATCTTTCCGGTTGTAACAACATGTTCCAGTTTTTGTCTTCTCATAACGTGGCCAAAAACGAGGAGGGCCTCTTTCTGATGTTTGTGATAAGTTGTCGTTGCGACTCAGCCTCCCTTAAAGTATCCTGATTGCACTTTGTGGCTGTCCAATTAATTTTCAGCATTCTTCTATAAAATCACATTTCCAAGGATTCCAGGGATGTTTTTTTTCGCTTGTGTACTAATTGTCCAGGACTCGCAGCCGTATGTTAAAACTGGTTCTATGTAACATGCAAGAACTCTTTTCCTGATTTTCAATGCAGTAACTTATTGCACAAAACATTCTTCATTTGATAGAATATAAACAATTAAAGGTTACCGTAGCTGGGACATACCGTGGGTAAGTGAACCGTTTGAACCATGACATTGTGTAGGCCTGAGTGCACGGAGGAAGAGATGCTAATCTGCCTCTCCCTTGGCGAACGTAGTAAGCTGGCATCGAACACTCGTCCGACCCAGTTCACGCCCTTGCCAGCGTAACGTTCTAATCGCCACACCAACACACGCTCCATATTTTAATATTCAGAAGCACAATTATATTTCTTAGCGGTAGTTTACAAAATTATTTCCAGCAGAGTTGAGCTGAGTTGAGATGAGTTGAGTTGAATTGAGTTGAATCAAGAGCCGACCTTACAGCATTCGGGACATTGCCACACGTGCTTCGACCAACAGCCAATGAAGAGTGCCACTACTAATTGTATCAGTAGCAGTCTGGTTATGTGTCCGCCTTTCTTTTTCTCGGAATCCTGAATGTCGGCCAGATTCTCTGATCACGCCATGCAGCACAGTTCTCTCCAAGCAGTAATGATTTACCTCTTCATATTTCCAACAATATTTCATTACTTGGAGCTCCAGGGGCAGAGCTGCAAGCACCATACCTGCCGACCCAGTGGTCGTGTATTCACATTTATTTCGAGGGTGGGATTTTATAAAGTGTACCGGGACTTCCAGACCGACTCATCCTAAAGTGAGAACCGAGACATACTCTTCAATGCGACGTTGGCCAACGTGATAGTAACCACATCACACAGTCAGAGTCAACTGATCAAAACATGTGAAGTTAGCACCATATATCTGTTAAGCCTCAAAACGTGGCGAAATACGATTATTTACTTTTTTTTTCTTTACTCCATTAATGATTGCAGAACACAATCGTCTTTGTCGCAAAGTTCTCTGAATTAATTTGGCATTCCTTTGGGTAATTCTCAGATAAATTAATGGCATACAGTTAACAAAGATACTTCTGAAATCATAATATTTTCTTCCCATCTACTGCCTTGAGGTTATTCAACGGCCTGATCAAAAGAATAATATAACATTGATTTCATTTGAATCCCACGTTTATGTGTAATTAAATTAGCGTCCAAATGTTGAACTGATGACGTCTTCTTTGATGTATAATTGCATCTCTTGTTGAAGCATCCGATGTTAGCGTTTTATTGCGTTTGTATTGGTTATTCGAATGTCATGTTTCACAAACATTATCTCTCTGGTCGCAATATAGAAATTAAGTTTGTCACGAACAAATTAGGAAGAGCTAGGAGTCTGCGGTGACGTATACTATTTTTTTTTTAAAGAATCAGAGGGCGCGTTTTTATGGGTTTTTAAGTAAAATATGGTTCTAGAGTATGTACAAACCAGCCTAACATGTTATTTACAGTGTCAAATGCACATGTTGACCTAAATTGTGTTCATTTTTGTAATCGCTACAACGCAATGGGCAATTTTAATTATGACCCAATTTTTGACTACAGCTCACGACGCGCGCACGTGAAAGCAACACACTTTTGAGGTGACCACTATTCACTGACTACCCAACTGAAAACCTATAACAGGATAACGCCACACACTCACAGTCACGGACGCACGCACACACACACACACACACACACACACACACACACACACACACACACACACCAATTCGTTTCATTTTCAAGTTAATTAGTTAGTTAGTTAGTCGGGGTTCCAACTTCACGGCAACGGGTCGTCCCCATTATGCCCCATTCCTGTGTCAGTGAATATCACACAAAATGCTCCCTCCCCCTCCACATTGGACAGTGGGGAGCATTTTGTGTGAAATTCACTGGCACAGGAATGAAGCATAATTTATTTCATTTTCAAGCAGACATTTATGGTGCTTCCATTGATAAATTTAAGAAATAATGCTATTGGCCGATTTCATGCAGACGAAAGTCAAAGTCAGGTTGCCAGGCATCTAAATGTGCATCAGAGTACCATCAGTTGGCTTTGGCACTGTTTCCAAGCCTCTGGCTCAGTTGAAGATCGGCATCGCAGTGGATGACCTAACTGACAACACCAGCGGAGGATCCCTTCATTCGGCTTCGTCACCTCAAAGACAAGTTTACAACAGCTGCCTCAACCTGCAGGGCGTCGTGTGTCTAATCAAACTGTCCGGGATGATAAATAAATGTCTGAAGGAGTTGGATGTGTCTGTCGAAAGGTGCAAATATCGCAGCCCTGCCGTAAACAGGCACAACTTAATTAATCCAAAGCAACATCCGGACGACCGCAGAAGAATAAGAAAACTTAATGAAGCTTAACATCGGAAGCGACAACTTCACCGAGGACCTGTCCTTACGAGTTCCAGGCACTCCAGGAAGAGTGGGCAGCCATCCCACAGGCATCCCTTCCCCAGCCCAGGCAATGGCAGAGTGTGCAAGACCAGTATTGGAACTCACATCTGCGTTCAGGCATGTGAGGATATAACTGTGTCGATATTCAGCACACAGCATACAAATCAGCTGGGTCTAGGTTGGTCAGGTCTCCTGCGTGGGTTTCTTGTCAAATGAATACACAGCAATGTCCAGAGGAGCGGCTGGCCGAGTAGCACAAATTGTGGGTTCTCCTTCGGGAGACCCGGGTTCGAATCCTCGGTAAGGATTGGATTTTTGTTTCTGTCGGGGGCGAAAAGAGATCCCTAACCTGCAAAATTCGAGGCGATTGAACTAGCCAAGTTGGCTTAATTCCACAGGTTCAAACCCCCTCTGTTTTACACCGCAAGGTACTATAGGCAGTAGATGGCAGCTTATGACAGCCCAGAGAGAGCACATGATCAGATAAACGGCTGTTTCTTTCACGATGGGAATAACGTTGGTTGGTGGTGATAGGTTCAAACCTGGGCTTGATATATCACATTGTACAGTGCTTCCCAAAATGGGTCTGTTGGCACATCAAAGGGGCAGTGAATAGATTAAGCGTAAGGTTGACGTTATGACAGTTCCAAGAATGATGGAATTTGAAGTGGCGTTGGGAAGATCTATGGGTTGGCGAAAATTGAGACAAAGGTTGCTCGAATCCAAGGGACATTAGGTAGTTCATTAAGCACTGAAAGATCTGTTCCGATCCGATATAAGATCGAACATGTCCGCCTGATTCAACATGCTTTCTTAGCCTTGGTTAGAATTGATGTGGTTCCAGAAATATGTCTAGAATAGTGCTAGAAATACTTACTGACATATTCATAAGGCTGTGGACAAAAACGACCAAGTTTCTGTTTTGCATTTCCAATAGACATAATAAAAATAATCATAGTAAGAAGAAAGTGTGTGTGTGTATGCATGGGATCGCAAATGTTGAGTGTAAAATAGTAAGAAGAAAGTGTATGTGTGTATGCATGGTATCGTAAATGCTGAATGTAAAAGGGTTCAAAAGGCACGAGGATCGACTTCATTGCACCGGGGTTTACCCCACGTGGCTCGGTCTCTTTCGACAATAGCTGCCTGCCGGAAGCTCGGCACAAAGCACGAACTCCGCAACTCCAGTGACGAACCCCAGGAGTCTCCGAGAAAAATGCACTCGTGAACAGATCGACGTATGTCGGAATCGAACCCACAACCTTCGGAATGCGAGGCAGAAGGCGTAACCACTTAGCTATGAAACCTCCCGCAAAGGTTGAATCTTATGACCCAATAAAGCTGACAGTTTTAGAACAATTGATCTAGTCATTTCTATAACAGATACTTATTTTTCACACGAATATTGCTTAGTTACTGGATATCTGGACAACAAATATAATGTTGTGACAGCAGAAATATTTCATGATGAAATGATTATAAGAACGATAGTAAACAGCGCATTTAAATACTATCACAACAGGAATCGTCGAGGGATAGATCGGCAAATTATCTATTTCACGATTTACATTACAATGTCTACATAATGTAATCACATAATCAATTTAATATTTATGTTATTATAATTAAGCCCATTTTCTTTCTCTCTTTATCTTCTTTAATAGAGAAGAAGGGCAGAATCTCAGACGGGCCTGCGTGCCCAATTCTTAACCCTTTGAAAATAAAGACTTATTATTATTATTATTATTATTATTATTATTATTATTCTTTCTCTCTTTATCTTCTCTCTTTCTCTCTCCTCTCTCTCTCTCTCTCCTCTCTTTCTATAACTCTCTCTAACTCTCTCTATAACTCTTTCTCTAGCTCTCTCTCTCTAGCTCTCATTCTCCTCTCTCTTTCTCTCTCATCCCTCCATCACTCTCTCTGACACTCTCTCTCCAACTCTCTCTAACTCCCCCGCTATCTCTCATTCTCTCCCCCACCTCTCTTTCTCTCTCTAACTATAACTCTCTCACTAATTCTCCTAGCTGTCTAACTCTCTCCCTCCTCTCTCTCTCTCTCTCTCTCTCTCTCTCTCTCTCTCTCTCTCTCCCATCTCTCATTCTCCCCTTTCTCTCTCTAAGTCTGTCTCTCTAACTCTCTCTAGCCTCTCTCTCTCTCTCTCTCTATCTCTCTCTCTCTCTCCCTCCCTCTCTGCGTGTGTGTACCCATGTGTATGTGAGTGCGTGTGGCTACAGTAAAGCATTATACAGTAGTACCTCGGGTTACGAACAACAGCTTGGAAAGTTTTTGTTTTCTGTAATGAACAGTGCCTCAAATTTTAGAGAAAGTTGAAAATCCTCTCTTGATCTGGATCAATGAAAAGCAACTTGCAGGAGACAGTGTTAGTGAGGCACTAATATGTGGAAAGGCGAAGCTGTTGCACGATGATTTATTGTCTTAATTGCTTGGTATAAGTGCTGAGACTGACAATTTTAAAGCCAGAAGAGGTTAGTTTGACAAGTTCAAAAAACAAAAAGTGGCATTCATAGTGTAATTAGGCACGGAGAGGCTGCAAGTTCTAACGAGAAAGAAGCAGAAGCTTGGAAGAAAGTTTGGCCACCGTGTGTACCAGAGAGAGAAGAGTTTGGAGGATTAGAGGCAGACGCAGCAGCTGTTGTGGATGAGATTGTGTCCTTGGGCAAGAATTTGGGCCTGGAAGTCTATGGCAACGACTTGGAGGAGCTGATTGAGAACCACAGTGGAGAGATCACTACAGATGAGTTTGTGGATCTTCATAATGAGCAGCTAAAGACATTAAAGGTGGAGCAGTGGTCCCATGATGAGGACCCAGTGACTGTTTCAACTGCCAGGATTAAAGAAATGTGTAGCAAGTGGCAGACATCGAAGACTTTATTGTGAACCATCATCCAAACAAAATTGTTGCTAACAGGGCAGTAAACCTGATGAATGATAACGCGATGGCCCACTTCAGAAAGATTCTCCAGCAAGGGAAGCGACAAATTTCCCTTGATAGTTTATTGGTGCAGAAATATTCCCAGTCGGCTGCCAAGAAACAGAGACAACAAACTCCTGAAACTAATGATTCAAAATAGCAAAGAAAGTGACAAATTTCCCATGATCGTTTTCTTGGTAGGAAAGATAGATTAAATCTGTTTTTTTTGGGTTAAATTTTACATTTAATTTATTTGGTTGTTTTCTTTATCTTTATTTCATACGTGAAGTACACGTATTCTTTGCGTTTTGTCAGGTAAACGACCGGATGTTAATAAAACAGAAGGATTCTTTAATCTTGAAACGGATTGTCTCTATTTAATTGATTTCAATGTTTCGGGTTGCGAACCGATTTCTGGAACGAATTAAGTTCGTAACCCGAGGTACCACTGTACTGTGGTACATGTAAACACCGTAGCCAAATCAATGACAGCCTTGAATTAATCAAATGCGGTACACATAGGATATGTAAATCAGCGTTAAGAGGCCCTGCGGTATAGGGGATAGTGAGAGTTTCAGAATCCCTCGACATACAACGTCGAAGGTTCCAAATCAGTCGAGTGCGATTTGCAAGCAAACTGCTTTGCGTAATTGTCGATGGAATTAAGCGTCAGCCGTTCAGGAAGCAATGGCAGGCACATTACGTGGACTGAAGATGTGTATGTGTTTGATATATACCCAAGCAAGTTCTTGCAAAGAGGACCTGTATGTGTTCGACTGTTTATGAACGCAAGTTCTTGCAAGGAAGATGAATATGTGTTTGATATATACCCACTCAAATTCTTACAAGGGAGACGTACATGTGCTTGAATGTTTATCAACGCAAGTTCTTGCAAGGAAGACGTGTGAGTTTGTGTATCCACGCAAATTCTTGCAAGGAAGCCATGTTTGCTTTTGTTATATATCTACGTCACTTCTTGCAAGGAAGACGTGTGTGTATTTGATATATATCCAAGCAAGTTCTTGCAAGGATGCCGATTATATGTTTGACAGCTTGTCATGTGACATCGATCCAATATATGTGTATGTATTATAATTTAGATAATCTTTTCTGCATCGCTCCCTTGTCTTCCGTGATTGATAATTAATGTTCTAATTATATCCAGTTTGCATTTTGAATTTGGTTATTATATTAACTTATACATAACGTAAAATAAACACATGCAAGATGAGATGCTTGAGAAGAGCTGCCAGTTAAACTATCCGAGACCGAGTAAGAGATGATGTTATCAGACAGTCAGTAGGATCAACACCTTGCGTCACATACGAGGGTAAGTTAATATGTAAGTCACAAATGGCTGTGAAAAATAATTAAAAATGATAACAACTTGAAACCAATTTATTGTTGTACATACATTGTCCCTTTATTTCTCAACATAATTTCCACCAACATTGATGCACTTGTCCCATCGTGTTATCGTTCCTCCCAATCAGGCCGCTTAGAACTGCGTGCTTTGTTTTCATTGATCTACCATCCCACAGAACTGCGTGACTTACTTATTGACTCACCCTCATAACATTTTCTACCCAGCTATGCATCTCTTTACGGGACAAACATTTGTCAGCATAAACAGGAAACCCACCTTGGCGGGAGACATTTCGCGAATGACGCCGAAGTTGAATGTGAAGTGAAAACGTTGTTTAGAATACAGTGTACACAGTTCTATGGAGCCGGTTTGGGAGGACTGATAAAACGATGGGATAAATGCATCAATGTTGGTGGAAATTATGTTGAGAAATAAAGGGACAGTGCATCTATAAAAATAAATTGGTTTCAAGTTGTTATCATTTTTAGTTATTTTTCTACAGCCATTTGTGACTTACTTATTAACTTACCCTCGTACAATAAAAGGCAGAAAATCAAATGATTTGGCCATTTAATTAGAATGCAACACCATCAGCTACCAGTGCTGGTGCTATATATCAAAGACGATCTGTGAAGAGAGAAAGAGAGCGTCGGAAAAGGAAATCATTTGGCGACATCAGGGACACTGAACAGTCACACGGAATGACACTATCCAGTGCCAACCATCGAGAGCTGGAACGTCACTCCCATCGACGCTTGACAGCAAAAATGGAAAATTATTATTATTATTATTATTATTATTATTATTATTATTATTATTATTATTATTATTATTATTATTATCCAACATTTGAATTATATTCTTGACGATCTTCATTTTCCTTTATTTTTCTACGTGATGTTACGTGGACCTTTGATTAAAGCTCAAAAGGCGCCATATTGATAAATTATTGGCCAGGCTTTCGTTAATTCATGAGGAACAAAGGGATGTAACTAGCAAAAAATAAATTAAATCATATTTGCATGAGCAGATATTCCTAATCATGCTTTAATTATGAAAGACAAATTTAATATTTTTATTTTATTTTTATATTCGCCAATGCCTTGTCTTTAACGTCTTTTCTGTAGGACGGAGCTGTGGTGACGTCTTGGAGCGCTGTTTCGCCAGAATGAGATTATGCAGTTAAGGTGACCGAAAAGATATGAGTACTCTAGCACTTAAACTTCCGCTACGCTGAAGGAGAATTCACCGATGAATTGACGCTGAATTCTAGTTCAGAAAGTAATGGCAAACTGACTGACTGGCACCTTGCTCTCTTGACAGACGATTGCTTGTAAAATGGAGTTATATCTCTCCATAACACAAAGCCTGGGCTGAATTTAGAGACCATGTGCCGCCCATGCAGCATGATCGCCCTCTCGGCCTGCCTTGTTTACTCCAGAGGAAAGGTAACACCAATACGTCTGGAACACGACAGGCTTTCGGATCAGCAAAGCAATGCTCGAACTGTCCGCCTGTCTGAGCTTCGATCCTAGACCAGTTGCCGACCAAGACTTAGGGTCTGATCCTCCCTGCTATGACATTTAACCTTTAGGTTGCATTTCCGGGCACGAGTGTGAAATACCGGTGGTACCATTGCCCAGAAAATCATTGTAGAGTTGAAAGCAACGTCCTTCAAAGTGCATGCCATTTCAACCCGCCTTGTGGCTTAGGGACAGGAAACACATTTCAAAATTCCCCGACATATCCAACCGAGGGTTCGTAAGCTGCCGGCGATTTGGAAGCCGACCGTTTTGCGCTGATTTTGATGGTATGAAAAACTGAGACTTCCTGCAAAGGACATGCTGCTAATTTTAACTTTCGATTAACGTCTTTTCTGTAGAACGAACGAACGATCGAACGAACGAACGAAAAAACTTTATTTACAAAGGGTTAAGAATTGGGCACCCAGGACCGTCTAATATTCTGTCCTTCTATCACTCTCTTTCATACATTATTTCATTCACACATCATTCAAGGCTATCAGAGAACAGCCACAATATAAAAGATATGTATTATAAAGGCATGGGCAAAATGCGAACATCAATACTGTACGACTTAGCAATATTAGCTATTGGTGTAACACTTGTTATTAGCCATGTGGAATATACTGGCCTACCAAAATGGGACTGGCTGTTATACTAGGGTTTTGTTATTATTATTATTATTATTATTTGTATTATTGAGGGGGACGATAATCCGTACTGAGATAGTGTTCGAATAATTTGCGATTATATGTATAGGGATTGCTGATGTCTTTGATTTCTAGTGGAAGATTGTTCCACAGCTGAGCTGCAGAGTACGTTAAGCTTGTTTTGTACAAGTCAATCCTAGGCTTTGGAATGTGTAATATATTTAATCGTTTACTGTGCCTTGCATTATATTTAAACAATGGCCAGAGGTAATTTGGGGCATTCCGATGTAGGATTTCGTGAATTAGTTTAGCCTTATTGAAAAGTAGGCGTTTGCGGAGTCGTAGTAACTGAAGGCGTTTATGCAGGCTAGGATTGTCAGATAAATGTTTGCTATAAATTAGACTCATGGCCCGTTTCTGGAGTGAGTAAAGTCGCTTGGTGCTTGAATTAGACCAACCGTCTCAGATTGTAGAGCAGTAGTCAAAATGTGCCTGTATATGAGAAGTGTAGAATATTTTCCTTGTATCCTCATCAAGGATGTTTTTTATTTGTTTTATATTAGTTTTTTGGTAGACTTTTTTCACTGTTTGTTTAGTGAGCGCTTGAACGTGGGAATTAAAGGTTAGGTTTCTATAAATAATTAGGCCTAATGTTTATATTACACTTTCTACTGGCATGTTATCGATGTGAAGTTGAAGTGATGTGTGTGAGTTTAGAGTTTGAAGTCGTTGTCTGGTTGTTAATAACATTGATTTTGTTTTAGTGATGTTAATTTGCATACGATTTGCATAGCTCCACCTAACTACATTATTTAATTCTTTGAACAGATCCTTGGTGATGTATTAGTTAGAGCGCTGTTTTACCAAAATAAGAATATAAAGTTGCGCACCCAGGAGTGACGGAAGTGGGTTTGTTGTCATCAGTACGGTTCTGGGGTACCCCCAGCTGGGTAGATGGGGAATGGGTGGAAAGAAAGTCCCGTGTCCTTTGTAGGACATTGCAATCACATCCCAAACCCCAGTTGCTTTTCTATACAATTTTACGTTCAGTATTCTGTTATTGCTTTCTAAGCGAGAAGTTACCGCTGAAGCTTAATGTCTGGTGTATGGGGTTGATCTCGCTACCCCGTCAGCAGGACAAGGAAGTTTAAGAGCTAGAGTAGTTTTATCCATTCGACCACGTCGACTGCTGGGGACTGGGTAACTTTCGTAGTTTTACTTAAATGAAAGCTGGCGAGGAATGGTAGTGGTCACCTCATCGTATTATTCTGTGTGGCATTACACAATGAAGGCGTAACGATTCACTTACCTGTCGTTGTATTTGTCAAATTGATTGACTTATGTTTTGACCTTTATAAACATTCGTGAGGGGAATGTAATTATAGTGACTTAAGTGTACAATATTTGATACAGTCGTGTATAGTGCCTATGGTGTGTACTATACTAAGTAGGAGTCTAGAAAATGTGGGACACAATTAAATCAGCAAGAATCAAATTTAAGAAATCAAAGATTTAAATTACAAATATTTAACACGTTTTCAGCTTTCTTATTATCTATAACACAGACCAAGGCAACAATACAATTTACCATACATCATGCCATTACGCTAGCACCTTGTAGGTAGGGGAGCAGTACAAGGTTATCTAAACGGCCGGTAGCATAGAATAATAGGGTGATTAACTTCAACGTATTATCCGAACATTGTCTAGTAACAACATGATAAGTGTGTCACAAATAAAATTAGTGTCTGGTGTTTAAATATCGAACAGAATACACAATTTAAAGTGTATACTACGAATATGTATTCTAATGAAGATATAGGAAAGAACAGAAGCATTCTCCTTACTTCTCTCTCTCTCTCTCTCTCTCTCTCTCTCTCTCTCTCACACACACACACACACACTCTCTCTCCCTTCCTCCCACCCTCCAGGCGTGCATGCACTCTCTTAACCAATCAGCTGATACATTCCAACCATGACAACTACAGGAAACAATAATCACAATAATAATGGCTGTGGGATGCCAAGAGCAGATATCACAGGATCATAACATAAACAACCGGAGCAACAACAACAACAACAATAACCAATAAGAGTCCTACCTGACAAAGGGGTCGCATGCATTGTCCACCCCTTGCGTTCTACTGGGCAGATTCTTGGCTTTAATCAGTGTGACCATCAACTTCTCTGTCTCCCGCTCATACTCTGTAGCAAACCAGACTCGTCCAATGTGGTCCGGGGGGATATCGTAATGGTCGTCTTCATCTGCCACCTTATAGAGAGACGGGTCGATGCTCCCCAAGGCATACGCTCCTGTAATACAATTATTCAGAAGATGTGGAATTCAGATAGGTAACTTGGGAACTAGAGACTAGATTTGAAAATATTGTAGTTGGTTTTATAACAGCATTGTGCTGATAATCTCATGGTAATTATTTATTCCGAAATAATAGTTTTCTTCTTCTTCTTCTTCTTCTTCTTCTTCTTCTTCTTCTTCTTCTGCTTCTTCTTCTTCTTCTTCTTCTAATTCTTCTTCTTCTCTTTCTGCTTCTTCTTTCTTCTCTTGTCTGATTAGTGAAGGGCTGAAACCTAAAGAAATTCATCGGTGAATGAAGGTCCAGTATAGTAACGTATGCCTGCCAGTCCAGCAAGTGTATGAGTGGAGTAGGAAATGCAGTACTGTTCGGTCCGATGAAGAGGTACAGCAAGCGGTGCATGAGTGGTTACACACGCGAACAATAGAATTGTGTCTTCAAGAGTCCAAGCACATTATTACCGCTGGGGGACTTGCATTGAACGCAATGGCGACTGCATCGAAAAGTTATACATTTGTTCATTTTATATTTTCAGAATATCTACACCTCCTAAAACAATATTTAAGGTTTTCATTTTAAACCCCTTCGTAGTTATTTTTATCAATAGCTATATGCAATAAATAGTAACAAATATGTAACGGTTCCCCTTTTCACGCCATAAGATGTACTGGGCTTAAGGTGTTAACCCCATTCTCTTAGATCGATCTACATTTGCTGAGCTATATGATTAGTATCACACCAGCCTCCTTAGCTTCCCAGAATATTTCCAAGCACAGGCTTTAGCATTGTGCTTTATATTGTGACAATGAATGGACAAGAAGACAAATCGCTATATTGTGACATAGAAAATCCTAGACAAGAAGGAATTTAAGAATTATTGATAACCTGTGACGTATTCGGGAGTCGTTATAGTGCAATGATTTGCCCGGTGGACATGTGTTCAAATCCTCATGAAGGCTGGAATTTTATACTATATTAACCTCTTTTCTCCGATCGATTTTTCATGAAGTGGGTTCACTGAATTGCTTGGGGACCGGATACGCCATAATATCACACGATTGCCGATTGTTCTATATAAATATGGGGCTAGCACCATCCATCCAATGCATCTTAAGGCGTGTAAAAGGATCCTGTATGATTTTATCCTATTCGTGGCGAATGTAAAATGACAGCGATGTCAGACAGCCAACATACAGCGACAGAAAAGGTAACTATCCTTACGGTAAAGTTTCTGTAATGTTGATATTGAATAGAATAGTGCCATATATGGAGGCAGATGAACCCTTTGTTACATATAAAGTAAATGGAGGGGAGCATGGCTTGTTCTTTGACAACCGTTGTGCTAATGCTGAGACAGCGGATTCATCCCCTATGCCGGTCAGTTGGCCTAAAATGTTGACTTGTCGTTTTTGACTTAGGGACGTAAATTACAAGTACCTCTAAAGGCGGAGTGGGTTCGCCTGATGACGAGGTACCCTGGAAATAGGGAAAGCTAATCAACACACAAAAATCAGTCGATTACATTGTAAGTAGTAGCACGTGCTAGGAATGGGCTTGAGTTCAAAGCGAGTGAAAGATATATATATATAATAAAAAGATATATATATATATAATAAAAAGATATATATATATAATAAAAAGATATATATATATAATAAAAAGATATATATATATAATAAAAAGATATATATATATATATAATAAAAAGATATATATATATATAATAAAAAGATATATATATATATATATAATAAAAAGATATATATATATATAATAAAAAGATATATATATATAATAAAAAGATATATATATATATAATAAAAAGATATATATATATATAATAAAAAGACACATGAAGGGTGTAGCATAGGTCGGAACGCAAGCTCAAGTGAAATACCACTACTTTTATCGGTTCTTTACTTATTCAGTCTTTGGAGATTTGTTCGCAATAGACTGGCAATACCTCCGGCGGGCCTTTTCTCGCTGGTCGCGAGATCGGCACAGTGGCAGGAGGGGAGATTTGCTCACAGCAGACGAAGTACATCTCCGGCGGGCCTATTCTCGCTGGTCGCGGGATCCGCACAGTGGCAGGAGGGGAGATTTGCTCGCAGCAGACGAGCAATATCTCCAGCGGGCCTATTCTCGTTGGTCGCGGGAGCCGCACGAGTCAGACGGGGAGTCTGACGGTAGTACACGCTTATACAGGTCCAGACACTTGCGATTGACAGGTGTACGTTCCCAGTGGTCCAGGCGCGTATACGACCCTTACCTGCGGCATTTGGCTGAACGCCTCTAATTCAAGTCCCAAAGGTTTAGGGTCTGACCATCGCTCGCCTCCTGCTCGTCGGGGCGAGGTCTCGGAGGTTTCACGCTGAGCCGCCAGCGTCTGCGGCCTACCTTGTTCCAGACGTACTGGTTATCCATTCCTCTGGATCAGACATGGCAAGGCCGAGAGAGGGAACATGTCGTTTGGGTACCACATGTTCTCTGAAGCTCTGCCCAGGCATTGTGAGATGGAATTTTGGCCAAATTCCAATCCACATACTTTGGTCTGTCAAGACTGCAAGGTGCCATTCAATATATAGTAAATGTCTCCTTTTTTCGTGCCATGAGGTTATTGGGTATATGGTGCTGGTGCCATATTTATTGGCCAGTAGGCACTTGATAGGCGATGTCGTTACTATTAGGCGGTCACATTTGCTTCCCATGAAATTCCATGGTGTCTATTTTAGACTAATCCCAGCCTCCAAACAAATTCAGAGATATGACCTTCGCGCCGGGGGGCAAGTGTCTTAACCAGTGCTATGAAACAGCTGCAAAATAATACACAATTTTAGACGATTCGGTTGTATTTGACTAAGTTAACTAAAGCAATAAATCTAAAAGTAAAGTTATTAGTAATAAAGAACGAAAACAATATGGAAGACATAATTCTAGAAATTGGGTGACAAGGTCCCTCGGATAGGCTACTGGACAACCTTGGTAAGGTGAGGTACCTGTTTAGTGCTTTTCCCTCCCCAAAACACACACCCCTTCCACCCTCAATCAGAGAAAGCAGGGAACAGGTAATTGATGGAGATATTATTGATTATGGTCTCAAGTTTCGTGATGGTAGTAGACAGAGGATCTCTTCATAGAGTCAATGGCTACGGTCAACGACCATCTCCAATCACCAGTGTCGTGGATTAGCTCTGTGTTTATATCTCGACAATGACATGTGCCCAAGCCATCCAGGTATTTACTTCTATGTCTTGCCCTTGTTCTTTCACCCTCAGTCTGGCCGGCTTTCACCAAGTTCTCCAGTTTATTTCTTCTCAAAACGTATCAAAATGTGTGACTGTCTACGTCTAATTTCTCTAATCAGTTTATGGTTTTTATTTGCCTCTTCTAGGTCCTCCCCATTGGTTTTTCTGTCTGTCCATTGTATTCTTGGCATTTTCCTCATATATCACATTTTCACGACCATTAAATGTTTTTAGTTTGTCAGCTCATTGTCCGCGTTTCAAGTACATATAAAAGTACAGGTTATATGTAACACTTTAGCACTCTTTTTATTAGTCAATATGTTTTCCATCTTGCAAAAGACTACCTTTGTCAAAGCGATTCTTTTTCTAATCTCTCCAAGACACCTCCCAACAAATGTTATGACTGTTCTAAGATAGTTCTACGCATTCACTTGTTAAAGAATATTCTCATTTACCAGTATATAACACTGTGGTATTTCGTTCTTCTTAGAGACGACCATAATCTCTGTCAAATTAAAGCATTACGCTCAAAAATTAACTCTTAGAGACGACCACAATCTTTGTCAAATTAAAGCATTACCCCAAAAAATTAACTCGTCTGACGCATAACTTAACTCTCTGTGCAAAGTGACTGGAAGAAACATTTCCGGAAATTCAAAACAGTTTCCTAAAGTCAGAACTCATCCAGCCGATATCGTGGTATGTTCGACGTTATTCTAAACCTTATCTCATTAATAAACATTAGACAAGTTATCCCGACACGAAATTCTGCCGTTGTGGAACCAATGGAAATGTGTCTCTTTCCTGCATTTAAACATTACGTTATATTATAATTCGCAGAATGATTTTTCCCCTCCCCCCCCCCAGGGTGTCTAGCTGGTCATATGTTGAAGTACACTTGTATCTGCAGCGCGGCGCTGTCGTCATTTGAAAGTGAAAGGTTCGAATCTCAGCATGGTAAATATAGATTTCAATGTTCATGTTGTCTAGTGTATCCTCTAATCTCTATATTTTGCTTCTACTGCTATGAGCACCGTTATATTGTGAATTTGTTTATGAGGCTTCCCAGATAGCGTGAACACCAGAGTCGTAGCAGACGTATGGTGTACTTATAAACAAAGTAAAATTAAAGGCTCCCTTTCCAGGCCTCAGAGCGCACAAGGCTTGTGGATCTAGGCCCATATTTGTATAGACCAATCGGCGCTCAGTTGGTGAGTGGTCAGTATCAAGCCGGGTTAGAACTGGGTGTTGAAGTCCATTTCGATTAAAATTCAAATCCGCCCCGATGCGTGTTAATACTTTTGACCACTGGGCCTCAGACGAGTGTATGGTATGGGAAGAAATGAACAGGATAACTTGGTGACAGCTGGCAAGACTGAGGGGAAAAAACAAGGGGAAGGCAGATCAGTAAATATCCAACTGGCTTGGTCACATGGCATAGTCAAGACAAAAACACAGAGCTGATCCACGACTCTGGTGATCGTATGACATGGCGAAATATGACAGTCAGCGCTTATCAGCGTGACATATGATGATGATAAATGTTTTAATTCCTTAACAATTGTCACTGTCTAAATCATTTAGAAATGTGTTCATTCTCTTAGAGTAACTTGTTCATGAGTTCTAGAGTATATGATACCATACGCTCGTCTAAGACACAATACCAAACATAAAGGCTTGAAACCAAAAGCATGTGCAGAACGGCTGCATTGATAAGTCATGCAAGCAAAATGTTATCAAATATAATAAAAGGATAACATTATGAGAAAATAGAAGAAAACATAAACATAGAACAATCTGAATTCAAGCGAACTAGAGATGCACCTGGCAACAGATTTAAAATGAAGTATTATTAGAAGAAAAAAGAAAGCAGAGATGAGAATGTCTGCCTGTTCACGTGTTTTATAGTTTACTCAAAGATATTTGTCTGTTTAGAACACGAAGAATTATGGAACATAATGAAAGACATGAATTTCCACTTACGCATAATACTCATCATTAAAATACTCTACAGTGAACAAAAGGCCGCTGTGAGAATACGTGATGAAACAATATAGAACAGAGTTTCACGCAAAGTTGCAATTTATCTCCCTATCTGTTTAATTGCTATACAAAAATCCACTTGAATGTTAGCGAAAATATTGACTAAATAAAATATGCTATATTTATAATCTGAGGAACAGAAATACTCAAACTACGATATACTGGAAGACTCAAAATTACTATCAACAACACAAAATAAAATTTAGAAACTAATAAAGCCTGCAAAAAAAAAAATGAAAAAAAAAATATATATATATCTCAATGCAACAGAAACAGAAATAATGACAACTGATAAATCAATTGTATCAACAGATATATTTATCTTTGTGGAGAGAAACTGCGGAATGTGAGCAGTCTTGAATTTATATGCTCACTGCTGGCGGGTGATGGAAATGTCATGACAGAAATTAAAACAAAAGAATACAAACATTGCTCTGTAAATGCTAACACAATTACATCCCGTATAGATTGGAAACCAATCAAAACCCGTATAGATTTCAAACAATCAAAACACATATATTTTGGGAAACAATTGAAGTCTGTATAAATTGAAAAATAATTAAAACACGTATAGATTGGAAAACAATAAAGACTGGAAAACAATTGAAGCCCGTATAGATTGGAAAACAATCACAACACGGATAGTCTGGGAAACAATCAAGATTGGAAAACAATCAAAACCCGTATAGACTGGAGGACAATTGAAGCCCATATAGATTGGACAACAATCAAAGCAAGTATAGATTGGACAACATTTTTAAAAACAAAATGATATAGATTGGACAACAGTCAAACCTCATATAGAGTGGAAAGCAGTAAAAGCCTTATAGATTAAAAAACAATTAAAAGCTGTACAGATTGGAACAGATAGAACAACAAATCATAGTATTAAGAGTATGCATATTTTCTGTGACAACACACATTTGTAGAAAGCTGGTATTTAGCAAAGCAGATGAAAAATACATTTCAATAAGGGTCTTACAGAACAGTATTAACAATTCGCTGAACTGAAGAAAAAAAAAAGATAACAGATCTATCCACCAGAAATTCAATACTAAAGAATATTGGCTATTAAGACACGTAAGCTTCAGAAAAATGAAACATTTTGGACATATTACAAAAACAGGTATGTATGACTTGTAAAGGTCATTATGCATGGAGGTTATCGGGGAAGCGGCGAAGCGGAGATCACAACTTAGATGGATTCAAGCTCTAAAAGATAATTTACGCATGAAAGCACCAGGGACAAAACATCTGACTTATGATTGAGAGACATTTAACAAGAATGTTATAGGGCAATGTTCTGCACAGGACAAACTAATTTCTGATGATTGCCCGCCTGGCTCTCTATCTATCTGCCAGTCCGTCTGTTTGTTTGTCTCACTTTCTATCTCGCGCTCTCTATGAAAGCGTGTAAATATGTGTGAGTGTGTGTAATGTGTGTGTGTGTGTGTGTGTGTGTGTGCGTGCGTGCGTGTGTGTGTGTCTGAGTCTGTGTTTTGTGTCTACATTATGTAACGTGGAATTTGTTTTTAAAATTAGTTTAACAAACGCATCTTTTAATTCAGACATGAAAACTTGAGGCATGTATTTATCCACACAAAAGTAGGCTAATGTAAGCCGTTTACGAAGAAAGTTAAGGAATAAGAAATCCATTGAAACAAGTCACAGCAATAACTCGATTTACGGGATCTGCGGGTTAAACAGCAGATCGATGATGGCTTTGCTATGTTTACACACTTCTACAATGAGATTACGTGGAAGAAAGCTTCGAAATTAGCAAAGAAAGTATCAGCAGAGTCGAAGATAGCAGAAAACGGAGAGATCAGGTTTTATACAGGCAAGGCATTCTGGAAAATGACGAAATGAAAGACAATAAACGAGAAACTGGAACTGGAAAATTAATTTAAGAGCATAAATAGACATGGCGGAATGGAAGAATTAGGTATTAAACAGACAATAAAAATGACAGGAGAATAAGATGGAAATATAACATCTATAACAAACTGCAAGATTGAGCAATTAGAGAATCCACAGATAACTGGGTATCTAAAAAAAAGTAATAACGGATTATCATGGCATGCGAGATTACACAGATGGCAGAATTGAAGGAACTGACAGACTAAACAGAGTATGAAATGAAACAATAAATGAACATCATGCAGGGAAGAATTTAGATAATAAACAATAAATAAACATGCAATCTGAATGAGCGAACAATATACAGAAATGAAAGACGAGGCAAGGAATTAGTAGTAATTGTATGTCTGAACAAGCAACCGGCTTGACAGATATGGGAGAATGTGAAGAAGAGCAAGACGACAACATAACGACAAAATTGAGTATAAACGGACAGTAGAATAGAAGAATGATAGAAAAAGAAAAACAGACTAGGCAGAAATGACAGAATATACAACAAACGGAGCATTGGGAAAATACAAATACACGAACGAACTAACGAATGAATAAACGAACGAACGAACAAACGAACGAACGAACGAACAATCTTTATTTTCAAATTAGAGAGAGAGACAGAGAGAGAGAGAGAGAGAGAGTGTGTGTGTGTGTGTGTGTGTGTGTGTGTGTGTGTGTGTGTGTGTGTGTGTGTGTGTGAGAAGAAGAAGAAGAAGAAGAAGAAGAAGAAGAAGAAGAAGAAGAAGAAGAAGAACAAGAAGAAGAAGAAGAAGAAGAAGAAGAAGAAGAAGAAGAAGAAGAAGAAGAAGAAGAAGAAGAAGAAGAAGAAGAAGAAGAAGAAGAAGAAGAAGAAGAAGAACTGGCAATGAATAATTAAAACATAAATGATGCAGGGGAGAACAGGAAAATCAAAGACTTAGAGAGAAAGATACAATCTATAAACAACGGACAGCAACGGAATGAGAATGTTGGCAGAGGAAGTCTAAGGGAAGGATAAAGTACTATACGAGAGCAAGAACAGGACAACTTCCGAACTGAAACCTAGCGCTCGGATAATAAACAGAAGGAAATCTCATGTTTATCTTTACAAATGTCAATATGGTGGGACCCATTTGTCTGCAGTGAGTAACTTAATGAAAGCGAGAAGTGGACTAGGTAAGCTGTAATAGAAAACAATCACAAGTGACAAAATGAACGTTAGTGCTAGAGCCTTCGTCAGCACAAAACAATAAATGTACACTTAAACAACGATATGTTTGTATTAACATGGTTATAGCTGTCGTAGTAGTAGTAGTAGTAGTAGTAGTAGTAGTAGTAGTAGTGGTAGTAGTAGTAGTAGTAGTAGTAGTAGTAGTAGTAGTAGTAGTAGTATTAATAGTAGTAGTAGTAGTAGTAGTAGTAGTAGTAGTAGTAGTAGTAGTAGTAGTAGTAGTAGTAGTATAGTAGTACTAGTAGTAGTAGTAGTAGTAGTAGTAGTAGTAGTAGTAGTAGTAGTAGTAGTAGTAGTAGTAGTAGTAGTAGTAGTAGTAGTAGTAGTAGTAGTAGTAGTAGTAGTAGTAGTATACAAAGGTATTAGTGCCAATCTTACAAAGGTATGAGTGCCAGTCGTTCAGAACGCAATGGGAAACTACTGCACGTAAACTACAAAAGACAGTCACACATAACGAAACCAATGATGGGGTTAACTGCGACTTCCTGTAAAGGATATGCAACAGATTTTAACATGCATGTGTGAGTCCAATTGCCCGTATGTCTAGTCTGTGTGTGTAGATATGTTTGCGTGTTATAGTAACGCTTTTCCAAGCATCAAAAATGCTCATGTTTAGCGTGTGACCTCTCAATATGACGTGTAATAATTTTTTCTTGAAGCACCATTAACCCAAAGCGCCCTCATTTCCTCCTGCCTACAAGAATAAAACCCCTCATCTCGTTCATCCCCTCGTCACAATCATTATCCCGTATACCAAATGGAAGCCATATCCCCGACTTTGAATAATGATACTGACTCCATCACCAGACAGATTAAGTCATGCAAATGCGACAGCGGAGCGTGCCTTTTTTTAACCGGATACCGTAGGTTTTAGATTGTGCGGATTATGTCTGCAGAGCGGATTGAAGGATTCATGGACAAGTCTGCGGAGGGGATTTCATAGCTAAACTAGAAGGATGGACTGGCTATGTTTACATATGAACTAAATACTGTCTATTTTAGAATGTTGGAAGGTTTTAGATGCGTATATGTTTCTGAAATATTCTTGTTCTCTCTGCGGCGGGAACATTTCGTCTGCAATGTCAGTGATTCTCAAAGCGTAATGTAAACGACATCATAATATACAGGGAGCCGCGATAGATTAATGGCTAGACCCTCGCCTACCATACGGGTGGCCTTTAGGTTCCATCTGCATCAGGGCAATGGCAATATTTTATTATTGGCCAGGATTTAAAATGGGTACTGGGAAATTACTTGGGAAGTAAACTCGGACGGTGGAATAACGACCACATAACTACTTAGTCCTGTTTGATTTATAAACAAACTTGGCTTGTAAAATGAACCTGTCCTTTACCTACATCACACTATTCAGTTCATTCATTGTGGCTGAATGGTTCATAATGTTCTTGTCCACATAGAGACATGACACATCTTTTGGTTAAGGGTTATCATAGAATTAATGATAACGACCACACTGGCCACTTTGTGTCGTTGGTCCATAAAATATGCGTTTACACGATATTCCAATTACGCATTTACGTGCAGAAGGAATCTTTGCTTTACGTACATCATAACATTTAGTCTATTCATTATGGCTAAGTAAATAACAATGCTCGTATTCATACAGATGGTTGATGGTTATTACATAATTTGCCTCAAAGCACTCTCAACAAAACCATCAAAGCTCTGTCTCCCTACAAAATCGTTTCTGTAACACAATGGTTTTATAAACCTCGGATGCATGTCCGTATAACTCCCTCTTCTGGCAGAAACCAAACTTAATCGGAATCTAGACATCTTTACAACACATGTAAACACGGATCAGACATGCTGAGAAACATATAATGTGAGTGGAAATATGGTTTCTTGGGGAAATACACAGAATATCATAGTCGGACAGAAAAGCGAAGAGATAATTCCACAAGAATAACATGAAAACTGTAACTTGACGTAAACAGTTAAGATTTTGTGAACATATTATGAGACCCCGAGGTAGACCAAGAAGGCGGTGGAGAGTTAATACATATACAGACCTACAAGCACTTGGAATCAACGACTGGCAAGAGAAGGGTCAACCAAGAGAGGACGAATGGATGACGGATTTGTATCTGCAGCAAAGACCTGAATGGCTCGGAACCGCTGAGAAGAAGAAGCAGAAGATTATGAGAATCAATTCTGGAAATAAAGATATACGTTGCACGACAACATCTACTAAAATCAAAGGCGTTATGTCCGTAAACACCAAGATCACAATATACAAACACTGATCAGAACCCAGTTGTGCTGTATGGCTCTTGAAACCTGGAGTACAACGAAAGGAGTACAAAGTCTTTGCTACAAACCTTTGAGAACATAAGTTCTTAAGACGCATCTTGTGGATCCATTAGGGATACACAAAGTGGTAGAGTGGAAAAGAAGAAGTACAAAGCACATTTATGATCTGTTTTACGTCCCCGCTAATCATCTGTATCATGAAGGCTAATAGACTACAATGGCTGGGCATATAGAAAGACTTTGAAGGATAATAGGGAAATAACACTCGCTTACAATCAGGAAATAAATGACCGTTGACCCCGAGGTAGACAAGAAGACGGTGGAGAGAATATACATATACAGACCTACAAAGCACTTGGAATCACACGACTGGGCAGAGAAAGGTCAACCAGAGAGACGAATGGAGACGGATTGTATTTGCAGCAAAGAACCTCAATGGCTCGGAACGCTGAAGAAGAAGAAGATTATGAGGTGTAGTACACTTGTAAACTTTGTGAAAGTAACGGGAAAATGGCAAGGGAAATGCAACAAAATAAATAGCCGGATGGCTTGGCCAAATGGCATATTCAGGACAGTAACATGACCTGATGAATGACTCTGGTGATAGTGTAAGATAGCGAACGCTGATCGATCACAATGATCGGCCCGGCACATGATGCACGACAAGTTGTTAGGTGTGTTGTTGTGTCTCAGTCTTTCATAAATAGTGTTCAAAACATCTCCATTGTCTCGCTGACGTTGCTTCCTGAGAATGAATCAAATTGCTTTGTTTTTTCATGTCTTATCATGTTTTCTAAAAAAGAAATTACAGGAGAGGCTGGCGATGACAATTCTTCATCAATTTCGAATATAGAAACATCTAAACTGCACCTCCACGCTGCACATGATAGAGATGCCAAATAAAGAATAATAATTTATCCCGAAGCAATGTCCAGCTTTGGATCTATGATATGAAAGGGATATCACATTTTGTAGATGTGAATACATAAAGGTATAAATGGCAAGTCTGTCCCTCACTTAGCAGATGACGAGCCCATGTACCCAAACCTTGTCCAACCGTGCTCGTGACATTCCATCCATCCATTATGTGCCTTGCCGATAAGCGTGGGCGGTCATGTTGTGCCATCTCCCTCGATCACAAGAGTCGTGGATCAGATCCGTGTTCCCGTCTGGACCATGTCACGTGGCCAAGCCATCCAGGTATTTACTTCTCGGTTTTCCCCTTGGTCTCTTCCCTTCGATCTTGCCAGTCGTCACCAAGTTCTCCAATTCATTTCTACTCATAACATGCCCAAAAAAATGTGACTGTCTACGTCTAATGACTCTAATCACTTTACGATCTTCATTTGTTTCTTGAATTACTTTTTCATTGGTTTTTCTGTCTGTGCATGGTTTTATTTGCATTTTCCTCAGAAAGCACATTTCCACAGCCATTAGCTGTTTTTCAGCGTGACTGCTTATTGTCCACGCTTCACATCCATACAAAAGTATGGGTTCTACGTAGCACTTTAACATTCTTTTTCTCGTTTCAATTGATATCTTTTTATTGGTCAGTATGTTTTCATCTAGCAAAAGGCTACCTTCGTAACTGCAATTCTTGTTCTAATCTCTTCAAGGCAACTCCCATCAGATGTTATGACTGTGCCGAGATAACTGTATCGATTCACTTGCTTAAGAATATGTCCATTTACTCGTATATCACATCGTAGTATTTTCTTCTTCCCAGTGACGACCATTATCTGTGTCTTTTTAATATTCAGTTCTAAACCTTGTTGTTCACTGTATGCAACAACTGCATCTACTAAATTTTGCAGGTCCTATTGCAATCAAGACTGTATCATCTGCATATCTAATGTTATTGATGTATCGTCCCCCAATGTTGATTCCTTCTATATCTTCTATATTTCTGAAAATATTTTCACTGTACAGGGAAAACAGATCTGGAGACATTACACACCCCTGTCTCTCACCTCTTTTAATAGGCTCTCATGACATTATCAGCGTATTTCCCTATCAATTTCGCAGGCATGGGCACTCCAAGCCACGGCTAACTCTGGAGACGCAGTATGCATCAGGATAGTTGGATAACTTGGTGTCCCCCGCTATGTACTCTAGACACTGCGATTGCAGGACATCGCCCTACCCTAGTAAAGCAGAGTAAGGAACCTTTTTCATGCCTTAAGGCGGACTGGGTTTGTGGTGCTAGACTCGTATTTGTATAAACCAGCCGGCGCTCGGGGGGGGGGGGGGGGGGGGGGGGGAGAGGAGGATGATGTGGTCAGTGTCATAGCTCCACCTTGATGTCCCAAGACATTTCCTGGTACCCATGTTTAGGTGGACCTCGGAGCCCAAGTCACGTTTACAGATTTGAACCCTCCCACATGGGGATCAATCCCATGACCGCCCGCTCTGCAGATGTGCGTCTCTCACATATCCTATTCATCCACAATATTATTTAAAGTTGTGGACACCTACAAATCAGGCTGGTGCGGAAGGCATATTGTAACCATTACATCATCTCCGAAGGTTTGTGTAATGGAGTTACAGCCCGGCACTACTAAAAGTAGTATGTATGAACTACGTTTGAGTTCAAAGCGAGCGAGCACAAAGCACTGATACACAAGACTAAAGAGAGCTACACAAGACTAACAACTCCGGGATGGAAATATCAAGAATCCTCACCACCAGCCCAGGGGCTGCAATACTTGATGGCGACACGTCTCATGATCATATCATAATGTAATTGTGTTGTGTCTTGTGAATACAGCTCTGCTAGCTAGTGTTGATTTCTCTCTTGAAGTAACTTCTTATCAATAATAAATTCACCCTGGCGGCAGTGATTTTCTCTTTCAGAAAGTACATTCCGCCCAGAGAAAGAAAACCACAGGTTTGGGGAACAAGTCTGACGTCATTTGCCAGTCTGTCCTTGTAATGACTGCGGAAATTACATCAGTGTGTAGCTGTGGGTTGGTATATTATGGTGGGGTGGTTCAGTGGTAAGCGTCTGCTAAGTGACAAAATATGTACGGGTCAAGATGCTGATTTTAACAAACTAGAGACCCCGGGGATACACTACACTTTGATTCTGGAATAGTGTATGGGATGTTTAGGCCTCTCGGATCAGCGTGAGAAAATAAAAGACCAATGTGGACAGTTTATACGTTAAAAATTAATCGACAGTTTGAGAATCTAAAGATTTGTCAATAGACATTTGTCATAATTCAACTTACAAATTTTTTGGGAAATATTCGTTAGTTGCATATCGTTTACAGGACGACACAGTCGACCCCAACATTTTTGGCAGTTTATAATTTCTTGGCACATTAACGTTCAGTAGTTTGTCATTGCTTTCTGAACGACCGGCACTCAAACTATTTTATTAAAAAACCAATGCACAGCGGTCTGCTGCCAAATCGCTAGCAGCTGTGTTTCTAACTCTGTATGGGGAATTACGAACTGCGCCCGTAAAGCCTACGCCACAGATCCGGCTTTGGAAAGCATGGTCATAAAATAATTGTTTACAACATTTGTGTTTCTGGTGACATCACAGAACTATTGCAAGTTTACAACATTTGTGTTTCTGGTGACGTCACAGAAGTATTGTAGGTTTATGCTTCGGGACATTTTTGTACATCTTGAATCATTGCCTGTGCTACTGAGCCGGTGCATTGTGTTAACAGTCAGCTTGTGTGATCTATAGGAGGAGATTGGAGTACTTAGGGACCTATCTATGTTTGCACGGAGAGTGGTCAAAACCAACATAACTAGAGTAGGCGCTGGCCAACACGTGTAAGGCTGTGTTCAAACCAGCGCACGTAAACTGTTTCCTGGGAATTTGGTGTGGGTAGTGCCGATGCGGAAGTATAATCACAGAAGATGGCAGATTGGACAGATAAATCGAAATCAGATGTAAAGAAGCTAGTGCACTTAAATATCAACTATCACCCATATTGAAAGATCCAAATATACCCATGTCCGCAAAACGACAGATAATAAACAGCATATTCACACCAACCATATGATTCCAAACTCAAACTTCGACTTTATCCAAATCACACGTTCGCAAAATCAACACCTGTGAGATGAGATGCCTGAGGAGAGTTTCCAACTTAACAATCCGAGACCAAGTGAGAAATGTTGTTATTAGACTGACAGTAAGATCAACACCCTGTATCAAATTTATTGAAAGACAGAAGATCAAGTGGTTTGGCCGTGACGTTAGAATGCAACACCATCAACTACCATCACTGGCCCTACATCAAAGTTCATCTGCTGCGAGACCAAGAGGGTACCCAAGAAGAAAATGGATTGACGACATCAACGACATTGTACAATCACATGGAATGACACTATCCAGTGCCGCCCATCAGGCGCTGGGGCGCAAATTATTTCTCCCCACCACGCTTATCGGCAGACGTGGAAGATGATGATGATGATGATGATGATGATGATGATGATGATGATGATGATGATGATGATGATGATGATGATGGTGGTGGTGGTGGTGGTGGTGGTGGTGGTGGTGGTGATGAGTGCCGATGTGGCCAAGTTAAGACTAGTTCAAGGTTTCTGGTGCTGTCTTTTCTCCAAGGTTGCCTAAATTTGTAGCCATTAACTCCTGGATTAGCGTAGTTTAGAATAATGGTTTTCTACCTCTCTCTCTCTCTCTCTCTCTCTCTCTCTCTCTCACTCTCTCTCTCTCTCTCTCTCTCTCTCTCTCTCTCTCTCTCTCTCCCTGCCTGTCTGTCTCTATCTCCTTCTCCGTCTCTCTCTCTCTTTCTATCCGCCTGCCTTGCGCTCCGGAAAGTTGTGGGTTCGATTCCGGACTCCCGTCTTTCGGTTCTGTCTGTCATTTACTGCCAATATAGTACCTTGCCTTGTATGGTGGGGGTCTAGAGCCTGAGGAATTAAGGCCGCCTGGCTAGTGCAGTCGCCGCGAACTGCGCAGGCACAAGCTTTCTTTTGCCCCGACAGAAATATACTTCCACACCTTACCGAGGATTGAAACCCGGGTCTCCCGGTGGAGAATCCGGCATTCTAGCCAGTGCAATTTTCTCGCACACTCCTGAGGCTCGTCGCTTTAGCTACGGAGTTCGTGCTTTGTGCGGTGCTTTCGGTAGGTAGCTTTACGGAAAGAAACCGAGCCATAAGGGATAAAACCTGGTGATATATATATATCATCTGCATCATCAGCAAGTGCCATGCCTGCTGGCGTAGGTATTCATGACTCTCCACAGATCTCGTTATTTGGTTTTGTGGATCAAATGGTGTAAAGAGAACAACCACAGTGATACGGAGAGCCGCTGTATGGTAGTGGCATACATGCTTGTCTGCCGGTCTTTTGGTCAAATAACATAAGACTGACCTGTGCTCCTAGGTCGCCAAAACATAAAACAGATAACAGAAAATATATCTGGAGGGCAAGGTACCTTACCGGGAACCCATACAAATCACATCAATCTGTCTTGGCCACTGACAGCATTAGCAGTAAGCCATCGCATGGTTACAACTGATTTGTGATCAGAGGATCCATGCCATAAGCTTAGTTTCGTGGGATGAAGCTATCTTTAGAAGTACGGCTTGCCTCTAGTCAGTCTACATTTACAAGGACATGATGCAGCAACCAGCATCGGAATGCTCACACCTTATTTGGGAGGACGCGAGACATAACCCGAAAAAATCTCGCAGAAATTGCCTTCGAAGGTTAAGACGATTGTTATTCAGATGAAACCAGTTTACCCCCAGGGCTAAAAAGTCCACAAACATCGATGCACATAGAATTATAAATATTATTTTGGATGCAGCAGTTTCTAGATAGATATTACTTGTACGTAAATACGCGTATATCTTTGTTATTTCTATGCAGTGATTCTCTGTTTTGACTGTAGCAGTTTCTAGGCAGATTTTTTTTATATGTAATTATGTATTTTGTCTTTTAGTGTGATAATCCGCTTTGGATGCAGCAGTTTCTACTAGATTTTGTTTCTTGGTAAATATCTCTGATTTTGTTTGCATGAAATATGTATTGATGTTATTCTCCGTTTTGGCTTTAGAAGTGATTACTAGATTTTGTTTACACGTAAGTAGTTCTCGTCTTTCACTTACAGTGATTCTTTTATTATGACCAATTCCAGCAGATTTATTTTTTCTTCTTTAACTTATTGCGGTGTTGTATTTTGTTCTCTCTTGTGTGCATATGCATGTGCGCGGCACCATGATCTGGGAAGCTATCCAGAGAACGAAGACCAAGAAGGCAGATGTCCAAGTCATATGGTTGGACTTGGCCAACGTGTACGGGTCAGTGCCACACAAGATATGGCATGCCCTCAAGACATAGCACGTGCCCAATACCTCTAAGGTGGATCGACATCCAAAAGCGGGTATGGCAATGATATGTACGATTTCACCGATATAAGAATATAAGCCCTCATGGTTATGCAGAAGATCCTGGATGAGACATCTGACTACGCAAAAGGTCCAAAACTCAGTAGGAAGTGCAACATGTCGCCACTGCAGACCTTCATGGATTCGAATCGAGAATTTAGAAGCAGCACACATACAACATGAAAATGTACGGTGACATGGTCGCAAGTCTGATACGGGATATGTTTACTGTCAGGCTATTGGCTGTAGAGGTAGTCGCAAGTCTGATAGGGGATATGTTTACTGTCAGGCTATTGGCTGTAGAGGTAGTCGCAAGTCTGATACGGGATATGTTTACTGTCAGGCTATTCGCTGTAGAGGTAGTCGCAAGTCTGATACGGGATATGTTTACTGTCAGGCTATTGGCTGTAGAGGTAGTCGCAAGTCTGATACGGGATATGTTTACTGTCAGGCTATTCGCTGTAGAGGTAGTCGCAAGTCTGATACGGGATATGTTTACTGTCAGGCTATTCGCTGTAGAGGTAGTCGCAAGTCTGATACGGGATATGTTTACTGTCAGGCTATTCGCTGTAGAGGTAGTCGCAAGTCTGATACGGGATATGTTTACTGTCAGGCTATACGCTGTAGAGGTAGTCGCAAGTCTGATACGGGATATGTTTACTGTCAGGCTATTCGCTGTAGAGGTAGTCGCAAGTCTGATACGGGATATGTTTACTGTCAGGCTATTCGCTGTAGAGGTAGTCGCAAGTCTGATACGGGATATGTTTACTGTCAGGCTATTGGCTGTAGAGGTAGTCGCAAGTCTGATACGGGATATGTTTACTGTCAGGCTATTCGCTGTAGAGGTAGTCGCAAGTCTGATACGGGATATGTTTACTGTCAGGCTATTGGCTGTAGAGGTAGTCGCAAGTCTGATACGGGATATGTTTACTGTCAGGCTATTGGCTGTAGAGGTAGTCGCAAGTCTGATACGGGATATGTTTACTGTCAGGCTATTCGCTGTAGAGGTAGTCGCAAGTCTGATACGGGATATGTTTACTGTCAGGCTATTGGCTGTAGAGGTAGTCGCAAGTCTGATACGGGATATGTTTACTGTCAGGCTATTCGCTGTAGAGGTAGTCGTAAGTCTGATACGGGATATGTTTACTGTCAGGCTATTCGCTGTAGAGGTAGTCGCAAGTCTGATACGGGATATGTTTACTGTCAGGCTATTCGCTGTAGAGGTAGTCGCAAGTCTGATACGGGATATGTTTACTGTCAGGCTATTCGCTGTAGAGGTAGTCGCAAGTCTGATACGGGATATGTTTACTGTCAGGCTATTCGCTGTAGAGGTAGTCGCAAGTCTGATACGGGATATGTTTACTGTCAGGCTATTCGCTGTAGAGGTAGTCGCAAGTCTGATACGGGATATGTTTACTGTCAGGCTATTCGCTGTAGAGGTAGTCGCAAGTCTGATACGGGATATGTTTACTGTCAGGCTATTGGCTGTAGAGGTAGTCGCAAGTCTGATACGGGATATGTTTACTGTCAGGCTATTGGCTGTTGAGGTAGTCGCAAGTCTGATACGGGATATGTTTACTGTCAGGCTATTCGCTGTAGAGGTAGTCGCAAGTCTGATACGGGATATGTTTACTGTCAGGCTATTGGCTGTAGAGGTAGTCGCAAGTCTGATACGGGATATGTTTACTGTCAGGCTATTCGCTGTAGAGGTAGTCGCAAGTCTGATACGGGATATGTTTACTGTCAGGCTATTGGCTGTAGAGGTAGTCGCAAGTCTGATACGGGATATGTTTACTGTCAGGCTATTGGCTGTTGAGGTAGTCGCAAGTCTGATACGGGATATGTTTACTGTCAGGCTATTCGCTGTAGAGGTAGTCGCAAGTCTGATACGGGATATGTTTACTGTCAGGCTATTGGCTGTAGAGGTAGTCGCAAGTCTGATACGGGATATGTTTACTGTCAGGCTATTCGCTGTAGAGGTAGTCGCAAGTCTGATACGGGATATGTTTACTGTCAGGCTATTGGCTGTAGAGGTAGTCGCAAGTCTGATACGGGATATGTTTACTGTCAGGCTATTCGCTGTAGAGGTAGTCGCAAGAGGTCTTATCACTTTCTTTGTGTACGACGCGCTTAAGCAGTAAGGCATTAAAGGAAAGCAGAAACTCGGATGCAAAAGCAACTTGGCAAGGCAGACGAAAAGGCCTCATGTTAGCTTTGAAACAATAAGAATTTTGAGTGGGATAAAACAGTAATATGGTTCACGTTACTGTGTGCAGGTCGAAATATATCGAAAGTCTAACATCGAAACTAACGAAAAGTCTCTCACGTAAGATCTTTTACTGTCTCGTGTCGACTCTGTAGCCATGTCACGAAGGATGTGCAGTTCACTAGAGACTGGGAATTAGTAATGTAGTCGAAATATCACGTTATAGCAGTAACCGAAATAAAGGAATGTAGACCGAAATCCAACACCAATAAAGTTACTAATGGTGGTGTAAGAAGTCTTGCGAAGGACGCGCTACGCAGCAGAGACGAGGTGAGGGTCGGAGTGCTCAAACCCGCAACCAAGTAGTCCTGAGGAAGAGATGGCTTCGTAGGAACGAGAAGAAGTGCGGCTCCGTCAGCCATGAACGGATAACGAAGAAGGCAACGTAACGTGTACTGGTACATGCGAGCCGATATAGGGGCGACGAGAGTGACGATCGGCCGTGGAAGAAGCTGTCTTCCCACGACCGAAGGTGCTGGAATATGTGTGAGGGCACGAATCACCTGGTGCACGATGTTATTCCTCCAGAGGGAGGTTTGGCGTGTGAGCAGTCTCAATGCGCAATTGTGGGACAAGCTGGAAAAGACTCAAACGTCGATTCAGGGTACGAACTTACGGTAGGAAAAGTCACCAGGTGTCATGACCCACCCTTCTTCTCCCTCCCCACCCTACCTTCTCCTCATTCAGAGAGTGTCAGTGAGGTAAAGGGCCGAAACATTAGAAAACAAGGGTTTGTTCTGACGATTAGAAACCTCATATCGTGCTTACTCCGCAGAGTAGTTTTTAATCACTTCTTCAAGATATCTTACTTGTTCTTTCTATCTGTCCTCGCGTATCTCATCAATCTTCTATGAAACCACATCTCCGCAGTTTCCACATAATTCGTAACCTGACTGCTAATTGTCTGTGATTTACTTCGGTACATCAATTCTGGCTCAATATAGCTCTCAAGGAATATTTTCCGCAACTTGAATGACAAAGATAAATTGCAGAGAATTGCCTTCATCTTACGAAATGTTGTCTTTGCTTGGGCTATTCTACATTTAACTTCCTTAATATGTCTTCATCTGCTGCGGTTAAAGTACCAACATGTTTAAATGCATTGACTTGCTTCAGATTGGTTCCGTTCACTTCTATTTCAAATGTTCGAAAACATATTTTGTTTCCTACTATCATTACTTCCGTTCTCCTGTTATTTAGACTGACTCCTATGTTTGAACTCGTTGCAATTATACATATCACATTATATCATCCAGGGAAAGTATTTGCTAAGCCCTCTGTCTTCAACATGGCGGTCTTGTCGTGTCATGTAGACAAACAATGGAATATTCACACATGTAAAATCTAACTTATTTCAGCAAACCAATAACCATAACAGTGTCAAACTCTACATCCCCAGCTGACATGTTTCAAATAAGCAATAACCGGCTGCATCACTGTCTGTCAAGGAAGCCACATAAAGTGGAAATAATTATAATACCTGGTATTCAGCTGATCCTAGGGAATCAACCAAGCACACACACACATTGCTTAGTCTCTGCAGCTTCTTCCTGTTTAGAGGAAATTTCTAGAAGAGATACATCCATGCATCACATTCGTGCTGGCTTCAGAAACTTATGATTAAACCTGTGGATATAATCATGTCATCATTTTGGCTGGCTTCTATAGTCTGTAGCCGTATATTTTCTGCTTCTTGGGCGTGCTATTTTAATACCGTACAATTAAATATCCGCAGACAAGGGATCTACAACGTTTTTCTACCGCCTTAAACATTTTATATACATTAACCAAAACACATAGTTTACAAAGTCGAATTTTTAGTATGGTTGTGCTTCATATGATTAACGTAACAGATTGGCTGAGGTAGCACGGCTGGGTGCACGATCCTAAGGTATGGATCTTTGAGATCATGTCTAGTGTGTGAAAATAAAACACGGATAAGTCGCGGTTGCCTAGAACGAATAGCACTGCATGGAGTGAATATATATGACCAACACCCTGCACTTATAGGAAAGGCTAGACCGGCAAATAATCAGGCTGCACCTGGTACCATTACTATTGGGACTCTTCACTTGTTGTTGAAGGTAGGGACAGTTCGCGTATGAGCATTCCGAGTGTTGTGGTGTCGTTTATTGACTTAACTCCACTCATGTTTAATATAAAACATGTTCAAATGTTTTCATCAGTCTGAGTTGAAGCTCAGTCGCTATCGGGTAATGACTATATCATCGCCTGCGAACCCCATGCTGACAAGGGTTACAAAAGTCCCCGTTTTGCGGGAGTGTCCTGATTTTTATTTCTTAAGTCTCTCTACCGAAAAAAAAATGTTTTCTGGACGCACGTTCGTCCCAGTTGTTTCACTGCGACATGAAACGTGTAATAAAATAAAGCTCTTTCTCAATGTTCAATCGGCATCGTTTTAATTTTAGTGATTACTGAGGTTCATCGTACTCAGGAGAGGCCCATAGATGCTACTACCTTCCCTTTGACATCCGAGCCAGGGTGTAATGACTGAGCTATATAATTTTAAAATGGTAAATGTTCGCGTGCGCAAACCCATTATGAATTGGAAACAAATAGGTATAAACTCCTGCGAGAAAAAACGTACTAAACATCAACAAGGTTCACATACATTACAAGGAGATCCACGTATCGCGAAATACAGGTGAAAATCCGAAATCAGAAGCACTCAATAAATATATAAAATGAATAATAAAATAAAATAAAATAAAATACACATGAACGCGTACAATACGCCAGTGAAAAGTTCCAACCCCAATATCGGTTACAGATATAGTATTAAGGACAGAAGTGATAACTAGATGGTAGTCCAAGAGTTAAAGTAATTTCAAGGACAGACATAGTCTTAGTTACAGTTAGAGCAGGCGGGATAAAAGTAATACATTGCTGGTAGTGAATGAGTTAACCTAAAGACAAGGACATCATAGTCTTAGTTACATCCAGAACAGGGGGACACAAGCCGTATCTGGCTGAAACTGGCGGTGGTATAGGAAAACATTCATTGGCTCTTGTCATGTCAGGGATAATTGATTAAGGTAACGTCGGTTTGTCATGAAAAGGGAAATTGAAAGAGAAGGTTAGTTATAATGAGCAAGTGCGAGGTAGTAAGAGAGAGAGAGAGAGAGAGAGAGAGAGAGAGAGAGAGAGAGAGAGAGAGAGAGAGAGAGAGAGAGAGAGACAGAGACAGAGACAGAGACAGAGACAGAGACAGAGACAGAGAACGGGAGAGAAAGAAGGAGGGAGTTAAAGAGAGAGAAGGGGAGGACGAACAAACGAATGAACAAACGACCAATACTTTATTTTCATAGGGTCACAAATTGGACACGCAGGCCCGTCTTACATTCCAGTCACCCATCATGTGTTCATCATTGTGCATGTTACATTCACATAGAAAAAAAACATTGTCAAATGTATGGTGTAAACATAAGCAACGCATATTACCATGTTATGCGACAGGAATACAGGAAGACGGAAGACATGTACACACGCACATTCATAAACACATACATACAAACCTGCATACCTACTTACATCATTTACTCAAACTCTCACAGTTATGCACCCATGAGAGAGAATTAAGAAGGGTGAGAAAGCTAAAGAAACAGGGAGGAAGAGTTAGGGATAGTGATATAGTGAGAATAAAACGTTTGTGATGGAGATCGTTAGAGTGTATGTGTGAGAGAGAGAGAGAGAGAAGAGAGAGAGAGAGAGAGAGAGAGAGAGAGAGAGAGAGAGAGGAAGCAATGGGAGTTAGTGAATGAGAGTAAGATATAGAGTGTGTGTCAGAGAGAAATACAGGGTTAGATACAAAGGGACACATTTCTCCAAACACGTGAAAATTCCAGTGCCCTTTATAAATTTAACCAGCCGCTCCAGCAGCCCTCGTCCTCCTCCTCGGTTTCTGTATTCATGAATGCGTCTGTTTATGTCTCGGAGATTTAGAATGTCACAGCTAACGACAATTATTGGAGATTTGAACAATGACAAATCAGGTTATAAATTTAACTAAAGGATGTTTGTCTTGTATAATTACGACTATATGAATTCCCAGATTCCATCGCTTTCAGAACAGACTTTCCCTCTGAGGAAAAACATCACTGAGCTTGGTAACGCAAATCCTGATATTTTGTACAAAATATACAACGATATGAATTGGGGAAACAGAGGAAGATAACGTCTGCATATATTTCGTCTAGATTGCGTCCCCTGGTAATTGTTATAAAAGTCAGACTATCTCACTTCTTTCAAATATGAGTTGGTGGGTTATCTTGTTACTTCTTTGGCATTGTATTGTAATAGAGTACAATCATAAGTAATAATATAGTCGGCAATGTGTTTTCCTATGCATACTTGCAGGAGTTCTCCCGTCTAAGGAAACCCGTCACTGATCTTGGTAATGCAAATCCACGTAGTGTGTGCCAAATATACGATATGAATTGGAGCAACAGGAGAAGATAAACATCTGCATATATTTCGTATAGATTGCATCTCCTGGTAATTTTTATAAAAGTTATATTCTTATCTCGATTGTTTCATATATGAGATGAATTATCTTGTTATATTTTGGTGACGCTTTTATCGCAACAGAATGTAATCTTCAACTGGGGGTTTCCTATACAGACAGAGAAAAAAGGGGGAGGGGAGTGGGTCTCAATGGTCACGCAGTCCAGTCCCCTGCCTCTTGCTCCGAAATCATGAGTTAGTTTTTGGACTCCGGCATTCGTTCCAGTGTGCAGTTATTTTTACGGAGACCCTGGGGTCGACGATTGAATAGCGCAGTTCAAGCTCCGTGTGCTTTTAGCAGGTGACTCTGCAGAAATAGACCAAGCTATGTGGGATAGAACTGGGTGCGGTGAAGTGGATCCACTGGTCTTTAAACCTTATAGAGATTTCTAGCATGTGACAACAAACTGGGTGCAGTGAAGTGGATCCACTGGTCTTTAAAGCCTATAGAGATTTTCAGCATATGGCAACAAATGACTGCGAATCAAACAGGGATTGCAGAAGTGGAAATGGATTACGGTCACTATCTGTAGGGGTAACCAAACAGAGGATAGAGAATCTTGGAATCTTTAAATCAAATGTTAACTCATTACCACTGCATGGATCAGGCACACGGAGAACTACTAAACGATTACAGATAAAACTACAAACATTCACGAATTGTTGCTTGCATAAACTAGAAGTATTTATATGGTATGATAAAATTATTAATGTAGAGGCCATAGAGATGGGGGGGGGGGGGGGTTGTGGGGGAGGTTGGGGAGGGGGGCTGAGTGGTCTTGAGGTATGGTGTCCGCCTCGAGTGCTGGAGGTCCCGGGTTCAAGCTCCGGTGAGGGCCGGGATTTTTTCACGTAGACTTCTAGTAATAAAATTTCCCCTGGCCCCTGGGTAGTGAGATCGGAAGCCTGTGTGTATTGTTGCTTCTTCTTCTTCTTCTTCTTCTTCTTCTTCTTCTTCTTCTTCTTCTTCTTCTTCTTCTTCTTCTTCTTCTTCTACTTCTTCTTCTTCAGCATTCCGAGCCATTGAGGTTCTTTGCTGCAGATACAATCCGTCTCAGTTCGTCTCTCCTTCCGGTTTCCGGCTACCAGCGGACGTGATTTCACAAGCTCTCCCAATTTTTATGTAATTTATCAAAGTTTTGCCTATTTCAATTGAGATGCTGTGTATATCATTGTTGTTTTTTTTTTTCTAAAACTGGATCTAATACTAATTAATATGTTAAGTTTATGTGACTAGTATTTAGTGAAATGTTGATTTCTTTGTGAAATGTAAGGTAAGAACGTTCAGTTTTGAAACCTACCAATTATCGATTAACGTCAACGTGTGATTTAACCATGTGAGACTAGCGCCTGGTTAGTCGCCAAGCACGCTTTACCGAAAGGCGGCCAACTTGTGTGTACTCCCTGCCTGTTGGAGCCTCATACATTACTAATATGGCGTCCAACTTACGGAACTCTACTTTATCCAAGCGCCATGAAAATACAAACAAAGACAAGACGGGGAAAAGTTTGACGAGCACGCCACCCAAACGTCGGATTTCTTCAACGCCAACTTCAAACGTGTAGTCTAGTGAATATGCAGACACTGATCCCAAGCTCAAGCTGGACGAACATCACAGTTCAGTAGCCCAATCTGATGAGAATAACACATCATCTTCAGTCACTCTTTCCTCAGCCGAACCAGACAACCACAACGCCTGTCGTGAACTCATCCAGGCTTTGGAGGACAGGCTAAAAGACTTTATTTCCAACAACACAACTAATATCATTGCCGTGTTTAAAGAAGAAAACGCTCGACTTCAAAAGAAATCCGCCTCCTTAAAGAAGAGAAAGGACACATTTAAAACAACAATCCATGCCTTAAAACTAAAGAGTGCACAGTCATTTGACAAAAGTGCACAAACAGGAAGTATCCATAGTGCTGCAGAGGTGTGTATGACCAGTGGATGTTCGTCGCAAAATGACGTACAGTTAGTTTCCACAGGCTGCAACACTACTAAACCTGTAAACCGCGCACCATCCATCTACCCCATTGATGTTCGCATCAACAATAGGTCCCAGGCCTCAAGTGTAGACTCTCCAGCAGCAGACGAGAAGTTAAAGAGCTCAGCCACTACCACTACTGAGCATCAACAACCAGCCCAAACAAGCAACGACTATAATAAACAAGAACGCATGAAAGATGACAGCGACCAGTGGTAAGAAATCAAACGGGCACGTCAACGGCGTGAAATAACAATGGAAGACAGTGCAACTCATGTCGTCATTGGAGACTCTCTGCTCAAGGGAATCTATAGTGACCACATGTCATCTTCTGACAGCGAAACTACCTCGATCTACCCGCTACCAGGAGCTGACATTGACAGACTAACCTCTACACTGCGGAAATTCAAGGTGAATGATAGAATTAGAAGAACAACAGTTCATATCGGTGTCAACAATATTATGAACAATCACATCATTAGCACCTCACAACTCGCTACATTGGAGGTGTTGTTGCACAAGAAATTTCCTAAAGCATCTATTTTCTTTTCATCAATCATCCCGCAATGTTATGGATTCCAGCGCCGTACTGCCGATGCTGGCAATCTGACTCTACATAAATTTTGTAAAGAAACTAACAATGCTTTCATTAATAATACCCCGTATTTCACATCGCCGTCCAGGGCTCCCAAGAAAAAAACTATGTAAGGATCAACTACATTGTTCGAAACTAGGAACTAGCATACCAGCGAAGAACATAAAATATCCTGAACGTACACAACAATTAGAACCAGTTACAGGAGTAAACAGATCCGGCTGTAGCCATCTCTTAGTGTTCAGAAAACATTCAACCTCTGCCCACACCACCCTTGCCTATTCCCCAGGAATACAAGGCCGTAAATTGCGACCCAGGCTCCAATCCCAATGTTGCTAGCTATGGTGCATTGTTTCCTCCCTTGCCCATAAAACAGTCTCCACCTAGCATGTCAAAGGGGACACCGTTAACAATGTTGCGGCGCCTCCGATGCCTGCTTCTAATGTAGACACTTCCAGTAGCTCTCATAGCAGTGGTCCCTCGTTGGACGGTAATCCACACTCTTATCAGTAGAATTGTCAACTTCAACAGCTAATGCATTACAATCCTGCAGCCCTGCACCAAGCTTTAATGATGTCACTCCATCACAGACATTTTCCTATCCCCTCTAATAGTCTTAACTACCACTAAATAAAGTTTCAAAACCTCTGAAATTTTTCTACCACAAGCGACATCATCTTTTCATTGTGTAATGTTCGCCAATCACGATCAGTGGCTCAACAAAGATGGTTTACATTTAGGCCATCTCAACATCTATCATTTGCTCAATAAATTACCTGAGCTTTCAGTAATACTGTGCAAACAGTTCCATGTGTTTGGAATCACAGAAAGCCGTCTCAAAGACAAAATAACGGACTCTGAAATCTCTCTTAAGGGGTTTAAAGTAATTCGAAGAGACGCAAATCAAAATTTAGAGACATATATTGCTGTATACATTTCCAATTCTCTCAACTGTTCCCATAGAAGTGATCTCGAGATAGAAGAGATAGAATGTGTTTGGTTAGAGGTGAAGCCAGTCAGCCAGCAACCGTTTCTCATTGGATACCTATATCGGAATCCCTGTGCTGGGTATAGTTGGTATGACTGTTTCACTACAATGATGGATAGGGTGTTTACAGTAGGTAGAGAAGTCATGATATTAGGTGACTTTAACATAGATATTACTAAATCCAATCAGACATGGGAAGATATCATTCTATCTTACAATTTCAAACAACTAATAAATCGTCCCACAAGAGTTACAGACACCTCCTCAACTATAATTGATAATATACATGTTACTTGTCCAGTTAATATTACCGAATGTTCTGTTCCTGTTAGTGCAGTTAGTGATAATTACCCAATATGTTGTACATGGTCGAAAATTGGGTTCAAAACTCCTAAAAATAAACATTTAAGCGTCAAATTTAGAAACTTTAAAGCTCTCAACCAAAATTTATTTTTAGACGACTTCAAAAATGCAGCCCTTGAACATGTTTACCAACTTCCTGATCCGGATGATGCACTTAGCTTACTGGATAAAGACAGTCTACAAGGTATTTGATAAACATGTGCCAGTCAAAGAAGTTCGAGTCAAGAATCAACAGAAGTCCCCGTGGGTCACTAGCGAAGTTCTCGAAATCATGAGAGAACGAGATACAGCACACAAAAATAAAGATTTTATCAATTACCGCAGACTAAGAAAAAAAAGTTAAATATGAAATTCGTAGGATAAAGAAAGATCATTTCAAAAATTTGATTGTAGATAAATCAAATAACACAAATATATGGAAGGCTATTAACTTGCTAACCAACAAGAAACACGCTTCAGAGTCAGCAATACCAAACTCTATAACATGCGAGGATTTCAGTTACTTTTTTCAATCAGAAATAGAGAATCTAAAGTCCTCAATACCAGACTCAGTATGTAATTTAAGTTCACTGTCACCATTCTGTGAAGGGAAGTGCTCTAGAAATATTCCCCCTGAGATTCCCTTGATGTCTGTTGCAGAAGTATATAAACATCTCTCGAATCTCAAAGCAACAAATTCAGAAGGTCTAGATGGTATCAGTAATAGAATTAGTCTGTGTGCTGCACCAATTATTAGTGAGTCCTTAACGTTCATATATAACCAGTGCCTGTCCAAAAACTACTTTCCACCTGCCTTTAAAGTTGCTAAAGTGTATCCTATACTTAAAAATTGCTTAACTGATATTAGCGTCTTGGGTAATTATAGACCTATTTCCTTACTATCGTCGCTATCAAAGCCATTAGAAAAACACATGCATAAAATAACACTACATCATTTAATTAACAACGATCTAATAATTGACAGTCAATCTGGGTTTCGACCTAAATATTCTTGCCATAGTGCCCTTACAAAAATGACCGATAACTGGAATCTTTGTATCAACAATGGCAACATTTGTGGAGCAGTATTTGTAGACTTTAAAAAAGCCTTTGATATGGTAGATCATGATATTTTAATTAGAAAATTAAAACACATGAAGACTAGCACCAATATGGTGAACCTAATTACGTCATTTTTATCTGACAGACAACAAGTAGTGTCCTTCAATAACTGTCTATCAAGACCCACACAACTTAATTTTGGTGTGCCTCAGGGCTCAATACTAGGTCCGCTGCTTTTTGCAGTGTATATTAACGATCTTCCTTTATACCTCAATACTTCGTGTGACCTATTTGCGGACGACTGCACTATTTACACAAGTCAAGAGAGCCTTTGTGACTTAGAGAGCTCTTTACAAAACGAACTTGACAACCTTAGTAGATGGAGCAATGAAAATCGCATGTTAACATCGACAAAACCAAATCCAGACAAAAACTACAGACCCTAGCCATAACTGGGACACCGCTCGAGCTCCACGTGGACACGTTACCTATAATTAATGTAAATGAACATAACACATTAGGTCTTTTAATTGACAGACATTTAAACTGGAGCCCTCATGTTCACGTCCTTACCAAGAGATTAGCACAAAATGTTTACCAACTTGCTAAAATTCAGCACTTTTTGGATGAAAGCACACGAAAAATATTCTATGCATTCTATATCCAATCACCTCTCGATTATTGTTCCACAGTCTGAGATGGTTGCCCTAAATCTAATATGAAACGATTGTGTTCGCTTCAAAACCGCGCTATACGTCTAGTTTCTAGCATAAATCACGTTGAAAGTAATAAATTATACCGCCATCTAAGACTTCTACCACTTCGAAAACGCTTCCTTTTTAACAAAGCCAAATCTTATATATAAATTGCGATCTCCGTCTGTCTGTCTGTCTGTCTGTCTGTCTGTCTGTATGTATGTCCGTATGTCCGTATGTCCTTTATGCGCTCGCGAACGGCCCATCCGATTGAGATGAAATTTTCTACACGTATTCCTTTCATTCCAGTGCAGCCCACTGTCATATATTTTTAGTGTGAAATCGGCTGCTTACCCAATATTATTTCATTTTTTACTTTTCATTATAATTTAATATATCTCAGGGGACTTAACTCTGTAAAAGTTATTTCAAGGGGCATAACTTTTCTGTATAACTTATAGTCATATTGTGGCATCGTTTTCAAAGATTTATAAACTCTTTGTCCATAGTTATGTACCGGCATATGAGTTATAATAAATAATGATACAATCTGTAAGGCATTTTCAAAGTTTTCATAAAAATAATGCACAATGCATAACATTGTAACTCATCTTTTTATGCTTAAGAAGTTACTGTAGTCATGCAGGTGATTAGAAAGAGTTTTCATTAAAAATAATGGATGGTGTGTGGAAGGACATTCTTTTAAGTTATTTTTTTTGTTGTATGAATTTAATGAGACGCTACCCTCCAGGAGCTGGGCAAAGCCACGCCGGGTCAGATAGATAGACAGACCCACCTTTTCGCTGCAGTTGTCTACAGGCATATGCGTTAAAATCCTCCTCCTCCTCTCCCCTCCTCCTCCTACCCTCTTCCTCTTCCTCTCCCCCTCCTCCCTTTCCCTCTTTCTCCTCCTCCTCCTTCCTCCCTCCTCCTCCCTCTTCCTCCTACCTACTCGCCCTCCTCCCTCCTCCTAATCAATCCCCTTCCTTCCTCCTCCCTTCTCCTCCTCTCTCCTCCCAATCCCTCCTCCTCCCTCCTAATTCTACGTCCTCCCCCTTATCCCTCCTCCCCCTTCTCCTCCCTCCCCCTCCTACCTCCTCCCCTCCTCCTCCCTCTCCTCCTCCCTTCTCCTCCTCCCTCCTCATCCTCTCTCCTCTTCCCTCCTCCTACCTCTACCTCCTCCCTCCTCCTCCCTCCACATCCCTCCTCCTCCTCCCTCTTCCTCCTCCTCCTACCTCCTCCTCCTCCCTCCTCCTCCTCCCTCCTCTTCCTTCTCCGTCCTCCTTCTCCCCTCGTCCCTCTCCTAAATCACTCCTCTTCCTTCCTCCTCCTTCATCCTCCTCGTCATCCTCCTACTTCCCTACTCACTCCTCATCGTCATCCCCCTCATCCCTGCCTCCTACCTCCTCCTCTCTCCACATCCCTCCTCCTCCTACTCCCTGCTTCCTCATCCTCCTCCTCATCTTCCCTCCTTCTGCCTCCCTCATCCTTCTCACCTCTTCCTCCTCCCTCCTCCTACCCTCCGCCTTCCTCCCTCCACCTCCTCCCTCCGCCTCCTCCCTCCTCCTCCTCTCTCCTCCTCCTCCCTCCTCCTCCACTCCTCCCTCCTCCTCCTCCCCCTGCGTTCTTCTCCTCCCTCCTTCTCCTTCTCCTTCCTCCTCCCTCCTCCTCCCCCTCCCTCTTCCTCCTCCTACCCCTCCTCCTCCTCGCTCCTCCTGCCTCCTCCTCCTGCCTCTTCCTTCCTCCTCCCTCCTCCTCCCTTCTCCTACCTCCTCCCTTCTCCTACCTCCTCTCTCCTCCTCCTAATCCCTCCTCCTCCCTCCTATTCCTCCCTACTCCTCCTCCTCCTTCCTCCTCCCTCCTCCTCCACTCTCCGCCTATCTCTTCCTCCCTCCTAACTCCTCCCTCCTCCACCTCCCTCTTCCTCCTCCCAGCTCCTACTCCTCCTTTTCCTTATTCTGCTGATGCTGCTGCCGCTGCTCCATTTACCCAAGTTAATTGTTGGGGAAGATGTAAAGACCTTTCAAGTGCTCTTTCTAATGCTTTTTGTAAGTTGGTCTTCGTTTATCTAAGGTTGTTCTAACTGCAACCAATAAATGATTAGACAGACAGGCAGACAGACAGACAGACAGAGAGGGAGGGACGGACAGACAGACAGACAGATAAACAGACAGACAGACAGACAGACAGATAAACAGACAGACAGACAGACAGACAGACAGACAGACAGACAGACAGAGTCGGGAACGGGAACTTATATGACTACTTATATGAATTAAATGAGATGCTCGCCATCAGGGGCTGGGCGAAGCCGGGCCGGATCAGACAGACAGACAGACAGACATATAGACAGACAGACAGACAGATAGATAGATAGTCGGGAACGGGAACGGGAGCTTATATGACTACTTATATGAATTAAATGAGATGCTCCACACCAGGAGTTGGGCGATGCCGGGCCGGGTCAGACAGACAGACAGTCGGTAACGGGAACGAGAACTTATATGACTACTTATATGAATTAAATGAGATGCTCCCCACCAGGGACTGGGCGAAGCCGGGCCGGGTCAGCTAGTTAGTGAATAAAATTATATCTTAAAATACCCCAGAGTATCTTCTACCGTTAATTCAATCTAATGCAATGAACAGTAAGCGTTTAAATTTATTACAGCTTCCTAAGCCTAGATTGGACTTATACAAAACTTGTTTCGCATATTTAAGTGCTCACTTGTGGAATAGCCTTCTACCAGAACTGAAAACACCAATGAGTCCCTACACATTCAACCGAAAACTCTTTCAATACTTACTTCATACCGACTATATGCCTCCATAAGTCACCTTCTGGTATCATTTTTCCACTATCATTCTTCACTGTATGTGTGAGAGCGAGACAGTGGGGGAGAGAGTGAGTGAGAAAGCGTGTGAGTGGAAGAATTAGTATGAGTGAGAGAGAGAGAGAGAGAGAGAGAGAGAGAGAGAGTATGCATGCGCGTGTGACTGAGTGAGTGTAAAAATGAGTGAGTGTGTGTGGACATATGTGTGAGAGATTTAGTTAGAGAATGAGTGAATCTGAGAGAGTGGGTGTGTTGTGTGTCTGCCTGTCTGTGTGATAGAGTGTGAAAGTTAGTGAGTGAGTGTGAGTTAGAGAGTCAGCGAGTAAGTGAGTGAGTAAGGGAGCGTGAGTGAGTGAGAGAGAATTTGTGGGTATGCGTGTATATGCGCGAATGCGTAAGTATGAGAGCGAGTTAGTGTGTAAAAGAGAGAGCGTTGGTGAATGGGAGAGTGCATGAAAAAGTGTGATGTATGTGTGTGCATGTCTGGATGTGTGTATGGGTGTATATGTGTGTTTACATGTGTGTATCTGTGTGTGCCTCTGTGTGTATGTCTGTACGTGTGTTAAAGTGTGCGTTCATGTGTTTATATGCGTTTATATGCATGTGCGTGTGTATATGTGTGTATGGATGTGTGTGTGTGTGTGTGTGTGTGTGTGTGCTCGTGTATGTATTGTATATCTTTGTGTGTGTAAGTGTGCATGCATGCAGTGTATGGGAGGGAGTGTATATTCGGGTGTTATGTGAATACGTGTGCGTAAGTATATGGATGTTTGTAGGTGTGTTTATGTGCGTGGGTATATATGTGTATTTGCGTGTGTATGTTGTGTATGGGTATGTGTATGTACATGTGTGTGAGAGATAAGAGAGTGAGAGAGAGAGAGTGTGTGAGAGAGAGTGTGTGTATGTAAAGAGAGAGAGAGAGAGAGAGAGAGAGAGAGAGAGAGAGAGAGAGAGAGAGAGTTGAGCCCACGCATGTCATGTAACATGCTATTCCATATGTTTTATGTATTCTCATCTTTCATATTACGAGGTATCGTTTTGTATGCCACTTGATTGTCTTTAACATGCCATTCCATATTTTTGTTTGTTTGTTTTTTTTTGTTTTGTTTATTCTCATCTTATTATTTTGTATGCCACTTGATTTTATCATGTATAATATAACATTACTGTGATGTGAGTGAGAGAGTTAGTGAGTGGGAGAGAGAGAGAGAGAGAGAGAGAGAGAGAGAGAGAGAGAGAGAGAGAGAGAGAGAGAGCAAGAGAGAGAGAGAGAGAGCAAGAGAGAGAGGGAGAGAGAGAAAAAAGAGGGAGTTGAATTGCATCACTAATTTTTACGCTACATAATGTATATGTACAATTTTTTCTCCACTTCTTGCAATTGCGAGAATTCTCACGACAATCGTCAGTGTCCCAATTGTGTGTAAAGTGTGGGAGTTTGTTCTTATTAGTTTCAGTGATCATGTGAGGCATCATCAATGTGTCTAGATGTGAGGATGTGTGTACGGGTGTGTATGTGAGGGATATGTGTGTTTGTGGGGGTGTGGGAATGTATGTGTGGAGGGGTTGTGTGTGGGGGATGTGTATGGGTTAATGGGTTATGTGTGGATGTGTGAAGAGATGTGTAGTAGGTGGTGGATGTATGTGTGGAGGGGTTGTGTGTGGGGGATGTGTATGGGTTAATGGGTTATGTGTGGATGTGTGAAGAGATGTGTAGTAGGTGGTGGATGTATGTGTGTGTGAGTGTGGGGGGGGGGATATTTGAGAGGATAGTTGGAAGTATGTGGGTGTTGGTGGATTGGGAGGGGGTGTGGGTAGGGAGTGTGTGTTTGGATGGGTGAATGGGTTTGTAGGAGATTGTGTGGGTTGGGGGATAGGTGTGTAATGGGTGTGGGGGATGAGTGTGGGAGGTGTCTGTGAATGGGATATGTCTGTGTGGGTGGGAGTGTGCGAGTGTGGATGGGGTAAATGTGAGTGAGTGGAGGATGTATGTGTGGGTGGTGAGGATGTTTGTAGGGGGAGTATGTGTGAGTGGGTGGGGAGATGTGTGGGCGGGGATGTGTATGGGGAATGTATGTGGGGGATATGTGTGTGGGGGGAATGTATTTATGGGTGGAGTTTTATGTGGGAGGGGAGATGTGTGAGAGGTGGGAGAGGTGTGGGATGTGCAGGTTATTGAAGGATGTATGCGAGGATGGGGGATGTATGGGTGGGGGAAGTGTGTAGTTGTGAGAAGATGTGTTTGAGCGGCAGATGTGTGTGGGTGGGGTATATGTGGGTGGCGGGGTGTGTGTGGGTGGGAGGTGTGTGTTTTGGGGTTATGGGTGGGGGATATGTGTGGGTAGGTGGGGAGATGTGTTTATTGGTGGGGATGTGTGTATAAGTGGGGATGTGTAGTTGAGAGGTGGCGAATATTGGGTGGCTGAGTGGGTGTAGGTTGGCTGATGTGTCTGGGTGGGGAAAATTGTGAGAGTGTGGGATATTTGTGTGGATAGGTGCGGGATGTGTGGGTTGGCGGGGGTATGTGTGTGTGGTTTCTTCTTTTTCTTCTTCTTCTTCTTCTTCTTCTTCTTCTTCTTCTTCTTCTTCTTCTTCTTCTTCTTCTTCTTCTTCTTCTTCCTCTTCTTCTTCGCCTCCTCCTCCTCCTCCCCCTCCTCCTCCTTCTTCCTCTTCTTCTTCTTCTTCTTCTTCTTCTTCTTCTTCTTCTTCTTCTTCTTCTTCTTCTTCTTCTTCTTCTTCTTCTTCTTCTTCTACTTCTTCTTCTTCAGCATTCCGAGCCATTGAGGTTCTTTGCTGCAGATACAATCCGTCTCAGTTCGTCTCTCCTTCCGGTTTCCGGCTACCAGCGGACGTGATTTCACAAGCTCTCCCAATTTTTATGTAATTTATCAAAGTTTTGCCTATTTCAATTGAGATGCTGTGTATATCATTGTTGTTGTTTTTTTTTCTAAAACTGGATCTAATACTAATTAATATGTTAAATTTATGTGACTAGTATTTAGTGAAATGTTGATTTCTTTGTGAAATGTAAGGTAAGAACGTTCAGTTTTGAAACCTACCAATTATCGATTAACGTCAACGTGTGATTTAACCATGTGGGACTAGCGCCTGGTTAGTCGCCAAGCACGCTTTACCGAAAGGCGGCCAACTTGTGTGTACTCCCTGCCTGTTGGAGCCTCATACATTACTAATATGGCGTCCAACTTACGGAACTCTACTTTATCCAAGCGCCATGAAAATACAAACAAAGACAAGACGGGGAAAAGTTTGACGAGCACGCCACCCAAACGTCGGATTTCTTCAACGCCAACTTCAAACGTGTAGTCTAGTGAATCTGCAGACACTGATCCCAAGCTCAAGCTGGACGAACATCACAGTTCAGTAGCCCAATCTGATGAGAATAACACATCATCTTCAGTCACTCTTTCCTCAGCCGAACCAGACAACCACAACGCCTGTCGTGAACTCATCCAGGCTTTGGAGGACAGGCTAAAAGACTTTATTTCCAACAACACAACTAATATCATTGCCGTGTTTAAAGAAGAAAACGCTCGACTTCAAAAAGAAATCCGCCTCCTTAAAGAAGAGAAGGACACATTTAAAACAACAATCCATGCCTTAAAACTAAAGAGTGCACAGTCATTTGACAAAAGTGCACAAACAGGAAGTATCCATAGTGCTGCAGAGGTGTGTATGACCAGTGGATGTTCGTCGCAAAATGACGTACAGTTAGTTTCCACAGGCTGCAACACTACTAAACCTGTAAACCGCGCACCATCCATCTACCCCATTGATGTTCGCATCAACAATAGGTCCCAGGCCTCAAGTGTAGACTCTCCAGCAGCAGACGAGAAGTTAAAGAGCTCAGCCACTACCACTACTGAGCATCAACAACCAGCCCAAACAAGCAACGACTATAATAAACAAGAACGCATGAAAGATGACAGCGACCAGTGGTAAGAAATCAAACGGGCACGTCAACGGCGTGAAATAACAATGGAAGACAGTGCAACTCATGTCGTCATTGGAGACTCTCTGCTCAAGGGAATCTATAGTGACCACATGTCATCTTCTGACAGCGAAACTACCTCGATCTACCCGCTACCAGGAGCTGACATTGACAGACTAACCTCTACACTGCGGAAATTCAAGGTGAATGATAGAATTAGAAGAACAACAGTTCATATCGGTGTCAACAATATTATGAACAATCACATCATTAGCACCTCACAACTCGCTACATTGGAGGTGTTGTTGCACAAGAAATTTCCTAAAGCATCTATTTTCTTTTCATCAATCATCCCGCAATGTTATGGATTCCAGCGCCGTACTGCCGATGCTGGCAATCTGACTCTACATAAATTTTGTAAAGAAACTAACAATGCTTTCATTAATAATACCCCGTATTTCACATCGCCGTCCAGGGCTCCCAAGAAAAAACTATATAAGGATCAACTACATTGTTCAAAACTAGGAACTAGCATACCAGCGAAGAACATAAAATATCCTGAACGTACACAACAATTAGAACCAGTTACAGGAGTAAACAGATCCGGCTGTAGCCATCTCTTAGTGTTCAGAAAACACTCAACCTCTGCCCACACCACCCTTTGCCTATTCCCCAGGAATACAAGGCCGTAAATTGCGACCCAGGCTCCAATCCCAATGTTGCTAGCTATGGTGCATTGTTTCCTCCCTTGCCCATAAAACAGTCTCCACCTAGCATGTCAAAGGGGACACCGTTAACAATGTTGCGGCGCCTCCGATGCCTGCTTCTAATGTAGACACTTCCAGTAGCTCTCATAGCAGTGGTCCCTCGTTGGACGGTAATCCACACTCTTATCAGTGGAATTGTCAACTTCAACAGCTAATGCATTACAATCCTGCAGCCCTGCACCAAGCTTTAATGATGTCACTCCATCACAGACATTTTCCTATCCCCTCTAATAGTCTTAACTACCACTAAATAAAGTTTCAAAACCTCTGAAATTTTTCTACCACAAGCGACATCATCTTTTCATTGTGTAATGTTCGCCAATCACGATCAGTGGCTCAACAAAGATGGTTTACATTTAGGCCATCTCAACATCTATCATTTGCTCAATAAATTACCTGAGCTTTCAGTAATACTGTGCAAACAGTTCCATGTGTTTGGAATCACAGAAAGCCGTCTCAAAGACAAAATAACGGACTCTGAAATCTCTCTTAAGGGGTTTAAAGTAATTCGAAGAGACGCAAATCAAAATTTAGAGACATATATTGCTGTATACATTTCCAATTCTCTCAACTGTTCCCATAGAAGTGATCTCGAGATAGAAGAGATAGAATGTGTTTGGTTAGAGGTGAAGCCAGTCAGCCAGCAACCGTTTCTCATTGGATACCTATATCGGAATCCCTGTGCTGGGTATAGTTGGTATGACTGTTTCACTACAATGATGGATAGGGTGTTTACAGTAGGTAGAGAAGTCATGATATTAGGTGACTTTAACATAGATATTACTAAATCCAATCAGACATGGGAAGATATCATTCTATCTTACAATTTCAAACAACTAATAAATCGTCCCACAAGAGTTACAGACACCTCCTCAACTATAATTGATAATATACATGTTACTTGTCCAGTTAATATTACCGAATGTTCTGTTCCTGTTAGTGCAGTTAGTGATAATTACCCAATATGTTGTACATGGTCGAAAATTGGGTTCAAAACTCCTAAAAATAAACATTTAAGCGTCAAATTTAGAAACTTTAAAGCTCTCAACCAAAATTTATTTTTAGACTTCAAAAATGCAGCCCTTGAACATGTTTACCAACTTCCTGATCCGGATGATGCACTTAGCTTACTGGATAAAGACAGTCTACAAGGTATTTGATAAACATGTGCCAGTCAAAGAAGTTCGAGTCAAGAATCAACAGAAGTCCCCGTGGGTCACTAGCGAAGTTCTCGAAATCATGAGAGAACGAGATACAGCACACAAAAATAAAGATTTTATCAATTACCGCAGACTAAGAAAAAAAAGTTAAATATGAAATTCGTAGGATAAAGAAAGATCATTTCAAAAATTTGATTGTACATAAATCAAATAACACAAATATATGGAAGGCTATTAACTTGCTAACCAACAAGAAACACGCTTCAGAGTCAGCAATACCAAACTCTATAACATGCGAGGATTTCAGTTACTTTTTTCAATCAGAAATAGAGAATCTAAAGTCCTCAATACCAGACTCAGTATGTAATTTAAGTTCACTATCACCATTCTGTGAAGGGAAGAGCTCTAGAAATATTCCCCCTGAGATTCCCTTGATGTCTGTTGCAGAAGTATATAAACATCTCTCGAATCTCAAAGCAACAAATTCAGAAGGTCTAGATGGTATCAGTAATAGAATTAGTCTGTGTGCTGCACCAATTATTAGTGAGTCCTTAACGTTCATATATAACCAGTGCCTGTCCAAAAACTACTTTCCACCTGCCTTTAAAGTTGCTAAAGTGTATCCTATACTTAAAAATTGCTTAACTGATATTAGCGTCTTGGGTAATTATAGACCTATTTCCTTACTATCGTCGCTATCAAAGCCATTAGAAAAACACATGCATAAAATAACACTACATCATTTAATTAACAACGATCTAATAATTGACAGTCAATCTGGGTTTCGACCTAAATATTCTTGCCATAGTGCCCTTACAAAAATGACCGATAACTGGAATCTTTGTATCAACAATGGCAACATTTGTGGAGCAGTATTTGTAGACTTTAAAAAAGCCTTTGATATGGTAGATCATGATATTTTAATTAGAAAATTAAAACACATGAAGACTAGCACCAATATGGTGAACCTAATTACGTCATTTTTATCTGACAGACAACAAGTAGTGTCCTTCAATAACTGTCTATCAAGACCCACACAACTTAATTTTGGTGTGCCTCAGGGCTCAATACTAGGTCCGCTGCTTTTTGCAGTGTATATTAACGATCTTCCTTTATACCTCAATACTTCGTGTGACCTATTTGCGGACGACTGCACTATTTACACAAGTCAAGAGAGCCTTTGTGACTTAGAGAGCTCTTTACAAAACGAACGTGACAACCTTAGTAGATGGAGCAATGAAAATCGCATGTTAACATCGACAAAACCAAATCCATGCTAATAACGACCAGACAAAAACTACAGACCCTAGCCATAACTGGGACACCGCTCGAGCTCCACGTGAACACGTTACCTATAATTAATGTAAATGAACATAACACATTAGGTCTTTTAATTGACAGACATTTAAACTGGAGCCCTCATGTTCACGTCCTTACCAAGAGATTAGCACAAATGTTTACCAACTTGCTAAAATTCAGCACTTTTTGGATGAAAGCACACGAAAAATATTCTATGCATCCTATATCCAATCACCTCTCGATTATTGTTCCACAGTCTGAGATGGTTGCCCTAAATCTAATATGAAACGATTGTGTTCGCTTCAAAACCGCGCTATACGTCTAGTTTCTAGCATAAAGCACGTTGAAAGTAATAAATTATACCGCCATCTAAGACTTCTACCACTTCGAAAACGCTTCCTTTTTAACAAAGCCAAATTAGTGAATAAAATTATATCTTAAAATACCCCAGAGTATCTTCTACCGTTAATTCAATCTAATGCAATGAACAGTAAGCGTTTAAATTTATTACAGCTTCCTAAGCCTAGATTGGACTTATACAAAACTTGTTTCGCATATTTAAGTGCTCACTTGTGGAATAGCCTTCTACCAGAACTGAAAACACCAATGAGTCCCTACACATTCAACCGAAAACTCTTTCAATACTTACTTCATACCGACTATATGCCTCCATAAGTCACCTTCTGGTATCATTTTTCCACTATCATTCTTCACTGTATGTGTGAGAGCGAGACAGTGGGTGAGAGAGTGAGTGAGAAAGCGTGTGAGTGGAAGAATTAGTATGAGAGAGAGAGAGAGAGAGAGAGAGAGAGAGAGAGAGAGAGAGAGAGAGAGAGAGAGAGTATGCATGCGCGTGTGCCTGAGTGAGTGTAAAAATGAGTGCGTGTGTGTGGACATATGTGTGAGAGATTTAGTTAGAGAATGAGTGAATCTGAGAGAGTGGGTGTGTTGTGTGTCTGCCTGTCTGTGTGATAGAGTGTGAAAGTTAGTGAGTGAGTGTGAGTTAGAGAGTCAGCGAGTAAGTGAGTGAGTAAGGGAGCGTGAGTGAGTGAGAGAGAATTTGTGGGTATGCGTGTATATGAGCGAATGCGTAAGTGTGAGAGCGAGTGAGTGTGTAAAAGAGAGAGCGTTGGTGAATGGGAGAGTGCATGAAAAAGTGTGATGTATGTGTGTGCATGTCTGGATGTGTGTATGGGTGTATATGTGTGTTTACATGTGTGTATCTGTGTGTGCCTCTGTGTGTATGTCTGTACGTGTGTTAAAGTGTGCGTTCATGTGTTTATATGCGTTTATATGCATGTGCGTGTGTATATGTGTGTATGGATGTGTGTGTGTGTGTGTGCTCGTGTATGTATTGTATATCTTTGTGTGTGTAAGTGTGCATGCATGCAGTGTATGGGAGGGAGTGTATATTCGGGTGTTATGTGAATACGTGTGCGTAAGTATATGGATGTTTGTAGGTGTGTTTATGTGCGTGGGTATATATGTGTATTTGCGTGTGTATGTTGTGTGTGGGTATGTGTATGTACATGTGTGTGAGAGATAAGAGAGTGAGAGAGAGAGAGAGAGTGAGAGAGAGAGAGAGTGTGTGTATGTAAAGAGAGAGAGAGAGAGAGAGAGAGAGAGAGAGAGAGAGAGAGAGAGAGAGAGAGAGAGTTGAGCCCGCGCATGTCATGTAACATGATATTCCATATTTTTTATGTATTCTCATCTTTCATATTACGAGGTATCGTTTTGTATGCCACTTGATTGTCTTTAACATGCCATTCCATATTTTTGTTTGTTTGTTTTTTTTGTTTTGTTTATTCTCATCTTATTATTTTGTATGCCACTTGATTTTATCATGTATAATATAACATTACTGTGATGTGAGTGAGAGAGTTAGTGAGTGGGAGAGAGAGAGAGAGAGAGAGAGAGAGAGAGAGAGAGAGAGAGAGAGAGAGAGAGAGAGAGAGAGAGAGAGAGCAAGAGAGAGAGAGAGAGCAAGAGAGAGAGGGAGAGAGAGAAAAAAGAGGGAGTTGAATTGCATCACTAATTTTTACGCTACATAATGTATATGTACAATTTTTTCTCCACTTCTTGCAATTGCGAGAATTCTCACGACAATCGTCAGTGTCTCAATTGTGTGTAAAGTGTGGGAGTTTGTTCTTATTAGTTTCAGTGATCATGTGAGGCATCATAAATGGAGTCTAGATGTGAGGATGTGTGTACGGGTGTGTATGTGAGGGATATGTGTGTTTGTGGGGGTGTGGGAATGTATGTGTGGAGGGGTTGTGTGTGGGGGATGTGTATGGGTTAATGGGTTATGTGTGGATGTGTGAAGAGATGTGTAGTAGGTGGTGGATGTATGTGTGTGTGAGGGATATGTGTGTGTGAGTGTGGGGGGGGGGGATATTTGAGAGTATAGTTGGAAGTATGTGGGTGTTGGTGGATTGGGAGGGGGTGTGGGTAGGGAGTGTGTGTTTGGATGGGTGAATGGGTGTGTAGGAGATTGTGTGGGTTGGGGGATGGGTGTGTAATGGGTGTGGGGGATGAGTGTGGGAGGTGTCTGTGAATGGGATATGTCTGTGTGGGTGGGAGTGTGCGAGTGTGGATGGGGTAAATGTGAGTGGGTGGAGGATGTATGTATGGGTGGTGAGGATGTTTGTAGGTGGAGTATGTGTGAGTGGGTGGGGAGATGTGTGGGCGGGGATGTGTATGGGGAATGTATGTGGGGGATATGTGTGTGGGGGGAATGTGTTTATGGGTGGAGTTTTATGTGGGAGGGGAGATGTGTGAGAGGTGGGAGAGGTGTGGGATGTGCAGGTTATTGAAGGATGTATGCGAGGATGGGGGATGGATGGGTGGGGGAAGTGTGTAGTTGTGAGAAGATGTGTGTGAGCGGCAGATGTGTGTGGGTGGGGTATATGTGGGTGGCGGGGTGTGTGTGGGTGGGAGGTGTGTGTTTTGGGGTTATGGGTGGGGGATATGTGTGGGTAGGTGGGGAGATGTGTTTATGGTGGGGATGTGTGTATAAGTGGGGATGTGTAGTTGAGAGGTGGCGAATATTGGGTGGCTGAGTGGGTGTAGGTTGGCTGATGTGTCTGGGTGGGGAAAATTATGAGAGTGTGGGATATTTGTGTGGATAGGTGCGGGATGTGTTGGTTGGCGGGGGTATGTGTGTGTGGTTTCTTCTTCTTCTTCTTCTTCTTCTTCTTCTTCTTCTTCTTCTTCTTCTTCTTCTTCTTCTTCTTCTTCTTCTTCTTCTTCTTCTTCTTCTTCTTCTTCTTCTTCTTCGCCACCTCCTCCTCCTCCTCCCCCTCCTCCTCCTTCCTCTTCTTCTTCTTCTTCTTCTTCTTCTTCTTCTTCTTCTTCTTCTTCTTCTTCTTCTTCTTCTTCTTCTTGGTGTGTGAGGATGTGTATGTGGGTGGGGAAATGTGAGTGGGTGGGGGATCAGTGGGTGGGTGGCGGCCTGTATGTTTGCCTGGTTCTGTGTGAGTGCGTGGAGGTATGTGTGGGTGGGTGGGGCAGGCTTGGTGGGTGGGAGATGTGTTGGTGGCTGCGGGATATGAGGGTGGATGGGGGATGTGTCTACACAACATTGCAGTATGCACTGTTTATGTTTACAACTTTCATTTGATAATGTATTTTTTTGTTTTCTTATGTGAATGTATCATGCGTAATATGCATTGTTTATGCTTACAAAATCCATTTGACAATGTTTTTTCCCCTATGTTAATGTAACATGCACATTTGATGAATGAAAGATGAGTGATTGAAAGGGCCGAATGTAAAACGGGCCTGCGTGCCCCATTTGTTACCCTTTTAAAATAAAGTTTGTTCATTCGTTCGTTCGTTCGTTCGTTCTATGGTTGACCTTCTCGTGCCAGTCGCTGATTCCAAGTGCTTGTAGGTCTGTATGTATATTATCTCTCCACCGTCTTCTTGGTCTACCTCGGGGTCTACGGTCATTTATTTCCTGAGTGTAAGCGAGTTTTGTTTCCCTATTATCTTCCATTCTTTCTATATGCCCCAGCCATTGCAGTCTATTAGCTTTCATGATACCAGTGATTAGCGGGGACTTAAACAAATCATAAATGTCTTTCTGGCTTCTTCTTTTCCACTCTCCACTTTGTGTATCCCTACTGGGCCCAAAGATGCGTCTTAAGACTTTGTTCTCAAAGGTTTGTAACAAGGCTTCGTCTCCTTTAGTTGTACTCCAGGTTTCAGAGCCGTACAGCACAACTGGTCTAATCAGTGTTTAGTATATTGTGATCTTGGTGTTACGAGATAGCGCATTTGATTTTAGCAGATGTTGTAGTGCATAGTATATCTTATTTCCAGAGTTGATTCTAGCTTGTATTTATTCCCTTATTATGTTAGAGCAGTTGAAGATTGTACCCAGTATGTTTCCGTTCTTTTAATGGTCATTTTCATTTTAATGGTCATTTTTTTCATTTTAACGATCATATTATTTATTTGTATGTGGCCAGAGTTGTTAGCCGTTTGTTCTCTTGAAATTACCATATATCCTGCCTTATCTGATTGATAACCAGCCCCATTTGTTGAGCTTTTTCCTTTAAGAGATTCAATATTTCCAATGTTTCCAATATTTATCCTATAATATCTATATCATCTGCATAACCAAGCATTCTGGATGTTCCTCCAATAGCACAATCCTCCTTTACCTACCTTACAACTTTCTCTAGAGCCAGATTGAAAAGGAGCGGTGATAGTGCATCACCCTGTTTCAAGCCACATGTTATTTGGAAAGGGTCTGATTTCCTGCCTTTATATGTTACTATATTATAAGTATCTTCCATGCATAGTCTGGTCATGTTGATTAACTTCCTTGGTATTCCAAATTACTGCATAGCATTCCACAGACTATTCCTATGGACACTATCATAAGCCTTTTTTAAAATCCACAAAAATGTTATGGAGGTCTCTTTTATATTCCCAACTTTTCTCTGCTATTTGTCGTAAGATAAATATCTTATCTACTGTTGATCTGTTTTATCAGAAACCAGCCTGTATTGTTGCGCACGTAAAAAATCCCTTGGCAGTTAGAGTAGCCTAACGCGCTGACCGGGCAAAATTTCGAGTTAAAAATCGACCCGAAGTATTTCAGGATCCTTGCCGGTGCTACGGAGTTCGTGCACTCAGCCAAGATTCTCAGGACTCAGGCTTGAGTTAAGAGTAGAACAGAGCACTTATTGGTTACACCCGTGTGCCGTGATGTTGATCCGTCGATTAAACTCAAAACTAAACTAACCATGGAGAGAACTAACGAAATACAAGTGAAATAGGTGCGTGCATGTCGGCACGTGCGTGTGTATATGTGTATGTATGTATATGTTTGTATATTGATGAATGGATGGATGGACGGACGGACGGATGGATGAATGGATGGATGGATGGATGGATGGATGGATGGATGGATGGATGGATGGATGGATGGATGGATGGATGGATGGATATAAGTATGCAGACAGGCAGTCATGTACTATATATACGTGCAGAATATTTAGTGTGTATTTTATAGCAAGAGAGGGGCCTCCACAATTTATTTGAGAACTACTGATGTAATGGAACGCTGACTATCTGGATATCAGTGCATACAATCTAACATTATGTGACCTCAAACACAAGGTCCACTAGACACCAGTATTACGCTGCAGACACAAGAAAGCTCACATGAAACAACTTGCACTAATGGAACGTGCCTATATGCTAGAATTAACGAGCTCTGGGCCCGGGAATAGTAAACAGACTTGAAATATTACTTTGATCTTTCGTATAAAGAACACACGAAAGGATAATATTAGCGACACATAGTCAACCACACACATGCACGCACACACATTCCACACACGCTCACACACGTGTGTGCATTTTTTCTAGTTCAGATGGTAATGGGTTTTCTAAATTCGGTTGGCAATGGATTCAAAGACTGAGCTGCATTCATGTATGCATTGCTCTATGAGCTTTCTTTTTCTATTCTAGCGTACTGATGCAGTTTGTAGTCTTGCTGTAATTCCTTATACTGGCGTATGCTCATTGTTCTTTTTAGAAACCAAAGAGTTTGCGGAGCTTGCGGAGTTGGTATTCGGATTTCCTTCAAAGACGCGACGCAACGACTTCTACCATGGCAGATAGATATGCTACAGATACACAACAAAGACAGGATTCAACAGTAAGTTGAAAGATTCATGAGTATACACTGTCGAGATGGTCTTACCTGTAGACAGGTATTGCTAGAGACGGCCTCGATGTGGAGATAGAAAGTGGTAGAGACAGTCTCGTTGGGTAGACAGTGAAAGAGAGTTGGGTATACGGTCTGGTTATATAGATAGTCAGTGGTAGAGACGGTCTGGTTATATAGATAACAGTGGTAGAGACGGTCTGGTTATATAGATAGTCAGTGGTAGAGACGGTCTGGTTATATAGATAGTCAGTGGTAGAGACGGTCTGGTTATATAGATAGACAGTGGTAGAGACGGTCTGGTTATATAGATAGTCAGTGGTAGAGACGGTCTGGTTATATAGATAGTCAGTGGTAGAGACGGTCTGGTTATATAGATAGTCAGTGGTAGAGACGGTCTGGTTATATAGATAGTCAGTGGTAGAGACGGTCTGGTTATATAGATAGTCAGTGGTAGAGACGGTCTGGTTATATAGATAGTCAGTGGTAGAGACGGTCTGGTTATATAGATAGACAGTGGTAGAGACGGTCTGGTTATATAGATAGTCAGTGGTAGAGACGGTCTGGTTATATAGATAGACAGTGGTAGAGACGGTCTGGTTATATAGATAGTCAGTGGTAGAGACGGTCTGGTTATATAGATAGTCAGTGGTAGAGACGGTCTGGTTATATAGATAGTCAGTGGTAGAGACGGTCTGGTTATATAGATAGACAGTGGTAGAGACGGCCTCGTTGTATAGATAGACAGTGGCACAGACGGCCTCGCCGTGTAGAGATTGTTATAGGTGGTCTGGTTGGGTACATAGACAGAGTATTTTAAGGCGTGAAGACATATTTAGCTTTCTTTACTCTAACAGTTTTCCTCCGTTTGTTTGCCAGTTGATATAGAATCCCTCGAACCGTACTTCCCTCCCGCGGGACTCCCCTCCAACCGTACTTCTTTCCAGCCATACTTCCCTACAGCCGTACGTCGCACCAGCCATACTTCCCTCCAGCCATACTTCTCTCCAGCCATACTTCTCTCCAGCCATACTTCCCTCCAGCCGTACTTCCCTCCAGCCATACCTCCCTACAGCCGTACGTCGCACCAGCCATACTTCCCTCCAGCCATACCTCCCTACAGCCGTACGTCGCACCAGCCATACTTCCCTCCAGCCATACTTCCCTACAGCCGTACGTCGCACCAGCCATACTTCCCTCCAGCCATACTTATCTACAGCCGTATGTAGCACCAGCCATACTTCCCTCCAGCCATACCTCCCTACAGCCGTACGTCGCACCAGCCATACTTCCCTCCAGCCATACTTATCTACAGCCGTACGTAGCACCAGCCATACTTCCCTCCAGCCATACCTCCCTACAGCCGTACGTCGCACCAGCCATACTTCCCTCCAGCCATACCTCCCTACAGCCGTACGTCGCACCAGCCATACTTCCCTCCAGCCATACTTATCTACAGCCGTACGTCGCACCAGCCATACTTCCCTCCAGCCATACTTATCTACAGCCGTACGTCGCACCAGCCATACTTCCCTCCAGCCATACCTCCCTACAGCCGTACGTCGCACCAGCCATACTTCCCTCCAGCCATACTTATCTACAGCCGTACGTCGCACCAGCCATACTTCCCTCCAGCCATACTTATCTACAGCCGTACGTCGCACCAGCCATACTTCCGACCAGCCATACTTCCCTACAGCCGTACGTCGCACCAGGCATACTTCTCTCCAGCCATACTTCTCTCCAGCCATACTTCCCTCCAGCCGTACTTCCCTACAGCCGTACTTCCCTCCAACCGTACCCCCCTCCAACCGTACTTCTCTCCAGCCATACTTCCCTACAGCCGTACGTCGCACCAGCCATACTTCCGACCAGCCATACTTCCGACCAGCCATACTTCCTTCCAATCGTACTTTCCTCAAGCAGTATTCCCCCTCCAGTCGTACTATCCTCCAGCCATACTTCCGTCGAGCCATACTTCCCTCCAGCAGTATTCTCCCTCCAGCCGTACTTCCCTTTAGCCGTATTTTCCTCCATCCATACTTCCGTCCAGCCATACTTCCCTCCAACCGCATACCCTTTCAATCGTACTTACCTCCAACCGTACCTCCATCCAGCCGTTCTCCCCTCCAGCCATATTCCCGTTCAGCCATACTTCCCTCCAGCCATATTTCCCTCCAGCCATACTTCCCTCCAGCCGTACATCCCTCCAGCCATATTCCCGTTCAGCCATACTTCCCTCCAGCCGTACATCCCTCCAGCCATATTTCCCTCCAGCCATACTTCCCTCCAGCCGTACATCCCTCCAGCCATATTCCCGTTCAGCCATACTTCCCTCCAGCCGTACATCCCTCCAGCCATATTTCCCTCCAGCCATACTTCCCTATAGCCGTACATCCCTCCAGCCATACTTCCCTATAGCCGTACATCCCTCCAGCCATACTTCCCTATAGCCGTACATCCCTCCAGCCATACTTCCCTATAGCCGTACATCCCTCCAGCCATACTTCCCTATAGCCGTACATCCCTCCAGCCATACTTCCCTATAGCCGTACATCCCTCCAGCCATACTTCCCTATAGCCGTACATCCCTCCAGCCATACTTCCCTCCAGCCGTACATCCCTCCAGCCATATTTCCCTCCAGCCATACTTCCCTATAGCCGTACATCCCTCCAGCCATACTTCCCTATAGCCGTACATCCCTCCAGCCATACTTCCCTATAGCCGTACATCCCTCCAGCCATACTTCCATCCAGTCGTACTCCCCTCCAACCATACTTCCGTTCGGCCATACTTCACTCCAGGCGTATTTTCCTCCAGCCGTATTCCCCTTCAGCCATACTTCCCTCCAGCCGTACTCCCCTCAAGCTGTACATCCCACCCGCCGCATTTCCCTCCCGCCGTACTTCCCTCCAGCCGTACTGCCCTCCAGCCGCACTGCCCTCCAGCCATACTTCCGACCAGCCATACTTCCCTTCAGCCGTATTCCCTTCCAATCGTACTTCCCTCCAACCGTACCTCCATCCAGCCGTTCTCCCCTCCAGCCGTATTCCCCTTCAGCCATACTTCCCTCCAGCCATACTTCCCTCCAGCCATACTTCCCTCCAGCCATACTTCCCTTCAGCCGTACTTCCCTCTCGCCACAATTCTCTCCAGCCGTACTTCCCTCAAGCAGTACATCCCTCCTGCCGCATTTCCCTCCAGTCGTAATTCCCTCTAGCCATACTTCCCTCCAGCCTTACTTCCCTCCAGCCATACTTCCCTCCAGCCTTACTTCCCTCCAGCCTTACTTCCGTCCAGCCATACTTCCGTCCAGCCATACTTCCCTCCAACCTTACTTCCGTCCAGCCATACTTCCCTCGAGCCGTACTTCCTTCCAGCAGCATTCCCCCTCCAGCCGTGCTTCCCTCCAGCCTTACTTTCCTCCGCCATACTTCCCTACAGCTGTACTTCACTCCAGCCATACTTCCGTCCAATCGTACTTCCCTCCAGCCGTATTCCCCTTCAGCCGGACGTCCCTCCCGCCGTACCCCCCCCCCCCCCCATCCGTACTCCCCTCCAGCCGTACTGGTTGTTATTTGTTTTCTGTTCATAATTTCGTATTTGCAGTAACACATTTAGTCTTGTGGTTGGAGGACCCAGACAGGGGTATTTGTGGAAGGATTAGTCGGACTGCTGTCAGATGCCCGGCTTCTCCACCTCTCTGGTAGAAGTTAATCAGCTGAAATGAGAACCGACTTTCTAGTCACTTCGTTTAGATTCTAAAGCCTTGTTTTTTTTTAGACCCGTGAATTTACAATCCTTGGGAATGTTTTGCTCTTAGGCTGTTACATTTTTTAACCGTGTGTGGATGCATTTTGTACTCGCGTTTCTATATATTTCTACTGGCTTTCTTTTAGGTTTGGGAACACGTTTCTTTAAATATATGTGACCGTGTTTCTATATATATATACATTTCACGTCTTACAATTTTCTAACTTCTTGTTTTTGTTTAATTATTACTTATCTGCCATTCAGTGGACACCAAAAGTTGCTATAACTATGCAAAAGAAAATACTTAACCAAGCTGATGAATTTAAATACATATTTGTAATAATAACACATGGAAGAAAAGTGACAGAAATTCAGAGCAAAATAAGGGAAGCAGAATCTGCATTTCAGAAAATGAACTGTACATTATGCAAAAAGCCATGATCATTAAATGTAAGAAAGAGAATGTTGAAGTGTTATATAGAGCATGTTTTACGGTATGGTAGTGGATCATGGAACGCGAATGAACAAATTGAGGAGAGATTGGAATCAACGAAACTGTAGTTCCTGAACCGAATATTGCCAATACCTCTGTCTGTCAGAGTAACTAACAGTGAATGCCTGAAAGAGGTTAATGAGAGTAACATTATACTCAATTATAAGAAAGAGATTACGAACTGTTCAAAGAAATAAAGTTGTTGACAAGAAACGTTCAACCTCAATTAAATGTAATCTGTGACAAGATGGAAATACCTTAACAGAATCTCGACACATTCTAGAAAGATGGCTGGAGTACTGCAGTGGCATGTATGATATGAATGACTATAGTAATATTATACTCAATTATAAGAAAGAGCTTACGAAATGATCAAAGAAACAAAGTTATTGACAAGAAACATCCAACCTCAATTAAATGTATATGTGACAAGATGGGAAATACCTTAACAGAATCTCGACACATTCTAGAAAGATGGCAGGAATACTGCAGTGGAATGTATGATATGAATGACTATGAGGATATGAAGCGATACATGAACCATTGACAGCAGAGACATAACTTGTACCCTCATTAGATGAAATTACATGGGTAATAAAGAACCTGAAGAATGGTAAATCACCAGTACGTGATGAGATACCAGCTGAACCAATTAAAGCGGGAGTAGAAGAAGCATACAAATATATCATGCATTATGTAAAAGGATATAGAAATATGGTATAAGGCCTGACGATTGGAAGAGATCTATCTTTATTCCAATACCAAAAAACGATAACCTGAAATTATGCACCAATCTATAGAACTGTTGCCCTGATTAGTCATATAAACCTATTCTCATGTTTTATGGATTATTTAAAGGCATTTGACAAAATCTCTGGGAAATCATGAGGAATATAGGCTTTCCATTACATGTAGTTCAAATCATTAAAATGCTATAAATAGGCCACCATGCAGCGGTTAGAATAGAAGGCGAGATATCAGTCTGGTTTGACATCAAGCAAGGAGTCCGTCAAGGCTGCTGTGCTGTCCCCCTATTTGTATAACCTTTACGCCGAGAATATCATGAGAAATGGCAGAGATGATATAACTAGGGAGCAATATGATGTTCTAGTAGACGGTACTACCTGCTTTCTGTTAGCGCCGAATGTTGGACGGTGCTTACCAAACCCGACATCCCACATTGTGCCAACGGCTTCGGGCGGAGAAGCGCAATTGGGAGGATACAAGTCGTATCCTGGTTCGAGGAACTGCAGCCTAAAGACAAAATGTCATGGCAGGGCAGACCAGGCCCTAAGCCTTGGTTGGCAGCTGGTCTAGGATCGAAGCTCCGACAGGTGGACAGTTAGTGCATTGCTTTGCTGATCCGACAGTTTCTGCAGCTTGTCTTGTTCCAGATGTATAGGTGTCACCTTTCCTCTGGAGTGAACTAGGCAGGTCGACAGAGGGATCATGCTTCATGGACAACACACGGTCTCTATATTTCAGCCCAGACTTTGTGTTATGGAGAGGTGTAACTCCATCCCTGGTCTTAACCGTTCTCGGAATCAAAGCGAGAGGTAACAGTTACGGGTTATAAGTCCTCGTCAATTGGCGCAGACATGAGGCGCAATTGTTTACCTCTGACGGTGGAAGACACCTAAAGGTGTCACTGATCAGCTAACCGCCCGCCTCAAGTTGGGCAGCCCCAGGAAATTAGGTGCTGATCTGCCATAGTCTGCCTGCTTCAATGCGTGCTTGGGACTAGAATCAAAATATGAATCGCAGGCTGTAAACCCAATGCACCAGGTACTACTAACAAAAAAATATAAACCTCAAGCTACGGCTTGCAACATGGAACGTGAGAACCATATGTCCAAGATTTTACACTCACCTGACGAATCTTGACGATGTGAGAAAAACGGTTGTGATTGCTGCTGAACTCAATCGTCTTAACATTGATGTTGCTGGTCTGCAGGAGACTCGCCTCGCTGAGGAAGTGTCACTCAGGGAAATCTATTACACATTTTGTTTGGAAAGGTAGAGGGCAGGAAGCAAACAGACAACATGGAGTGGGCTGTGCGGTGAAGAATTCACTGCTGGTAATGATTAAATTTCAATTTGGCGGAAAATAAAAAAAATTATTATCTCTGCTTTTGGCAACCACTTGTGTGTTGCCACCATTATCACTGCATATGCATCGAAATCCACTTCCTCTTATGGTGTGAAGGATTTGTTGTTATATGAGGAGTTAGACTCTGTGATCAAGGCAGTAAGCAAATTTTACAACGTGTATATACTCGGTGATTTTAATGCTCGTGTGGGCAAGGACTCGAGTTCATGGCCAGTGTGCCTTGGAAAATACAACATCGGTCACCTGAATGACACCTGAATGTGCTGGAGCATTGCACCAGAAACTACCTATTTATTACAAACTCCTTTTTGTTAAAAAAAAAAAAAGAAAAAAAGAGCGGCGTAAGGCCATATGGAAACTATCAAGCTCTGGCCATTGGCATCAGTAGATTTCACCATCACACGGAGACAACATTTGAACCAAGCATCATTAACTCGAAGCTACCACAGTGCTGATTGTGGTACTGATCATTATTTACTTGTTGCAAGTATTAGACTGAGACCAAAGAGAATCTACACGACTAAACAAAATAAAGCTCCAGGATTAACATTATTAACACCCGAGATCCTGATAAGTGATTTTAGTTCCAACAGCAACTTGACGACGCTTTCACTGATACATCAGGAAATTGTACAGCAAGTGAAAAGTGGGGTAAACTAACGGAAACTCTTTATAACTCAGCGGTAGGGGTTTATGGCACTGTGGATCATAAGAGGCAGGACTGGTTTGCGACAAACAGCCAGACACTGCAGTCCTTGATTGATAAAAACAAGATAGCTATCTTGAGAAACATGGAAAGAACAACACGAAACACTCTCAGTGAGCTGAAACAATCGAGGAAGGATGTGCAAAAGGTGCTAGGCTGTATGAAAATGACTATTGGATCACGTTATGCGAGTACATTCAAAATGCAAGTGATAAGGGAAACATCAGAAGCATGTATGAAGGGATAAAGAAAGCCTGTGGTCCAATGATCAAAAGAAGTGCACCGCTGAAAACTTTTACTGGTGACATCATCACTGATAAGAAACAGCAGATGGACAGATGGTTAGAAACACTATTTGGAACTTTACTCAAGCGAGACCAAACTAGCGGATTATGCCCTCAACGCCATAGAAATCCTTCCAACTCCTGACCACCTGGACATAACAGAAGTTCAGTGTGTTTTTAATGAACTTGCATCTGGCAAGGTTACAGGTAAGGATGAGATTCCAATAGAGGTTATCATCAGGAGTTTGTAAGTCACACTAACTCTACAGATCCACCAGCTAACAGAGCTATGCTGGCGAGAAGGACAAGTCCCAAAGGATTTCAGATATTTACAATATCTTTCGACGGAACCGTGAACATAATCAACCACTATGTATTGCCTTCATCGATCTCACAACGTAACACTCTGTTCAAGATACTAAAGAAGATTGGCTATCCACCAACTCTTCTGTCCATTGTGGAATCGTTCCACACAGGCATGAAGTGTATAAACAAGTTTGATGGTGCAACTTCAGAAGAGATTGAGATCAAGAGTGGAGTTAAGCAAGATTGTGTACTTGCTCCTTCCCTCTTTGTAATATACTTTTCACTTCTACTGAAATATGCCTTTCGTGATCAGGATGGTGGTATATACATTCACTCACGCTCAGATAGCGGCCTCTACAATACTGAGAGAATGAAGACCAAGACCAAAATTAGAGAGCTGCTGTTTGCAGATGATGCTGCAATTATGACCCAATCTGAGGAAGAATTACAACGTCTACTATCTGCATTCTCCAATGCGTGTTCTGAATTTGGTTTATCAATTAGCAAAAAGAAGACACAGATTATGTCACAAGATACATGTGGGGTACCATCAAGTTTTATTGACGACGTCCTGCTGGAGATATAAGACCATTTTACATATTTAGGATCAGAAGTAAACTGTAAATTATTCTTGATCAGGATATCAACATCAGAATTGATAAGGCAGCAAAACACTGAACAGGTTAAGATAGGATACAAGATATGTACTAGGATACAAAAATGTGTGTAAGCGGGGCATGACTGATACAGGCATTGATAATGCACATTGGGAGCAAGTCGCCGCTGAAGTGTAGCATAGAGGGCACATAACAGACATGAAATAAAGACAGAGGAGAAAATGATTGCAGATAGGTCACACACTGAATGCGTGAGACGTAGATGGTGCGTGATGGTGAAAATAACGATGTGTTCAAATGCATCCATTGTGGACACACATCTACAGGGCGAAGTGGTCTGATCAGTCATCCATGGGTTGTATTTATTACGACTTTTTTGTGTAGCACAATTAACAAACTATCGTCTATCAAGACGGCAATGTGTCAATGTAATATGGTGCCCTAAATATCGTGGTCATGAAATACCACAGATTCGATATGCTGATGATACAGTATTATTATCCACATCACAGAATGGTATAGAATACTTAATAACCTCAACCCAAAAGAATAGTGAAAGTCACAACTTATATCTTAACAAAAAAAAAAAGATAAATCATACATATAAGACTACTATGGAGACAGAAATATATGTTAATGAAGAAAAATTAGAGGTGATGGCAAATGTTGAATATATGGGTCATTGATTACCAACAACGGCGACACAATGAAAGAAAATAAAAGTCGAATATCTATTGCTCTTCAAAGATAAAACAACTGAATACATCATGGAGTGGGACAGATAGAACTACAAAAATTAGATTTTTAAGAGCATGCATCTTTCGCATTGCAACATACGCCTCTGAGACCTGGACACTTACTAAACAAGCTGAACAGCGCATAAATCCCTTTGAATATAAATGTTATAGACGCATTCTAAGAGTATCTTTGATAAAGAAAAGAACAAATGTGTCCATACTTCAAGAGTTCAATATTGAAGAAGGTTGGCTATTAAAGACGATAAAACAAAGAAAACTGAAATATTTTGGTCACTTTATACGTCATAAAAGTTTGCGGAGAACAATAATGGAAGGGTATATTCCTGGGAAGAGAGGAAGAGGAAGGCCAAAGAGAAGATGGGTGCAGGATGTGGCGGATATCTGCAGATGGGTGTATCGGACACGGGACATCTTGCTTATGATCAAGATGTTTTCTGTAAAGTTTGTATGGGAGCGAGGTTATGCAAAGGACATGCTACTGAATGAATGAATGAATGAATGAATGAATGAATGAATGAATGAATGAATGAATGAGAAAGACACAAACGGTGTTATTTCATCATAAAGAGAAAAGAGGCATTGGATAACATCTTGACAACTAGAAAGATCAGTTTCAGAAGAGGCAGAGGTACACGAAAAGAAATGTTGCTGTGTGGTCTCAGACAATGGCATGGAAGAATGTCATTGATGTAATGTTCTCACACCAGCAGATAATTAGATCTCGAAGAGACATGACGGCCTACCCATTTGTCAATGCGTATGAGGATGATAATACACTTCTGTTTATTTAGATTTATCGCAGTCGATTTTCTATCAGAGTTTTTAAATTTATATTTCAATAAACATTCCATTAACTTTCCTTGCATTTTCCATTTTCTGGTGAGGGATTTTGATAGACTGTGACATAACATGTATATATGTGCTGGGTATACATTCTGTTCATATGTTTAAAATATTATACGTATTCACATTTTCAATTAACATTTCTTTTCACGATTTTCCATGTATGTTGCATTAGCCTTTCTCTAGAATTCTCGACTTTCTTTCCCACCTCATGTTGTGCACAGGGTGCACAATGCAGAGCACAGAACTAGGATATTTCTGTGATGCGTCATCCTGAACAAAAAGTCCATATGTCGAAACACATACACACAGATCAGGCATGTACTCACACACATAGACATGCACATACACAAAGTGAGATAGAGAGAGATAAAGAGAGACAGAAATAGAAGCACGGACAAACACGCCTGCACTCCCAATCGAACACATGCCCACTCACATACAGACACATAGAGAGACAGAGTGAGAAAGAAAGAGAGAGCAAGAGAGAGAGAGAGAGAGAGAGAGAGAGAGAGAGAGAGAGAGAGAGAGAGAGAGAGAGAGAGAGAGAGAGAGAGAGAGAGAGAGAGAGAGAGAATTTAATCTGTTTCAAAGAATCGATCTACAGACATCCATTATATATGAAAGATTTTCCCTATTCCTGGCCATACAAAGACCTCATTCCGCGTGAAGAGTAAAGGAAAAAGACCCCATTTCACCCCACCAGCCGTACTGCGTATATCTTCCTATTCTTAAACCACTCAGCACTCTATGGGTAGTGTGATCAATACCTAACCGAACACATTCGCTTCCCAGATAATGTTATGGTACCCATCTTTAGGCTGTGCTGACCTGAGAACCGATGTCAATAAATAGAAAACATCCCCATCAGGAAAGGGATTCGACTACACGACTACCGAACCTGCAGGCCTGAGCCACAACGCTACAATAGCTACCCTGTTTAAAGAGCCCTGCGGATATACAGTTCAAGCATCATAGCTAGTGAGAATAGACGTCAGCATGGGTGAATAGATAAACAGCGTACTCTCTTAAACTTCAGGTGCGCTTATTCCGAGGTAGCGGGTTCAATCCCTACACTGGGCAGTTGGATTGACTTCTATTGACTTGATATTGACTTCTCATCACTGGCTTGGAAACGTAAAATACAAGTACCTCAGAAGTCGGAGTGGGTTCGCCTGATGGCGAAAACATTGATAATAGGGAAAACGAATCCACACGCAACAATTAGTCTTATGCGAACGAACTACTGAGAATTTATTTGCACCTAAGATACAGCGTGGTCTTGAGAAATTTAAGTTAACAGACAATTTGCAAGGGAAAGGTGAGAAATCGCTTTTACCATGGCATATACTGCCATAGTAAATAGAGGAGCGGCTGGCCGAGTGGCTAGAACGCCGGATTCACATTCGGGAGACCCGCATTCGAATCCTCGGTAAGGTGTGCAGTTTTCTTCTGTCAGGGGCAAAAATAAAACTCTAACTTGCACAGTTCGCGGCGACTGCACTAGCCGGAACAGCCTTAATTCCTCAGGACTCAAGACTCAAGACTACCCTGCCGTACACCGCAATGTACAATATTGGCAGTAAATGACAGTTATTATTTTATGACAGTCTATGCCAAAAATTAGCTATTTTGCTAAGCCACATGCTAATAGATAAGTGTCAAGTTCTCTGCCTCACCCTCTCTCCTCTGCAAACAATGTCCAAAATCTTCTCAAAATCATCTGGTGTGCGGTTACCTCAACCATGAGTTATCCCGGTTGAGGAAACATATTATGTCACTGCTGGGGCTAGAGGGCACAGTAGTTGGAGCGCTTGCCTGTCAAGACAGTGGTTCGGATCGAAACCCCAGCAGATAGAAGATTCTAGCTTCATAATAGGGGATACTAGAAGCGTGTCTGGGAAAGACAGGCGACGAAGAAAGGAAATAGCAACCCCAGATGCCCTAACATTTCAGAACCGACCAGCAGTATTTGCTATGGGACTGTCTTCTTTATTTTTTACTGGATATTGAACTTCGACCACTGCCTTGGCAAGCAAACGAACGGCAATAATCCATACGCCGCCGCGACCACTTAATTTACATCTCTTCACTTTCTTTTCGGTGAAGGATCTCTTTAATTGCAAAACCGTGAATGCTCCAGACTGCCGACATAAATCACACGCTCGGGGAATCTCAACATTGTGCACACACTCTATAGCGAGGGACCACGTGTTAAACAAACGGGTTGAAAGGTTATTGGATCGACTTCATTGCATCGGATTTTATCCCATATTGCTCGGTCTCTTTCCGCGGGACTGCCTACCAAAAGCGTCGCCCAAAGCACGAACTCCGCAGTTCCAGCCAAGACACCCAGTAATCTCCTAGAAAATTGCACTCGTGGACGGAATGACGTAGCCCGGAATCGACCCTCACAATCTTGCTAGCGCGAGGCAAGCGATGTTACCACTTTGCCACGGAGCAGTCTCTAGGAAACACTATGTATAACTATTCACGTGTGGGTCATCGTAATTTTCATCTTGAGGCGAACCAACTGGCTTAGGCGTTCATGTCTCGTCCCCAAATCTCGGTTCTTGATGTTGTGGATTAAATCTGCTTATAATATTCCTCCAAGGTAGGGCCTATCGTTTCTATCAACCTAGCATCATTTTTCTCTGTTAGCCTTTGCCTCTTTCCCACAGAGCTCCGCCGGTCGTCACGATGTTTTCCAGTGCCTCTCTTCTCATCACATAATCACAGAATGTAGTTTGTCTCCTTCTTATGTCTGCTCTAATGTCTCCTTCAGTATTTCATCATTTGGAATGGGTTAATATTCACGTTGGCTCCGTGGCGAAGAAGTTACGAATGCAGTTCGTAATCCCGTATACCGCGTTCGAAACACATTTGTGTTGGTTTTTATGAAATGGTATTGGTGTCGGTCGTTCAGAAAGCAATGACAAAGTATTGAACATCACCTTGCCCAGGAATCACAAAAAGCCAAACACTGCTGGGGTTGACTGCTACGTCCATTAAGGATATGCAACTAACTATATTTAAATATTCATGGCCAGCGCTGCGGCGGAGGGGTTGCCGGCGCAATTCGCAATCCCGCATACCGCGTTCGAAACACTGCAGCAAGCAGCAGGCGATTTGGAAGCAGACTGCCTTGCGTTGGTTTCATACTGGTATGAGTGCTGGTCATTCAAAAACAATGGCAAACTACTTATCGTAAACATTGCCAAAAAAATCACAAACAGCTAACAATGCTGGGGTTGACTGTGACGTCATGTAAAGGATATGCAACTAATTCATGAGAGGTAGCATTTCACAACATGGAGAATATACTGTGCAATTTAACAGTGTATGCCGAAAGGCAGAGGTCAAATAAAGGAATGAGATCATGAGACAACAGCATACAAGGGTAAAAGAAGCACTGAGCTATGGTACATAACTATGTTGAGCAAATGATTCTACTGTATTAACGAATATTCATTCAGCCAATTCACATGTTTCATTTCAAACAAAAAGCAGTCTCGCAGTCTGTACTAATGGATGCATTCTGTATATTTGAGGCACAATATCTCGGATCACAGATGAAAATAATTAATTCGAAATACATGGTGCACAGGCATTTAATGTGCAGTTCACAATGGACACTAACATTCGATTAATGCTTGTTATGAAGATATTATTTGGAAACGTTAATTTTTTCATAATATGATGTCAAACTGTCAGGCATCTTCTCTCTTGGTCTCCCCCCTGCCTCTCTTCCCTTTCCACCTGCTCATTATGACGACAAACTCCAACTTTTCCCTTCTTGTGACATTCTCAAAATTTCAGGACTGCCTCCTTCTTGTACGACTTACTAGTTTTATTTGTGAGTTACCTTCTGCTCTTTCTATCTGCCCTTGTATTATCATCATTCTTCTATAACAGTGGTTCTCAACCTTTTTTGGCACATGCACCCCTTCATGATATGTTCAGAGTCATTTCCCACCCCCCCCCCACCCCAATTTCGTATTTCCTCCCTATAATCCCCCCCCCCATCCGCCCCTACACAGTATACGTACATTGGAAGCTAAATTTAATAACATATATTAGAACAAGTCTAGACGTCTACAATCCATCCATCATGTGCCTTGCCGATATGCGTGAACGGTCATGTTCTGCCATCTCACTCGATCACCAGAGTTGTGGATCAACTCCGTGTTTCTGTCTCTACTATGCCACGTGGTCAAGCCATCCAGGTATTTACTTCTAGGTCTTCCCCTTGGTCTCTTCCCTTCGATCTTGCCAGTCGTCACCAAGTTTTCCAAGTCATTTCTTCTCATAATATGCCCAAAAAATTGTGACTGTCTACGTCTAATGACTCTAATCAGTTTACGATCTTATTTGTTTCTTGAAGGACTTGTTCATTGGTTTTTCTGTCTCTCCATGGTATTTTTTGCATTTTCCTCAGAAACCACATTTCCACAGCCATTGACTTTTTTTCAACTTGACTGCTCATTGTCCACGCTTCACATCCATACAAAAGTACAGGTTCCATGTAGCATTTCGACACTCTTTTTCTCGTTTCAATTGATATCTTTTTGTTGGTCAGTATTTTTTTCATCTTGCAAACGGCTACCTTCGCAATGGCAATTCTTGTTCTAATCTCTTCAAAGCATCTCCCATTAGATGTTATGACTGTACCGAGATAACTGTAGCGATTCACTTGCTTAAGAATATGTCCATTTACTCGTATATCACATCGTAGTATTTTCTTCTTCCCAGTGACGACCATAATCTGTTTTCTTAATATTCAGTTCTAACCCTAGTTGTTCACTGTGAGCAACAGCCGCATCTACTAAATTTTGCAGGTCCTGTTCATTATCTGCAATCAAGACTGTATCATCTGCATATCAAATGTGTATTGATGCATCGTCCCCCAATGATGATTCCTTCCATATCTTCTATATTTCTGAAAATATTTTCACTGTACATGGAAAACAGATCTGGAGACATTACACATCCCTGTGTCACACCTCTTTTAATAGGTTGGTATTGACCTACATCGTTATCATTTCTGATGGCAGCTTGTTGTTTCCAATAGACGTCTACATATAAATGTGATTTGCGGGTCTACTTATGTTATAAAACGGATGTCAGAGGAGCGATAAGTAAAGAACCGTAAAGTATGGAGGGAAAAACAATATCGGCTCTTGTATTAACGCAATCTTGAAATAATCTTAATTTCTCTCTTCCCCCCCCCCCCAGAAACTCTAAAATCCCCCGGGGGGGGGAACTTCCCCACCCGTTGAGAACCACGGGGGGGGGGGGGAACTTCCCCATCGGTTGAGAGCCACTGTTCTAAACAATCACATCCCAGCAGCTTCCACATAACTGCTCACTTGTATCCCAATTATTCTCTACCATCCACGATTGGCTGAGTCTTGCTGTTACAACCTATTTTCCTCACCACGATTCAAAGCCATGAATTAAGGGCGGTTTATTATTTGCAATATTAGAGTTCATTTGTATTTTGCATTCGTTCGCTTTGAACTCAAGCGTAATCCATACACACTACTTCTAGTAGCACTGGTCTTGAATTTATGCGCGTGGATTGGCTTTCCCTATTACTAGTGTCCCTATCCATCAGGCGAACCCACGTCGGCGTTTGAAGGTACGTGTAATTTACATCCTCAAGTCAAGGACGAGAAGTCAACATTTTAGTCCAATTGTCCAGTGTAGAGGTTGAACCTCTTACCCCGGAATGCTTAAGAAGGCAGTTCTTACCCATTCGAACCACAGTAGCCTCCATTATTTTCCTTAATAGAGTGCATGTTTGTGGTTTTTCACTAGCACAGGAATGCAGCATAATGGGGCGATCCTTCGCCGTTAAGGTTTCACCGCGACTAACTAATTATTATTTATTTATTTGTTTACTGCGGACGCATCCTCAACCAAAGTTATGGCTAGGAGTCATCATGTCAACATCCTTACATTCTCTGTGGCTGATTAATATTTGTCATCAGATGTTAAGTTAACATGCCGGTTGAGTTGGTTAATCTTCTATTTGTAATTTCACCTTCTATGCTCATAGGAGCAACAGTAAATAATTACACTCATTCAAAGGACCTCCTAAACAGATCGAGAGTTCAAGTCGTTCACGACACAAGATTTGAAAGAAGTAATGGACCACGAAGATACGACGTTGGATGTGCGTGAAACTGCTCTACTCTAATACAGAAACTGAAGATGACTAGACAATATGGGAACCAATAATAGACTAATTCTCGGTGGTTATATTAGATACAAATGAGAAGCTGCCAATTTCAGTGATTAAATGAGTGACAATGTGCTAGCAGAACATATAATGTTGTATACATGTGAAACGTGGACAATAAGTAATGATGAGAGACATATAATGGCTGATCAAAAACCAGCAAAACTATGCTGGGGAAACAGCAAAAAATACCATGGACGGAAAGAAACACACAGGAGACAGCCCTTCAAGAAACAATCGAAAACCCCAAACTGGTTACAGAATTTAGACGTAGATAGTCAAGATTTTTTGGGGAGACGTTATGGGGAGACATAAACTTGACAATTTAGTGACAACTGACAAACATGGTGGGAACAGAGCCAGGTGTAGAGAAATAAATAACTACCTCTATGGTTTGGCCACATGGCATAATCGCGACAAGGTAACAGATGCAGTGGTACCTCGGGTTACGAACTGCCTCAGTTCACGAAGAATTCAGGTTACGAACAACAACTTCGAAAATTGTATGTCTCGGGTAACGAACAGTGCCTCGGGTTACGAACGAAGGCAAACGAGAGAGAGAGCAAGGTGTAACGTTGGAGACAAACGATCGCGTACAGTACAAACAGTACTACAGATGAGCTTGTAGATCTTCAGAATGAACAGCTAAAGATATTAAAGAAGGAGCAGTCGTCCGATGAACTGCCAGGAATTAAAGAAATTTGCAGCAAGTGGCAAACGTCGAAGACTTCATTGTGAACAATCATCCAAACAAACTTGTTGCTAATAAGCCCTATGCCCCTATATGTGATGAATGATAACACGATGGCCCACTTCAGGAAGATTTTCCAGCAAAGGAAGCCACAAATTTCCCTTGATAGTTTCTTGGTGCAGAAAGATTCCCAATCGGCCGCCAAGAAACAGCCACAAGATACTCCTGAAACTAATGATTCAGAATAACAAAGAGTGTGACAAATTTTCCATGATCGTTTTCTTGGTAATAAAGATAGACTAAATCTCTTTTTATTTTACATTTAATTCATTTGGTTGTTTTCTTTCTCTTTATTTAAAACGTGAAGTACACGTATTCTTTGCGTTTTGTCAGGTTAACGACCGGATGTTAATAAAAAGAACAATTCTTTCATCTTGAAACTGATTGTCTTTATTTATCTCATTGATTTCAATGTTTCAGGTTACGAACCGAGTTCTGGAACCAATTAAGTTCGTAACCCGAGGTACCACTGTATAAGACTCTGGTGATCAGGTATGATGGAAAACGATGCCCACCCACGATTGTCCACATGACACATTATGACGATGACATTCGTTTACACACACACACGGACAGATTCTGAATCATTCCCAGACACATACAAATTCGTTACAAGTCCTCACTTACCAGGAATCTCCACAGAAGGTCGTTTCCCCGTAGGAGATGTTGGCTCGGATTTCCCGCTGGAAGGTGCGTCCTCCATAGAACGATGGTCGCCTTTCTTAAAGCCGGTTCTAGTAGTCGTAGGTCCATGTGGTGAGGTGGGCACAGTGAACGGGATCTGTTTGAGGCTGGAAGGGAAAACAATCAGAGAAAGGTAGCGTCTAAACACTGGTTTCTCTTTGGGGCTGGAATTAAATGCTAAGGCTGATAGTGGTGTTTTGCTTAAAGGACGTGGAGCTGTTGCGTGCAGTGGGAAAAACTTAGGCATGGCACAGGCTGTTGGTGTTGAGATAGGGGTGCTCTTTGGAGAGGATGAGTGGGAGGAGGAGGCAGAAGAGGAGGTTGAGGAGTGTCTGGGCTTGGAAGTACTTCTGTGTTTTGGATCCATTGGCGGCTTGCTGGGAGATTTAGGATAACCCAGGTCTGAAGGTCCATGCCGATATCTGTCCGGAGGCGATCCTGGCCCGGTCGTAGAGTGAGATGGACTTCCCGCGTAGAAAGGTACTGGGCACTGCGGTATGTCTATGCCGTTATTGTTATGGTGGTGAGTGAAAATGCCACTGTTTATACTGCTGCTTTGTAGAGAAGACATGGAGGCCGATGAGGTGGTTTTCTGGTCAGACGACTGCGACTTCTCCTCATTGTCTAAGGTGGAACAACGCCGGAGTCTGGCAAAGGAGAATATGGGAACCCTGTGTGTTGCGGAAAGTACATTTTCTTCTTCGTCCATTTTCGTAATTACAGTGTGAAAGGTTATTTAATTCACTAATTAATTTGTTGCGACTGCGGTAACGCTGTAAAATTTAAATGAATAACATCAGCGAGGAGTAGGACAGGTAAGCCTGACTAGAACATAGTCGCATGTGACAAAATAAACGTTGCGGCTATAATTCTTCATCATCACATAACCAATAAACATACATTAAAATAACTACATAAAAATAAACAAAAAAATGTACAAATGTTACTTCGCTAATGTTCATCCTAATTGACTGTCATTTGTAGGGGTGTGTACACCACCCTGGACGTGTAGTCGAATTGGACTAGTCCAGTCCAGGGTACACACCTGTATAGATGACAATAGAACAGCATTAACATCAGCTAGCCGGTCTCCCTGGTCTAGGCGTTACACGACTTTCTCCGTAATCCCATATACTCTCGTGACTAACGTGACGTGGGCGATAATTGGTATTGGTTCTCTCCGCGTCGGTAACTTACAGGGTATATGAGCCGGTCGCTCAAAAAGCAATGGCAAACTGCTGAGCGCAATCTTGCCAAGACATCAACAATCAGCTGAAAGATGAAGATGTTGACAGTGATGTCCTGTAAAGGATATGTGAACAAAACAACAACAAAAGAATACCGGCTACGTAACTGTTGTATATTTGAGTGTAGTTGTATCAGTGCAAGTTTAATGTTTGTGCGCTGACGAAGGTTTTTGCCGCAACGTTCTTTTGTCATGTGTGATTGTGTTCTAGTATACCTTACCAATTCTACTTCTATTTTTACGTTGATTTACTCATTATATTTAGTTCATTAAGCAATGTTTAAATCTTATGTGATTTATCAGTTAGTTTGAACATAAAACACCGAATAATTGTCATTCGGAATATTTTTTATGTAGCAAGATTTGTTAGTTCTACACGGACATATTCAGCCATTGCTCTGGCTTTAAGTAAAATACAGGGCTAATTTTAAAAAGAATGTTGTTTTCAGTTTATTCTAAGATCAGCGTGGCCGAATGAATAAAAACACTCGTTCTTAAACTTTCGATTCAACCCCTACACTGGTCAGTTGGACTAACATGTTGAATTCCCGACCTTGACTTGGGGACGTTAATTGCAGATATCTCAGAAGTCAGAGTAGCTAGACCTGAAGGCGAGGGGTACGTGGTAATAAGGGAAGCTAATCCACACGCAAAAATCAGTCCAGAGCACTAGGAGTAGTAGCACGTGTATGCACTACGTTTGAGTTCAAAGCGATCGAACCTAAAATAAATTGATTCTAAAACAGATTAATTATTAAGTCTCCTTCGCTTGGCCTTACGCTTTTAATTTATTTCACGAAATCAGAAAGTATATTCTTCAAATATAACCAATTATAAAACACTTTAGTTCCTTTGAAAAACCAAACGCGTGTTTGTATCAGGTGTGCTAGCGCAGCATTTGAATCGTATAGGACAGCCACCAGCGGGCGTCGGGAACAAGGACCCGATTTCCTGTCCGTCTGATTCACACCGGCGATCTTTTAAGACAACACTCAGGCACGACAGAAGGCCTGAATGAGTACTCCAAGCAACGTGTAAGAATAGTAATGGCGAGCAGCGAGTGCTTGCGATCACCCGTGGGGCCACGGCGGCATTCGTCAATTGGCGGATAACCCCCTCACTTAAGAATGCGCGTGCGGTTTCTCGTACGATCGATCCTCGTTCATCCAGCGGCAACAACACTGCTCTCCCCTCGGCAATAAACTCGTGCATAGATTTATCAGATCTTCCGGGGTCGCAGGTGATACCAAGATTACAATTCCAGCCTGACCCAGCCAGTCTGATTTGGGTGAGGACAATCAGTAATTAGTTTGGAGTTAGTTCTCCGTATAGGAGTTAGTAGTATTCTACTCTAGCCTACATTTATCTAACCTAGATTTATATTACAGTTCACTGCCTACTTGCTGTAGCCGTGGCAGGACGTTAGTGCACTTACTTATCAAGTAGTGGCAGAATTATTCTTCTCCAATACGGGGGTTCTGGGGACGACTCTGCCTCATATAATAGTAACCATCGGATAACACTCGGAGTTTTTTAGAAAGAAAGGCAGTGAGGAAGAAAACTATTACTTCCACCTCGTTTCATAGTGATCAATAAAATGTGAAGGCTTAACACTAAGGTCACAACGGGGGCATCTGCAATGGAACTGCTTTGTATACCCTTTAGCTAGATGGTGTCGGAGAATCTCTGTGTGGTATGTTAACGCTTTAGAAAATAGAGGATGGTGGAGGGGATTGAAATACCACTACTTTTATCGTTTCTTTACTTATTCAGTCACTCGGTAGAGATTTGTTCGCAACAGAAGAGCATAATCTCCGGCGGGCCTATTCTCGCTGGTCGCGAGATCCGCACAGTGGAAGTATGGGAGATTTGCTCGCAAATAGACAGGCAATATCTCCTGCGGTAGCTATGGCGGGCCTATTCCCGCTGGTCGCGGGGACCGCTATAAGTCAGGTGGGGAGTCTGACGATAGTGCACGCTTTACACAGGTCCGGACACTTGTGATTGACAGATGTGCGCGCCCTCATGGTCCGGGCTCGTACAAGGCCCTCACCTGGGGGACATGGCTGAACGTCTCTAAACCGGGTCCCTTGGGTGTCAGGGTCTGGCCATAACTCGCCACCGGCTCGTGGTGGTGAGGTCTCGGTGGATTGACGCTGAGCCGCCAGCGTCTGCAGCCTACCTTGTGCCAGACGTATTGGTTACCCATTCCTCTGGAATACACAAGACTAGGCCGAGAGAGAGATCATGTCGTTTGGGCATCACATGATTCTCTGAAGCTCTGCCCAGACATTGTGATGGAATATTGGCCACATTCCACTCACATACTTTGGTCTGTCAAGACTGCAAGGTGTCTACTATAGCCACGAGAATGTTCAAAAACGGGCCAACACATTGAGAAGAGGTGTGTTAATTGGTGAGGCAGCTAAGATACCTCAAAACTGTCTGACTTTGCCATCGGCGGATAAGCAGCATCATATATAACATCTCCGCCTCTCCGCCTCCATCCCTTGCTACCTTGAAGGATCAGATTTAAATCACCCGACGGCTATAACCTAGTGTTTATGGCTTCTGTGATTTAATATAAACAGAAAACGAACAGAAAAACAAATGCGATAGTCTTTCAAGAAGCAGATAAAAATCGTAAATTGAGTGAAAAAATTAAACGTTGACAGTCATGATATTCTTGGGGGCATTTGGTGAGAAAAGATGGACTTGAAAACTTTTTTTAGACCTGGCAAACTTATAATGGTTACAGAGAAGAGGACGATAAAGAGATAAATAACAAGATGGCTTCTCTAAACTACATAATTAAAACACCAAATAACATAATCGGAACACCAAATAACAACATCACCAAAAAAATCACCATCAAATTACACCATCGGAACACCAAATACCATCATCGGAACTCCAAATACCATCATCGGAACACCACATAGCACCAACTGAGCACCAAATATCATCGTCGGAACAGGAAATAACATCAGTGGAACACTAAATAACGTCATCGGATATACCAAATAACATAATAGAAACACGGACACAGCTGATACAAGACTGGTGACTGCTTGAGGTGACCAACGTGCATGATGGTTGGGAGCCTCGATAGCCCAGTGGCTATAACATTAGCCTGCCAGCCGCGCGGCCGTGTGTTCTAGTCCCCATCTAGGAGGGGATTTATTTTTGTGGGTCTAACATGTACTGCTTCCAGGTCGACCTAGTCTCAATCGGATACTAGCACACATTCTGAGAAGTAAAGACTTCTTTTTTAACGTTGCATATTCCTTATAGGACGTTGCAGTCAACATCAGCATTTTTCATCTGCTGTTGATGTACTAGGCAATGGTTTACGTTCAGTAGTTTGCCATTGCTTTCTGAACGACCGGCTCCCATACCAGCATGTTGTAACACAACGCGACACAGTCTGCTGTACAAATCGGTCGCGGCTGAGTTTCGAACGCCTGGTACCCGGCTCACGAACCGTGTTCGCAAGACTTTGGCCACGGAGACCGGCTAAGTAAAGACTACTGGTTTATTATCATTAACCATTGAGGGGGCTGGGTGGTCTCGAGGTATGGTGTCTGCCTCGAGTGCTGGAGGTCCCGGGTTCAAGCACCCGTGAGGGCAGGGATTTTTTCACGTGGACTGCTAGTAACAAAATTTCCCATCTCTGGGTAATGAGATCGACGCCCGTGTGTATTGTTGCGCACGAAAAAGATCCCTTGGCAGTTGGAAATCGAAAAAGAGTAGCCTAACGGCGCTGCCCGGGAAAATTTTCGAGTTAAAAATCTATCAAAAGTATTTCAGGATCTTCGCCGGTGCCACGGAGTTCGTGCACTGAGCCTGAGTTAGGAGTGGAACGGAGCACTAATGGGTTACACCTGTAAACCGTGGTGTTGACCCGTCGACTAAACTAAACTATTGACGATTACACACTTGGACAGCCTACTGGTCTATACAATATGGGGCTAGCACTTTTTATCCAACACGCATCAATGCGCGGAAAAGAGTCCTTTAGGAGTTTCATTTACATGATGATTATGATGATGATGATGAAAAAGATGACGATGGCGACGAAGATGATGATGATGATTATGTATACTATACAACAGCTATAGAATGTTTTATCTGATTGCCAGATATATCGATAAAATAGAGGACAATATACCCCCAAGGCCAGACAATGTCAGCGATAGTGTTATATTTCCCAGTGCATCACCTTTCACTTCAGTGATCTCATCAACATTGTCAACGAGTAAGATAAGATATTTAACAGCTTTCCGACGAACTAATATAAGACTTGTGATGCTTCAGCAAATGTGAAAGCGAAAAGTTACTACATGATTGCTGAATAGAGTAAATTAATATAGCTGGCTGAAGAGAGAGAATAATAGAAACTGTCACGTCACTAGCTGACAATAGTTTGTCATGGCTTCATATATGTAAATCCAAATGAACTGCTTGCCATTTGGGCGCTAGACATCCTCTTTGTGGTTGTGTTGTTAATTACGTTTTTTTTTTAAACTATAAAGGAGATATTAAATGACATGTGCAACGTTCCTCTTACTACTTCCTTGTCCTCTTACTCCTGCTTTTCATATTTTCTCATCCTATTTCTTCTTCTTCTTCTTCTTCTTCTTCTTCTTCTTCTTCTTCCTCCTCCTCCTCCTCTGCCGCGGCTGTTGCTGCTGCTGCTTGTTGATTCTTCTTCCTCCCGCTTTCCTCGGACAACTATCAGTGACAAACTAGATGGAGCTTTCTGATCATATCCTCGTGTGTGCCGCGAAAGAATGAGATACCGCCATTACAGTCATCGATCGGTTATGAAGTTGTCCCCCTTCTCTCTTATTGCTGAATCTACATGACGGAGTATTTTGGGCACAGCCAGTGCTTCCTTTGTAACACCAAATGAATCTGAATTTTATCATGGCTTCAACTGTCAAGGAAATCACGACACAGGGTGAGATGTAACGGAAACTAAGACCATTATTTAAACTATATACCATTTGTTCCGAATGTATATTAGTAACTACTGCATGTCAAACAAAACTATTTAGGGACACAATATAATAAATTCAAAAACGAACCAACAACCGATAGTTACCATGGAAAAAATAAGATACAGAAAAGCATAGATATACGTTGTCAGTTTACCACTCATCATTATCATCTTCCACTTTCGCCGTCAAGCGTCGCGGGAGGAATAACTAGCGTTCCGATGGGTGGCACTGGATAGTGTCATTCCGTGTGATTGTACAATGTCTTGATGTCGTCAATCCATTTTCTTCTCGGGCGTCCTCCTTCTCTCGCAGCAGATGTTCTGTGATGTAGGGTCAGTGCCGGTAGTTGATGGCGTAATATTCTACCACTAATTTACCGTTAGTGAAAGTAAAATTGTGTAGAAAATCAACGAGGTACTGGGCTTGATTTCAACGTCCTGCTAAGGACATGCAATATGTTTATGTGAATATGGAGCGGCAGTAGCGTAGAGTCATCTACACTGGTCTGCCAGCCGGGTTGTCCTACGTTCAGTCCTCCTCAAATTAGTATATTTATCTCGAACAGAGGGTTCCAGGATCGACTCATCGTGTGTCCAACAACTCAGACATATAATGTTGTGTGTCCATCAAGAATGATGGTGACAATTCATTTCATCCTGTGGGGTTGAAAGTATGGAGGTATGATTACTAAGATGGCTGATAAGGCCTAGTTTATCTCGAAATTTTCTTTGACAATGTGAACAAAGAATGCTTGACGTTCCATTAGGAGGATCTCCTGCAGTGGTTTTTTTGTCCAGCCTTTTTTTCACAGTTCTTGCAGTTTTACAAGTGATTGCACCCTTGCATAATGATGTACGCCACGAATTTCGGTCTTTGGCAGCAGTCTCCCAAGTTTCATGATGAATATCGAAAGCTTTTAGTGAGATCTGAATGTCTTTAAAGCGTTTCCTCTGGTCGCCTTGGGAGCGTTTACCATAACACAGCTCACCGTAAAATATTCTTTTAAGGAGTCTGTGATCTGGCAAACGAGTCAAGTAGCCAGCCCAGCGAATCTGATTCTTCATTAGTAGAGTGTGGATACTGGGCATGGCCGCTCTTTATGGGACTTCAATGCCTGGGATCTTGGCTTGCCATTTAATCTTCAATAGCTTCCTAAGGCATACTGTGTGGAAGTGGTTTAATTTCCTAGCGTGTCCCTGATAAACAGTCCAGGTTTCACAGTAGACACACAATGCAATAACAGGAACGTACAGAACCCCTTTACACACTTCATGGCACATATAGTGCTAGATGAGCATTCTATAGATCAATCGGCACTCGGTGGCTGGTATGGTTAGTATCACCGCGGCTGCTTTTACTTCCCAAACATTTCCCGATACCTATGTTAGACCGTGCCCACAAGGCAGGATAGGTCTGTTGGACAGATGATCACCGGGCGACAAACCAGCTTCTAGCCACCAAACTACCGCAGCGCCCAGATAATACAATACAGGATGCCAAGTCAATGACGTCATATCCGGGAATTATATATATATATATATTGGTACTTATCTCTTTATCCTCTCTCTCTCTCTCTCTCTCTCTATATATATATATATATATATATATATATATATATATATATATATATATATATATATATATATATATATGCAACCAGTTTTGTTAGAAGTGACCTTGCCTCTGTGTTGGCGGCGGCGAATATCACGTGCAGACGGGCTTGCGTGACAACAGTGTCAACACTGGCCCAGACCGACACTGACCAGTTGCGCTTAAATGGTAGGAAATGGGGCGGTGTTGGCTAAACAAGCAGACTTCACGTGGCCCGGCGCTGTGTTTGTCCACGCGTCTGCTGCTGTCCGTTAACCTAAACGCTCTAGGAATCGCATCTATACACATTATTATTATTATTATTATTATTTTTATTATATCTTTTTTTACAGCTGTCAACACCAGCATTGTACTGCCGTTGTTGATGTCTTGGTAAGTTTACGTTCAGTAGTTTGCCATTGATTTCTGAACGACCGGCTCCATACCAACTCGCCTAGACCCAGCGCAACACGGTCTGCTGCCTAATCGGTCACCGCTGTGTTTCGAGCGCGGGTAAGCGGGCTTACGAATCGCGTCCGTAAGTCTTTTGCCACTGAGACCGGCATCTATACACGTACAAAAACATCCTTACAAACTCAAATACATTTCTACACACAGTATACAAACACAAACACACACTCATACATTCGTACAAACATAAACTTATCTCCAAACACATTAATACAAAAACACACATTTCAAAAAACACAAACACTTTTTCATTAACATTTAAAATTTAAAAAAAAAAAAAATATAGAATACACATTCACACACATTTTCATGCATACTCATACACACTTCCCGAAAACACATTTACACACACATCCATATGCACTCATAAAAACAATCACCATATAAAGACAAAATTAAAAATACACTAACACAATCAAACAGTTAATTCCCATGCATAAGCAATTCCAAAACCAAGTGGGAACACGAGCATCCAGGCTACCTGAAAACTAATGTATATTGTCAGCTTCACCGAAGAGAACGTGTATTTCAATCTTCAGACTCCGCACATAGCACAACAGGCTAAAATGTCCATGTTTAACAAACTAAAGGAATAGAGATGCTTATGAATGTAACAGTTGGACTGAAGTGAAAGCTAAATATTTGATGCAGGAGAGGCCAACATATGTAAAATAGAAAAACTATTTAGCCCTGCGCCAGCTTCATTTAAAGATTAACTATGGGGATTTCAACAAGTTCAAGTTAACTGCTGCTGTCTTTGAATATGTTTATATTGACGTCTGAAGATGTCAGAAGAAACATAATATGAAAGAACACATAAATTGACGACATTCGTTGATGTCACGATATTATGTCTCGCGTAGACGGCACTTCCTAGTAAGGGTCCGCGAGATGATTAGGTCAAATATCACCAAATCACAGCCGGAGAGCTGACTTGGTCAGATCAAGTAACATCAAATTATGACTAAACACAGCAGCAGTCGTTGGAACCAACGCAGTAGCATTACGCCGCTAGAGAAAGTTGTAATCGGATGCTGTATTTCAGTCAAATCTACCCTACAACACAAAAACATTCGTCTTTATAGTTAATTGATTTATTTTTAGTTGTTTCATTTTTATTTTATTTTATTCTACTTTAATGTAGGTTTCTTAATTAGGTTTTTTTTTCAACGTTGTTGACGAGGAAAAGCAACCAAAGTACAAGCTGGATTATTCAAAATTATGTTTCACTAATGAAACACATGCACACGTACAAACACATAATTAACAAATCAACACAGGGTTAATGGAAGAGTGGGAGTCACGTTAGAACAATGGCTAGCACGCTTCCCTCCGGCCCGGTGGCCATGTGCGTGTGCGGGCGGGAGCGTGTATGTGTGTGGGTGGGTGGGTGTGTGTGTGTGTGAGAGAGAGAGAGAGAGAGAGAGAGAGAGAGAGAGAGAGAGAGAGAGAGAGAGAGAGAGAGAGAGAGAGAAATAGAGATTGAAAGACTATTCGATTCCGATCCTTGCTTATAATTGTAGACATGAATTATGTATGTGTAACTCAGATCAGTGATTATAAATGTGCATTTGAATTTTTACATTCGACCATTTTTTCCGCTCCTTTCAACTCGAGCGTAGTTAACACTGGATTGATCTGTGAGTATTCGCCATCTGCCCCTATTACCAGTGCCTCACGCCATCAAGCGAACCCACTCCGATTTATAGACGTACTTGTAATTCACATCCCCAAGTCAAGGACGAAAAGCCAATATTTTAGTCCAACTGGCCGGTTCATGGCTGAACCCGCTGGCACTCCATCAGAATAACGGAAGTTTAATATCGAGCGCTCTTGTCTATTCGGTCATGGTGACCTCTATATTCGACTCTGATCCATGATTATAACTGTGTATATGAATGATTATATTCGACTCTGATCCATGATTATAACTGTGCATATGAATGATTATATTCGACTCTGATTCATGATTATAACTGTGCATATGAATGATTATATTCGACTCTGAAACATGATTATAAGTGTGTGTATGCATGATTATATTCTACCCTGATACATGATTATAACTATGTATATGCATGATTACATTCGCCTCTGATCCATGATTATAACTGTGTATATGTATGATTATATTCGGTTCTGATGTATGATTATAACTTCTTATGTAAATGACTATATCTGATTCTGATCCTATGTCGTCTTTGGCTGTACATATTTTTTCATTATCGGAAAAAGGATCGTGTTTACAAGCCTTGAGTATGATTGAGTATAGCGTGCTATTCCCATACGCTTACTGACTAATCGACTCTCTATAGACATTTTACCTCACATAACATTTCCTGGTACCCATTTGAGTGTCGATCGACCTGGGAGCCCAAATCAGTTTAAAAAGTCCGCTTCGATTGGGGATCCTAACACATGTCCACCAGACCGTCAGATACACGTGCTAGCCTCTGCGCTACCGCGGCTTCCCCTAGCCATGCTTGGTTATATAAATGTTACTCAAGTATCATTGCTTCAGACCGATTTGCCAATGAACAGCGCACTCCATGTCTACACACAGATTACCAGAAGTGACTTTCAGAAAGGCTAGATTGGAACACTACATATATATATATATATATATATATATATATATATATATATATATATATATATATATATATATATATATATATATATATATATATATATATATATATATATATATATATATAACTGTCCCCTACCGGACGAGGGTGTCCTACGACGGCCATTAACGTCGTTCACTGCCTCTAAAATGTTGTTAAGTCATGGAATCTTTGGAAGATAATGTGGTGGTTGCCACTTGCCTTCCACATCTACTTGGGGGTCTTTTACCTCTGCGTTTCACAGCTATTTCCGACTGTCAGGACAAGTGAATGTCCCAGCCTGCTCAGCTGCAGAGTTGTCCACTTATCCAGGTGGATACTCGGTCGCCAGTGCTGCATTAGCCACCCGTGGTGTATTTCCCATCCTCTACCACTGGACGTGCAGCTGGGATATTCCCTTCCTAAAGTCATGGTCTATGATGGCAAAATAAAGTGTCCCGTAGCAGTTTCCTGATACAGATCTGTGATATGTTAGCGCCGTCACATGTTGTTGGCCTATAGCAAAGGGCAAATAGGCGACTAGTCTTTCCCTCACTGTGACATGTGACGAGCGTGCAATGAATAAATGTAACACAACTATAAGTGAAAACATTCAGCTTTACAAAGACAAGAAACTTTACATGACAGAGACGGCGTTGTAGCTACAAATACAAGAAGTACTGGTAAAAAACGGGACATCAATTTAATTAGATAAATATGTACCAAGACAACGTGTATTTATCCGAAATTGGGAAGTTTAAACCCGGATAAAACTGCACGGTCGCACACAAGAGAATCCACGGTAAGAAAGTGTAGTTTGAAATTGTCTTATCACAAATTATTATCCAGGTTATAACCGACGCCAAACGGTGAACAATGATGAAAAGTAATCGAGGACTGATAACTGAAAAGTATAATATGTGCTGTTTAGGGGTGCCGGTGATAAATAAAGCCAAATAGAGTACAACGGACAAAAGATTTCTTGAAATAATAACGTTAGGAAATTGACCGTCTAAAGATCCACGCTACAGCTAAAGTCAAACTTTGATTTACTTTGATTAAGTCTTGGTCAAATAAATGTACAGAAGGGACCGGCTTAATCATTGCTACATTTGTACGTACCAGCAAAGATGGAAACTAATCTACCTTACGTACAAAGTAATTATTCTGCATGGCTACAACAGAGAGTAATCTATCTTGAGTACAAAGTTATCATGCTTTGTGGCAAAGATAGAGAGTAATCTACCTTGAATACAAAGTAATCATTCATTATGGTATCTCGACGATCAAGATAGAATTACAGGATAGAAGAGAAATGTTTGACCATGCCAAACATCTGTCTATTATGACACTGATTCCAGCAAACTCTTGTCCCATGTTGGTGTCATCCTTGCGCTACGTTATTGCTATGTTGTATGTGCCTTCTCATAACAATGAATACAACTATTACTACCGAAGTAGTGAAGAATACAACAACTACAGATGCGACGACACCTGTAACTGGGACTGCAATTAGTACAATAATCATGACCATCACTATTACTAATATTACTGCTGATTTGCTTTAGGTTCATACTGACTGGCACCTTGCCGTCTTGACAGACGATAGTTTGTAAAATGGGGTTATCTCTCCATAACTTAAAGCCTGATCTGAATTTAGAGATCATGTGTTGCCCATGCAGCATGAAACCTCTTTCGGCCTGTCTAGTTTACTCCAGAGGAAAGTTGACACCAATACGTCTAGAACAAGACAAGCTGCAGAAGCTGCCGGATCAGCAAAGCAATGCTCTAACTGTCCACCTGTCGGAGCTTCGATCCTAGACCAGTTACCAACCAAGGCTTAGGGCCTGGTCTGCCCTGTCATGACATTTAGTCTCTAGGTTGCATTTCCTCACACCAGGATAAGGCTTGTACCCTCCCAATTGCGCTCTTTCCGCCCGAAGCCGTTGGCACAATGTGGGGTGTCGGATTTAGTAAGTGCCGCCCAACATTCGACGCTAACAGAAGCAGGTAGCTACCGTCTACTGTCATACGGTCGCTCAGTTCATACTACTGCTATTACAGATATTACTTCTCCTGCTACTGTTGCTACTACAGCTTCTATAACTACTGCTGCTAATAGTACTACTATGGCTGATATTATTACTACTTATACTGCTTTTCAAGATGGCGACGGACGGTCGTGTTGTTTTGTGTTCGTTAACTTTTTCGCGTAGGGGATGGATTTATTCATCTCTTGCGTGTAATTGGTGTGCCAGGATGTAAAACCAGGAGTTTCTACTCAAGATCTGCGCGGGTGCTACGGAGTTCGTGCATAGAGCGAAGCCATCCTTGAGTGAATTTTCAGCAGCGTGTGTGGTTCAACAGCAGTCTGTGTTTACGTTTTTTCAACATGGCGGAAGAACGTGTTTTTTCCGAGCGGTCAGCAGTCAACATAACGAAGCGGCGTGGTAGCCGCGCAGTGACAAAGAAGCAAGGTAAACGCGGTGGTTTGAGGCGTTTTAGACTCAAGTGTCACCGTCTAGGACTCAGGAACATCCGTATTCTATATTGGAACTGTGCCAGTGTAAAACAACGGGGCTCTATTTTAGAAACCCTAGTTTACAGGAACGACATTGTAGCACTCCAGGAGACGAGACTGGGCGATCAGCTACTCCGAATTGCCGGCTTCAAATGTTTCTACAACAGACGACATCTGGGAATGGCGATTCTCGTTCGCGACAGCATGGTGGCGTCAGAGCTAGACATGTCCAGTTGGGACAGTGACGATATACAAATACAGGCGTTGAGAGTTCATTCCAGTATACCATTCGTGTTGGTTAATGTTTATGCCCGCAATGCGAGTATGGACGCCCAGAAGTGGCAGTGCTTAAGTGGCATATTAGGCCACGAGAGAAATGTTATTTTCTGTGGTGACTTCAACGCTAAAGGCAGAGCATGGGGAAACACTTCCTCCAATACACAAGGGGAGGAGCTCGAGACTGCACTGGAAACCATCGACCTGGTTTGTATTAACAGTGGCTGTGTCACCAGGACAGCAAGCCGTCCAGGCGATGAGGACAGTGCTATTGATCTGGCGCTAGTTTCACCTTCACTCACTACAGTGTGTAGATGGGGTGTCCTAGGACACCATGGCAGCGACCACCACCCGTGCAGCATATTGGTGGAGAAAGGCAGAACCAGGCAGCACAAGCTAAAGGTAAAGACGTTCCAGTATGACAGTACAGGGCAAGATGTGGTGAGTAAAATAAGACGTGACAAGCGCAGAACGTTTCAGGGCAGGAAAAAAAGCTGAGAGCAGCCACCGTGGTGGAGTTTCGAGGTGGAGAAGGCTTGGGTGGATAAGCGTAGTGCTGTAAGGATTTGGCAAAATGCCAAGAAGAACAGAGCTGGTCATCCTAGTCCCTGCTTGCACTTAGAAAGAGAGATGCACACAAAAGTAAGCTATTTCAAAAAACTGGTCAAGGTGGTTAAAAGCGAAAAATGGGCAGAGGTGTGTCAAAGAGTAAGCACAGACAAGTCACTGAAATTGTTCTGGCGACTACATAAAAGCATGAGTGGTGTAGTCAAGAATAAGAGCATTTCAGACTTCCAAGGTGCTGACCTCACCTGGCAGAGGACTGACGAGGACAAGGGCAAAGCCCTCTTTGAACGCTACCTTGAGCAGGGCAACCAGACAGACATGGGAGGCCGAAATCTGGCCAAGGAGTTCACCTCAGACAGATGCAAGGCCCAGAACACTTCGGAGGAAGACACAGTGACAGTGAAAGAAATCAAGGCTGTGCTTCGACGATCAAAAAACAGTGCTCCAGGTCCTGATGGCATAAGATACGGCGACATAAATAGGTGTACCGACAATGAGCTAGAGAAACTAGCAGACATGTACAACAACAGTATAGGGAGTGCTAGCATCAAGGAGGAATGGTTACACAGCTATCTGATTCCCTTGCCGAAGCCTGACAAAGACCACAAAAAAATTCAGGGATATCGAATTATAACCATTCTAATCTAGGTCCCTTCGGGGTCCTGGCTGAAGTCAATAGGATCGCCGATTCCTCCGAAGTCGGAGAGTGTCTGCCTGTACGGCGAGGAACCACCAGTCTGCGCACCAATAAGCCAGACATGGGACAACGGATACTCACGCAAACCTCAGGTCCTGTATGACATCACACTGATGTTGGACAACAGGATGCCTTCATCCGACATACAGGGCTTCGCGTTGGAGCTCAAGCCAACGAACACAAGCAAGCAAGCAAGCAAGCATAACCATGCAGAATACAATAGGCAAGCTGCTGGAGAAGGTAATTGCCAGGAAAATATCAAGCCAACTAGAGAGGCAAGGTGTTTTCCCACCTACCCTGGGTGGGTACCGTCCAAAAAGAGAAACCTGGACCAATGCAGCAGTCTTTGCCCATGATGTCTATGAAGGTTTCCACTCAGGCACCGAAACCGTTGCTGCAGCGATTGATCTTGAGGACGCATACAACAGAGTACCACTGGATTTTTTAATGTTTCAGCTTCTTGAACTAAACGTAAGTCCATTCCTCCTTAGTTGGATCGCTGCAGCCCTCTACCAACGGAAAGTAGTTTTTAGATGTGGCAGTTGGACTTCGGAACCAACAACAATATATCCTGGCCTGCCACAGGGATCACCATTATCTCCGGTACTGTTCAACGCCTACACAGTGAGAATCACCAGTGAGCAGATCACTGGACCTGGCAGGACATTGTCGTATGCCGATGATGTTTTAGTGTATCGTCAGGGTAAGGATAGAGAGGAGGTTGCTGTGGAACTACAAACCGAACTCAATCGCATAAGTACTTGGTGTGATGAAGCTGGGGCAATGGTCAACCCAACAAAGGCAACAGTGACTTGGTTCTCGTTGAATAATCATATTGTCAACAATCCAACACCAACTGTAATGCTGTGTTCAGAGACGGTGGAAAGAACGCAGGCAATGAATTACCTGGGGATACGGTTTGATCGAAGCCTTGCTTATAACGTGCACATAGACCAGGTGATAACAAAGGCCAAGCGGGGTTTGGCAGCGATGCGGGTGATGGCGGCAGCAAACTGTGAGCAGCGCCATCTATGTCTTCTGTACGAGGGGCTGGTCATGTCTGTTTTGGAGTATGCAATGGCAATCCTGACTCTCAGCCATAAGCAGATAGAAAGGATGGAAAGGATACACAATGAAGCTATGCGCATTATTCTTGGATGTACAAGAGATACAGCATGCAGGGCGATGCGCTACCTTCTTGATTTTCCAACCATTGAAGAGAGAATACAAGTTTGCAGGGCACGCGCCTACCTCAGAATTAACGCAAACACACAACATCCACTGCATAGTGAAATTAGGAAGGTGAAGGGCAGCAGGTTAAAAAGAGGACGGTCGTGGATGGGTCAAGCCGAAGACATTCTTCAACAGGTGTGTTCACTTGAGGACTAAAACCTGGCGAGGAGTGGGTGCAAGTGCCAACAGACTTCTGCACATCCTTTTCAGTTTGCATCCAACTAGATAGAAAATGCAGACAAGAAAATCCGGCTGCTGTTGAGGCTGAAGTACAAGCGTTGATTTTCGAGAATTCGCTAGACGGTGACGCGGTCATCTACACAGATGGGTCGGTCGTCCGACATGTGAGAAGCTCATGGGCCTTTACAGCTCGGGCCGGAGGGAGAATTGTGAAGGAGGACTCTGGTGCTTTCACTGAAACCACAAGTAGCCTGACCATGGAAGTCATGGCAGTAAGTAAAGCAATAACATGGCTCGAGACACAGACATTCACTAGGGCTTGTTTCCTTAGCGACTCAATGAACATGATCAAGAGGATAGAGGAGGGGTCGATCCGAAGAGAATGGTTGCTGCCTCTGAAGCGGTCTCGGCTGGCAAAGATTAGTTTCATCTTCGTGCCAGGTCATGCGGGAGTACAAGGAAATGAGCGGGCTGACAAGCTCGCAGGTGAGGCTACTGTGGAGGGCGGACGCGCCATGGACCAGGCTGACATTCTGAATGCTCTACGAGAAGTGAGACTTTTGCGAGAACCAAGTGATGACTGTGAATCTACAACAATGGCCAGACTGCGGGAGCAGCAAATTAAAAGAGGGGTGGCCAAACAAGAACACTACGCAGGAAGCCAAAGAAGATTGATAAACCAACACAGAACTGGCGTCTTTAGCCGCTACACGCTGCGGGATTTGCTGAGGAGGGGATCCGAGCACTTATGGACGGAATGGTTCGATGTGCAACGAGGATGATCTGTCGACTAACTAACTAACTAACTATTACTACTGTCGATCATACTCCTACTATTATATACTACTACTCGCACTTCAATATTTCTGCAATTACTACAACTACTACTGCTGCTGCTGCTGCTGCTGCTGCTACTATTACTACTACTACTACCACCACCACCACTACTACCACCAATACTACTACTACTACTACTACTACTACTACTACTACTACTACTACTACTACTACTACTACTACTACTACTACTACTACTACTACTACTACTACTACTACTACTACTACTACTACTACTACTACTACTACTACTACTACTACTACTACTACTACTAATTCTCATTCTACTATAAATATTCACGAAACATTATGGCCCAGTATGACACATTACATAATGAGTCAGAAACTTGCATAAACTCACATACATACATATGTTATGAACCCTGTAAAATACACGGGTCGAGGGGTGGAGGCAGACAACAGACACACTAGATTAGACTACTGTCGATTTGATGTACTTTGTCAGTCCCTAACAATTATTTCCTGTAGCCACTTTGTCCAGTTTGTTGTATTTATTATGTCTGCCCTGGCTGTTATTTTAACCCCCTCATTTCAATAGAGATATTAAAGTAAGACCTTCTACCAAGTTCAGTCTTATAAGAGGTGAGGGTTTTATGCGGGTTGTTTTCTTTCATTTTATAATTCACTATTACAGTTTCAGGAGTTAATTATGTTCATGGCTTTCACATCTAACACATATGTTGTATATCTTGAGATGATTTGAGCTAAGAACCGACATTCCAGCACTCAAGACATTTCCATAAGCGCATCGTCCCCTCGTTCAACAGCCAGCGAATTGCCATAATACTAATCATTCGCATCGTTATCTGATTTAAAGTTCTCCTTGTCTTCCCTCTCAGTTTTGAGATTCTCCTAGAACCCCTGTCGATCCACCGAATTATTATTCTTTCCACATACGGGTTCTCAACCTATTCCCCCACTTTCTCCACCTGGTTCCAGAGGCGCTCGACCACCTCGCCTTTGTCCATAGATAATCTACCACCAAGAGGCGCATTCCCTGACAGCCTATCAGTCTGTTCATTCCCCGCACTCCCGCATCGCCATGGAAAAAACAACATCCATACAATTCTCACAATTTGTGACCTCTAAAGCGAGTATAGCCATTCCACGCGAAACATTCCTTTCTCCACCTTACTTAGCACACTCCTTGAGTTGTTGTGTATCTATCCTGAATTGACAGGAGGGCTTGCTTATTCCAATGACCCCAAGAGCTATTCCGACAGCTGTGTATCTAAAGTAGGGACTCCCATCTTGGACAGGTCAAGGGATAGGGATCAGAGAAGGGGATACATAAACCTACTGCCTTGTGGGTAGGCTGGGAACAGCCAAAGGCTAAGGAACGCAAACCAGAAAAAAAGCTTGTTGAAGTCGGATATACTGAGCCTTCATCACCACCATTCAGTGCTTTGCCAGCTGACGTGGACGATCATGATTATCCACAAACTGCGATCTCCGACGGCATGGATCAATTCGTTTGTTGACATTCTTCCGTGCCATGACAGAAGACTTTCAAGAATTTTCTTACGCTGTCTTCCACTGCCTCTCTTTCCACAAATCAGTCCGGTTGTTGAGTCGTAGGTTTGACAAAACAGTGCATTGCAACTCATTCGATGACGAAATCTAAATTGACATTTTAAAGGTAAGTGTAAAGGTAGTCCGATAACAGATAGTGATGCTGGAGTTTCAAGTGTCAGAGCCTCGCATATTCTAGGTCGCGACATAATGAGATTGGCTGGCTGGTTCCATTACACTGATAATGTAGGTGGTCATAAAGAGATATTTTGTATTAAGAAGTAATGTCTAAATAAATCAAAACTTTAAGGAAAAGTTATTTTAAAAAGTATTAGAATATCGTTGGAAAAAAATTATAAGAAAGAGATCAATTCAGCAAGAGCCCAGTATTGAGGGAGATTGGTTATTAAGACAAATACAGTCGATGAGAATGAATTGTTTTGAACATGTAAAAAGACATGAAAGTTTAGAAAATATACCCATGCACGGAAATGTATAAGAGAAGCGGAGTAGCGAAATACCATAACGCACTGAGTTAGTCCCATATAGCTCTCTCTCTCTCTCTCTCTCTCTCTCTCTCTCTCTCTCTCTCTCTCTCTCTCTCTCTCTCTCTCTTGGCAGAGCAGCCAACCGCCTGCTGAAATCTACCCACAGCTCACGAACTCTGTAGCTCAGGCGACCCCCCCCCCCCCCTTCCCCCAATGATCTCATGAAAAAATTTGACGCCACGATCCGCATGACAACTTCCGAAACCGAAACTACAACCACCTGAGTACGAGGCACACGGCTACACCACTTGGCCACGGAGACCTCTGTCTCTAAGATTGTTTACGAATTAACTGATTCAGTACCGATGGATAATATATCGCCAAATGAGAGCTCCATTTGGACAGAAGGACGATATATTGCCATACTAAGGCCATCGTGTTATTATTTTTATTTCCTGTTATCTTTCGCAATTTCAAAGCTCGGTGAACGGAAATTACATTATAATACCGGTTCATTTGATTGGGCGCCGGCCATGTTTGGTCCAAGCCTACGTTGTGTAATGGCACTGAATCAGTTAAAGTAATTGACCTACTTTGTATGGCAGTGTATGGCACTGAATCAGTTAAAGTAATTGCCTACTTTATTCTTTAACTTTATCTGGGTCAATGGCTTTTAGCTTCCAGAGAGTTTATTTACAATTTCCTTCCGTAACAGTCACATGCGACAGCAACAAACATTCAAAGTTGACAATATAATCTCAGCGCTCTTAAAATCGGGTCCATTGTTGCAGTTAAAGTCAGCTCAGAAAAATCAAGGGTCGCAACTTCATTGGTGAAGCAAGACTAGAGTTATCAGGCTACGCTGAGTTTTGTCCCTTGCATAAACCCAGACATCTTGGCTACAAAAACTAGCACAGTTGTGTTGATTTATTTAATTGATTTTTGTTTTTTATTTTCAGCAAGGACAATAGTCAAGTTAAGCAAACATACAATTAGAATTGTTGTAGTCGCACTGGCGATGTCGGGAAAAGATTAAGCCACGTTTGGAGAGCGGCAAACTTGTTGTCCATATCAGACTATAAACATCATGGCTGTTAAAAGAAGACATTGTTAATTTCTAGTTCAGAAAATTACTGTAAACATTTCTTAACTTTTAATTTCTTTTGGCTGCTGTAATTAATTTTCTTCATTATATAAAATAAAACAAACTGAGTAATGAATGTAAAATAATATCCTAATTCTAATTCCTCTAATAACCCATGCCGTATGACGTTGGTCGTCACGCATGTTCGCAGACTACCGCTGCTCATGCTAGCGTACATTTTCGATCCAGGTATTTTTTCCGGCGCTATGAGTCAAACTGCACTTAATATTTTCTGTATATTTTTTCCTTGGCTCTCTTCCACTCCATCTGTTCCCTTGTACGTTATCTACTTCTAATAGTATTAAAGCAGACTCTACTTTTAATAGTATTATCGTACTGCCATCATTTAATAGTATTACCGTACTGTTATCATTTAATAGTATTACCGTACTGTTATCATTTAATAGTATTATCGTACTGTTATCATTTAATAGTATTACCGTACTGTTATCATTTAATAGTATTATCGTACTGTCATCATTTAATAGTATTACCGTACTGTCATCATTTAATAGTATTATCGTACTGTCATCTTTTAATAGTATTATCGTACTGTCATCATTTAATAGTATTACCGTACTGTCATCATTTAATAGTATTATCGTACTGTCATCATTTAATAGTATTACCGTACTGTCATCATTTAATAGTATTATCGTACTGTCATCATTTAATAGTATTATCGTACTGTCAGCATTTAATAGTATTATCGTACTGTCATCATTTAATAGTATTATCGTACTGTCATCATTTAATAGTATTATCGTACTGTCATCATTTAATAGTATTATCGTACTGTCATCATTTAATAGTATTATCGTACTGTCATCATTTAATAGTATTATCGTACTGTCATCATTTAATAGTATTATCGTACTGTCAGCATTTAATAGTATTATCGTACTGTCAGCATTTAATAGTATTATCGTACTGTCAGCATTTAATAGTATTATCGTACTGTCAGCATTTAATAGTATTATCGTACTGTCATCATTTAATAGTATTATCGTACTGTCATCATTTAATAGTATTATCGTACTGTCAGCATTTAATAGTATTATCGTACTGTCATCATTTAATAGTATTATCGTACTGTCATCATTTAATAGTATTATCGTACTGTCATCATTTAATAGTATTATCGTACTGTCATCATTTAATAGTATTATCGTACTGTCATCATTTAATAGTATTATCGTACTGTCATCATTTAATAGTATTATCGTACTGTCATCATTTAATAGTATTATCGTACTGTCAGCATTTAATAGTATTATCGTACTGTCATCATTTAATAGTATTACCGTACTGTCATCATTTAATAGTATTATCGTACTGTCATCATTTAATAGTATTATCGTACTGTCATCATTTAATAGTATTACCGTACTGTCATCATTTAATAGTATTATCGTACTGTCATCATTTAATAGTATTACCGTACTGTCATCATTTAATAGTATTATCGTACTGTCATCATTTAATAGTATTATCGTACTGTCATCATTTAATAGTATTATCGTACTGTCATCATTTAATAGTATTATCGTACTGTCAGCATTTAATAGTATTATCGCATTATCTACTTCTAATAGCATTATGCCTGCTTCCTGGCATAGAAGTTAGTGACTTTTCTCCGTAATCTCCTATACTCTCGTAAGTAACGTGACGACGGTGAGAATCAGCAGTGGTTCGAATCGCGTCGGTAACTTACGGGGTATGTGAGCCGGTCGCTCAGAAAGCAATGGCAAACTACTGAGCGTAATCTTGCCAAGAGATCAACAATCAGCTGAAAGATGCTGATGTTGACAGCGATGTCCTATATAGGGTATGCAAACAATTTTAATAGTATTGTCGTATTGTCTACTTTTAATTGCATTATCGTATTGTCTTCTTTTAACTGCATTATCGTGGTATCTACTTCTGGTAGTATCGCATTGTTTACTTCTAGTTGTATTAAAGCATTGTTTACTTCTGGTGGTATTATCGCACTGTCTACTTCTAAAAATATTATGGCACTGTCTACTTATAAACGTATTATCGCATTCTCCATCGACAATAGTATTATTGCAGTGTCTACTTCTGGTAGTATCATCGCATTGTCTTCGCGGCACGGTTTCTTATATCCTTTTTGTTTTTGTTTAATTTAGTCGTTTAGTTTAATTCTTTTTTAAATTATTATTATGTTGGGGCCTATTAATCCCACATAAAGACCTTTCGGACCATTGTGATCCACTGAAGCCCCCCTTGCATGTAGTTACCGGCTGGGTTTACCGTTTTGTTTGCTGTTCTCGGTCCTCATGGCTAAACATCCGCACATTATTGCGCTTTTAATTTTCATTGTCAAGAACCTGAGACATTGGTATCTGATTGAACACAGTTGCGAAAGATCATGCTTCTTATTAATAGTTTGGTAGCTTTCAATTATTTAATATAAGCCCAGAGAAATCTCAGTGGTATAGTGGTTTGTGTGCTTGCCTGCCAAGATATTAGTCGAGGTTCAATCCTGAGTTATCGCAGGATGATTTTTTTGTCCAATCAATAAGGTTTTGTTTTCGTTCCAGACTCACAGCATGGTTACCAAACAATTTTCAGAATGTTCTGGAAGTTGTCTGGAAACAAAAGGTGTTTTTTTTTTTTTTATACGCAAGGCAAGTGGCCATACAGTGAGCAGTTAGTTACTCGTTGCGTAATAGAAAGCTAAGTAATATATGCGTGGAATTTTCACAACGTTCTTACTAAGAAATGGGCACGTTTAATACATGGGAGGTGCGTTCAATGGTACTGGATGACTAAAGATAGCTTAAATATTTAGACAATATTTGCTAAGCTATCGCTCAAATACCATTCCCCCGCCCCCTCAGCGCCACGATTCCAGTTCGGTAGAATTGACACTACAGATATTGTGTCAAGGCTTATCCTAAAATAAACGTCCGCACTAGATAACATATGCCGGTCTCTCTGGCCGAGGGGTTACAACACTTTCTCCGTAATCCCATTTATCACGCAGAGTCTCGTAGCAGGGCGAGAGCTGGGAGCGGTTCGACCCCCGCTGGTGACTTGCGGGATAACTGAGCCGGCCGCTCAGAAAGCAATGGCAAACTACTGAGCGTAAGTAATCTTGCCAAGAAATTAACATACAGCTGAAAGATGCTGATGTTGACAGCGATGTCCTGTAAAGGATATGCAAAACATTTACTAGATAACATACATATTTATACCAGTATTATTTCCAAAGCCGTTCTGTCATGAATACATTTATATAAACCACAAATCTCGTTAGAAAGCAAAACAGTCTCTACAAGTTTTGAACATCAAGAGGATCGACTTCATTGCACGAGTTGTATCCCATATAGCTCACTCTCTTTCAGCAGAAAGAAGCTCTCTGCCGAAAGCGATGCACAAAGTACGAACTCCGTAGCTCCAGGGACGACTCCCAGGAGTCTCCGAGAAAACTGCACTCACGAACCGAAAGACGTAGCCCGGAATCGAATCAACAACCTTCGGAGCGCGAGGCAAACGATTGACCACTTGGTCTTTTACGAAAGCAAGAGGTGGCCCGAGAAGAAAATGGATTGACGATATCAAGGACGTTGTACAATCAGACGGAATGACACTATCCAGTGCCATCCATCGGTGGCTGGAAATTCAACTGTTCGTCCCCACGATGCTTGATGGCAAAAGTGAAATATGCTTATGGTGACAAATATAATACAAGCGCTAAATCATGGTTAGACACTATCTAGTGCCACATATTGAACTTGGAATGGCATCTGTCCCTCCCCATGACACTAGACTGCAAAAGAGGAATGTGATGCTTATGATGATGAATATAATACAAGCAAGTCATGGGCAGACACGGGCAAATACAGGGAATTTCTGAGGATAACCATATGAGAGCAACTACCATCACTGGCCTTACATCAAAGATCATCTGCGACGAGACCACGAGGACGTCCAAGAAGAAAATGGATTGACGACATCAGAGACATTGTACAGCCACACGGAATGACACTATCCAGTGCTGCCCACCGGGCGCTGGAACGCAAATTATTCCTCCCCACGACACTTGACGGCAGAAAGTGGAAGAAGATGATGATGATGATGATGAACCATATGAGAGCGACAATAGAAAGTTACATTTTCAACATCGCCTCAAAGAAGCCATGTGAATGTTCTTCGTGACAGAGATGAGAATTATCAGTAATAATCAGAAGCGTGTGCATCGTAATGATGAAAATGAATGAGTTGAAATGACAAGGAGGGTGTTTTTACACGAGATAGCAATGAAGAATAAAACTGCATCATTAGATATCAGGGCATGGAAATATGAATATGTTCACTGAGAATCATAGCGAAGACCCGAGCTTGTTCTGTCAAGCGAGATATCTTCAAATTTGTCAGATACGTGGGCAGAGAAAGGGAAAGTATGGTGGAAATGATTGATGACAATTGTTCTAAAGAGGGGGTGGAGGTTGCCAGTGGTGGTGGTAGTGGTGGTGGTGTGGGATGGTGGTGGTAGTGGTGAAGTAGCAGCAGAAGAAGAAGAAGAAGAAGAAGAAGAAGAAGAAGAAGAAGAAGAAGAAGAAGAAGAAGAAGAAGAAGAAGAAGAAGAAGAAGAAGAAGAAGAAGAAGAAGAAGAACAACAACAACAACAACAACAACAACAACAACAACAACAACAACAACAACAACAAGAGAATTGGCAGGATAAGGAACAGTAAGAAGAGCAGGAGCAGAGGCAAGAGACAGCGAAAGGCAGGATAAAAGTAAACGACTAAAAGGAGAAACAAGAAAATAAGAATACTTTCTGATAAGCGGAAGTACATTGCATAAATTGTGAAACCTGAGCGCCTTTTGCAACAAATAAATTCTTTGTGTTCCCCACAAATTTGAAGTTGGAGAGAATTACTCATGTGCATTGCACGGCCACTGAGTATTTCACCTCTGACTTACAATTGCCTTGCTTCTGTAAATTTATTGACTATAGTAAATTAATGGGCCTGGATACGATCCTTATTGGGACTTACTTAAGTGCCACGAGTTTTGTTCCATGTCACGTCAATATGTTTTGTTCATGTTCAAATAAAGAGCAAATAAACCGCTATTTATTAGCGATACTGATCTATATCAGGGGTCCTCAAACGTTTTAGACAGATAGACCCCTAGCACAGCAACATTGTTAAATATATGGTGGAACCCTTGCGCAATTGTATAGTCATAAAAACTCCGCCGCGGAGCAAACACGTCAAGGGGCTTCTGATCGTCAGAAGTTTAGTCCCTTCCCCAAGTATGTCGGACCATTATCCTCTTGATACTCTCTGGGAGCGGTCCCATCCGGGTCATAACTGCGGGCGTGTTTCCCCTGCCGTGGAGACGTTCGGTCTCATTCGTCACATTTGTTGTCCCTGTTGTTGTGCTTTTCCCTTGTTCTAAAACTCGGGACAACGTATCATCTAATAATGCCCACTCTGCCTTCCTGGTCGCATTATGGAACTTGATTTTCACCCTAAGACTCTCGGAAGATTGCTCAGGTGCGTCACAGGTGACCACGACTCGAGTTTTCTCAGCACTTTGGGTTAGGGTTACCCCTAGCCCAGCACTGCGGGGTTCCCCCTAGGCTGAGGTCCTCTTGTGTCTTATCCTGTTCCCAGGAGCATTGCCGTGCCTCCTGTGACGCACTCTCACACTTCTTTAATATCATGAACATGTGTTACCAGCAGTTTCGTTTTACGCACTGTGCTTGCTTGCTTGCTTGTGTTCGTTGGCTTGAGCTCCAACGCGAAGTCCTGAATGTCGGATGAAGGCATCCTGTTGTCCAACATCAGTGTGATGCCATACTGGGCCTGAGGTTTGCGTGAGTATCCGTTGTCCCGTGTCTGGCTTATTGGTGTGCAGACTGGTGGTACCTCGCCGTACAGGCAGACACTCTCCAACTTCGGAGGAATCGGCGATCCTACTGACTTTAGCCAGGACCCCGAAGGGACCTGTTGCCCAGGACGCTCGACGGGGACGCGTCAATAGGTCTTGGCCAGTATATAACCCGGCCCTGGTGCCTTGGAAACACCTCTGCGTCCCTTATACACTGTTTTCTGTGTTCCTATGTCATGTTCATGTTTCCTCCTTGCATACTGGGAAGTGTGAACTTGTGGGAGACTGGAGCACTGTCGGTAGTTCACTCGTGGGTAAGAATCACATTTGGTGCACACATATCTACTTAAGTGGTATAGTCTCTACCCGTATATCACACAAGATGTGTGTCACTTCAGTGCGCGAACTTTGTAGCCGCATGTGTGTATACAAGACTCATATGCGCTGTTAAAATTCCCTGTGTAAGTACTTTCTAATTGTGGCTGGGTTAACCACCTATTTCGTTAGCACTATTAACTGTCCAACTGTCAGGGGATTTTCGAAGTGCGCAAGTCTAACACAGGCATTTCGGTTCAGCCTGTTCTATTTATTTTCCAATATTCAAGCAATTTTTAATGTACTTAATGTGCATTCGAGTCTTTGAGATTGTCTCTTTGTCCAAGAAGTCTAGACGTCCGATGCAGTACCCCGGGAGCAGGAAAGAGTATACTATTATTTTATTATGTTTAAACTCACAGTTCCGACCGTGACACGAAGCACGTCCACACGAGCCAGTAGGGGAAGTTGTAGGAAACCCCGCTCCATCTTCTTATCCTATCTTCCCTGTAGCAGCCGTATACAGTAATGGTTCTCCTTCACAAAACTGATTTGTTGTGAAAAAGGATAAAACATATACATGAATATTAACTCATACTCGTGCCACTTATGGAAGTCTCAGGGTCTCAATGAGCATTTTATCCAGTCCCATGAATTTACTATAGAGAATAAACTATTAGAAGTAAGGGAATTGTAAGTTAGATATCAAATATTCAGGGGTCGCGCCAATGGAACTGAGTAATTCTCCTTACTTCAGATGTGTTCGGAATACAAACAATTAATTAGTTGCCGAAGATGTTTAGGATTTGAACTTATACAATCTGTCTTGTGCAGTTTCCCGTCTCTGCTCATGCCCAAGATAAAGGGTAGTTTGTTTTATGGATTCCAGGAAGCTATACAACAAGCATGAAGAGCAGTTTTGTCTCGTAAATGACAGTAACAGATGAAAGTACATGCTTTCTTGAGTATTGAGTATAAAGGTGTTAGTCCGATATTATTATAGGCCAATCATCCCTGGATCGGTGATGTAGTCAGTTTTATGCTTGTAGCCTTTACCTTCCAAGACATTTCCGGGTACCTATTTTAGGTTTGTTCCACTCGGGGAATCACACGTCACTTCTGGGAATCTGCCCCTAAGTGGACTGAACCCATATCCACCGAGATGGCAGACAAGCCTGACAGCCACTATGCTACCTCGGCTCCCTGACAAATACAGGGTGTACTTTTAATGACTGGGCAGTGTTTGAAAATACTGCTGGTCAAAGTTTTGTATTTACCTATTATGATGCATGAACTTTACAGAGGATGAATACAAAACTGGAGCAGCAATATTTTCAAACATTGCACAGGCATTAAAGATACACTTTATATTAGGTCTTAACAAGCTAGAGTAACCAGCATCTATCACCAATGCCTTTTGTTTCCAGAGAATGGTAACAGTTTACACACTTTATATTAATCTGGATGCACATTATTGGCTTGTGGGTCAGTACAACTTAAATCGTGCATTTACGGAGAATTGAAAAGAACACCGCTATGTTGATAAGTAAACGCACTAATCCCAACACTACATCTTCCTAAAACGGCATGCACACATGTCTAACCGCCCTCTCCCACTTCCTCAGTCTGCAAACTCAAGCTAATTCGATCTCCACGAGAACCTTCTCACTGGGGAGTTGCTCATTAATCACGATATTTACTTGGTTACCAGGTTCTCTAGATGGAGACGCAAAGAGCAAAACATGCCCTCCATCTTAAGATTGTCAAACATGGCGGCTGCAGCAAAGAAGGACAACTCAGCGGTCTCTAAGTGATAGACGCCGTGGAGTTTCGCTGAGTAAAGAAATAGTTTGGCAAATGCATTGTTGTCAATAAACAAACAAGGATATCTTGATAAGGGGAGATTAATCGCTGGGGAACATACAGAGGCCATTGGAATAGCAAGTACAATAAATGGGCAAGCACTGATGATCACTCCTAGAGGACATAGCCAAGTAATAAGAGTCAGATAACTCACTAAACAACAGAACAATGTAAAGTACACAGCCAAGAAATATAAGGCGTTTAACTCACTAAACAAGTGAAATATAAAAGCTAGAAGACAGAGGTAAGAAATATGACTCGGGTAACTCACTAAACAACAGACCAATGTAAAATTAGATGACATAGCCAAGAAATAAGAGTCAGATATCTCACTAAACAACAGAACAATGTAAAGATAGAGGCATATAAGATGTGGAACCCGTCATTTCTAAATGAGAAAAGTGATTTGCTGAAGGAATAAGCGTAATTCCTTCCTGAAATAATAAACGTAATTCTTTCTTGAAATGATAAGTTTAATTCTTACCTGAAAGGATAAGTGTAATCCCGCATGGAAGACTTATTACATTGTGATTGTAACGGACGCACAGAGCATGCTGAGAAAGGTCAAGACAAGCATGCTCCGTGCAGAGTGGTTCGCTTCAATAAAATATTCATGGATAGGAACCAGAAGTGGAGTGGAATCTTTCCCCCGGACATGCTGATGTTGCGGGAAACGAGCAGGCAGACAGATTGGCTGGGTCTAACCGTTGGGTTGGGTACTCGAGCATGATAAGGCAGACGTGGTCAGAACTGTTTCGGATCATGTGTATAGTGTGGCAGAACAGATACATTAGCATAGCCTAGAGAGAAAGGTGCTGTAGGGAGAGACAAGGGGATCTGGTCAACACTCTGGACTCAGAAGAAAATTATCGGGGACATAGTCAGACTAGGGATACACAAAGTGGAGAGTGGAAAAGAAGAAGTAACAAAGACATTTATGATTTGTTTAAGTCCCCGCTAATCACTGGTATCATGAAGGCTAATAGACTACAATGGCTGGGGCATATAGAAAGAATGGAAGATAATAGGGAAACAAAACTCGCTTACACTCAGGAAATAAATGACCGTAGACCCCGAGGTAGACCAAGAAGGCGGTGGAGAGATAGTATACATACAGACCTACAAGCACTTGGAATCAACGACTGGCAAGAGAAGGTCCACCAGAGAGACGAATGGAGACAGATTGTATTTGCAGCAAAGAACCTCAATGGCTCGGAATGCTGAAGAAGAAGAAGAAGAAGATAGTCAGACTAGAATGTGTACCATTAGTATTGGTACACTTCACTGGCCCTTGAAGATGAAATCGGAACATTGTGGGAATGCAAAACATTATGGGGAAAAAATGGAAAACAAAACATCAAAATAAATCAATGTTTGAAATAAACACACACAGATCAGTTATAACAGATGGTTAACTGTGGCATTCGTCTTGAAAATTTACGTTTTTGCATAGTAATATGTAGGAGATACTTTCAAGACTCTGCACACAAGTCACTGGGTGTGTAATCTGATATTTATTTATTTCCAGTGTCTTCTATAAGGGCTAGTCAATACCCTTAAGTTTACTTCTCATGCTGTTTCAATGCACCTCAAGGGTTCGTCAGAAAATAATATTACTCTTGATTACCCGGCGATATTAGTTCGAAGTGTCATCAAGGAGGCTGTTTTTAATTGAACCGGGTACCTAGGTCGACCCAGCTTAGCATGTAAACCAGGAAATACATATGGAAGCAAAGACGATCGGTATGGTATTGATGTATACAGGGCTAGCACTATTATACTCCAAAGGGAATACACGCTAACTAGGGGACTAAGAAAAGCAACCAAAGTAATCTTGTACACAGAGTGTCCCACGTGACTGTCCAGAGAGCTGTTTATCTTTCCTGTCACAGAAACCAAGATCATTGACAGAGAAGGACCACACGCTGATATATTGAGATGGTCGTGCATCCTCACCTAAGGGAAAGGCACATGACATACGTGAAAACATACTAGACAAAAGAGACAGAGGATGACAGAGATAGATGTATGTGAAGAGCTTACACAGTTGGGCAATAAACAATAAAATAAGCAGCGGCAACTTCATAACAATATTATCAGACACCAGAGTGAAGTGTAGAGTCATGATTGTCGATGTCTGCTCCTGACCGGGTTCAAGAAGAAGAAGATGAGATGAAGAATTAGTAGTAGCAGCAGCAGCAGTAGCAGTAGTAGTAGTAGTAGTAGTAGTAGTAGTAGTAGTAGTAGTAGTAGTAGTAGTAGTAGTAGTAGTAGTAGTAGTAGTAGTAGTAGTAGTAGTAGTAGTAGTAGTAGTAAACGTTGTAGTAGTAGTAGTTGTTGTTGTTGTTGTTATTGTAGTAGTAGTAGTGGCAGTAGAAGCAATAGTAGTAGTAGCAGCAGCGGCAACAGCAGTAGTAGTAGCAGCAACCAGAAATTATTACCTCTGAACAATTTAGTAGGAATATTAATATACAGCAGTTGACTGACATTATAATCGATACGTAGAACAAGTGGGCATCATACAAAAGGAAGAAATGCTATTTACAAGGTGTTAAGAATGGGCACTGAAATTGTGGCAATGAATTAGCGCGTTAGAGAAATCAACACGTTTCATGCAGCCTACACGACAGCTCTGTTTAGAAAGCTGACAATCATTTACGCTCAAGTAGCCAGGCGTAATTTCTGAATAACGTTTTAGGACTAAACACAATATATCATTTGATTGGCTTTATTATCTGGCAATGAATTAGTGGATTAGAAAAAGTAACCATCGACGGTTCTGTCTAGAAATGTCTTCGTAGTTTGACATAAATAAACATAACAGTGATTTCGTTTCGTTGTTGGATAAAGGATTTCCTTCATAGACTAGTAGTTTCATCTCATACAGTGTGGACAACATTAACAGTTAGCTGCATATCCTTCTTCTTCTTCTTCTGTGTTCACCCGGAGTGCTTTTTTGGACGTAGTTGCGTTGTACGTGTTTACAGCAAAGCTGTAAAAAGTTTGTTTTTTTTAAAAGCTGCGAAAGTTAACCCGGTCAACAAATACCCGCAGAAGTCGGATGTGTCAGCCGAAATGAGCAAGTTGCATTTTCTTTACAGGACGTAGCAGTCAACACCAGCTATTTTTGGTTGTTTCTGATTTTGAGGCAAGTTTACGTTCAGTATTTTGCCATTGCTTTCTGAACTACCGGCTCTCATGCATTTGTTTGAAAACCAACGCAAGGCGGTCTGATTCCAAGTCGCCAGCAGAGGTGTTTCGAAAGCGGTATGCGGGATTGCGAATTGCATTTGTAAACCCTTTGTCACAGAGCTAGGATACTCACCAATAAAATTAAGTCTATTGCAGTTAGAAAAAGAGTGTTAGAATGCTATACAGAACTACAATGTTGCCCACACCAATTTTCTGTTCTGATTACCGTATCTCACCCAAAGACTATATTATAATGTGCGCATCTTACCCACAAACACAAAAAGTATACAGGTCGGGTTTTTCCCCCCAGAGCGGTCTGCGTAAAGCGTCGCACAGGCACGAATACCGTAGCTCTCGGTGTCTCCGGACAACATAAAACTGCAGACGTGAACAGAATGATGCAGTCCGACAAATAAACTTTATTATGGGAAGTAATCGCATGTTGTTGGTTATCCTTTTCTATTATTGTGATTATGTCCCTTGAAATTGAACAAAATTTTCTATTTTGAAACCAATTTATATTGTTCATCCCCAATTGCAATATACGATGGCAGCGTAAATCAGATCTTATCAAACAGCAGTCACGACCCACTCTAGATCACGTAAACATGACTGCAGGATCTAAATATTTGTGTCAATTATAATGGTATAGAATTATTACATATAGTCTTAATATCTACAACTGGGTTAAAGGCACTGAAGTGTATGGCGGCAAGGGACATGGAGCAGAAAATGGTATTCACACTTTATCAGCACTTGATCATTTCAATGGTAGAGTATAGACTAGGAATGCTCACTATACTAAAAGAGTCAGCCAGTGAAACTACAGCGCATACATAATGAAGCCATGAGGGTGATTCTGTAGGTACAAGGGGCACCCCAATAGTGTGTATGCAATACATCCTAGTGCTACCGACCATTACAGACAGACTCAAGGTGTAGCAGGCAAGGTCATACCTCAAAGTAGCTATGGACAATTACCACCTCCTGCATGATATCCTGGATGTAATCAAGGACCACAAGCTGTTAAGATATTAAGAGGCAGATAATGGATGGCTCAGGCAGAAGATACCATCAGGGAAGTGTTCCCACTTGAGAAGATTGGCAGAGACAAGGAGTGAGTCAGAGTGCCGAACAGAAATTCAGATTTGAGTTGAATTATAATCACATTGGGACGTGAGTGTAGGGAGTGGCCAGCAGGCGCTCCGGAAGTAGAAATTCAGCAATTAATTCAGGCTACTCTCGTCCTGACGATGTGATTATCTATACCAATAGCTCTGTGTTAAGAGGCAAATCAAGTGCCTTGGGGATTCATAGCAAGAGTCACTGGCCAATGTTTAGTAAAGGAGAGCTTAGCATATGACACCACGATCTCAAGTCAGAGAATGGAGGTGAAGGCGGTTACTGCAGCTTTCTACTGGTTGGAGAACAAACTGTATACACATGTTGTGATTGTGAATGATTCACAAAGCATGGCATGCTGACAAAGGTGAAGACTGGTATGCTTCGTGCTGAATGGTATGCATTAATTCAGAAGTCGTGGTTTGTGAGCATTCGCTGGATCTTTTCTCCAGGACACTGGTGTGGCTTGAAATGAACAAGCAGACAGATTGGCATCATTGAGGGGTGATTTGATGCATGAAAAGGCAGGTGTATGAAGGCCCTCTGGGAGCGGGTGAATAATGCAGAAGAACAGATAGACTATCATGGTCTAGAGAGAATGCGGCAGCAGGGGGTGGTCAGAGGATCTGATAGACAGTCGTCACTCAGAGGTAAAGCAAGACGGACATATAATCAGATTGCAACGGGCCCCATTATTATCGGGAACTATTTGCTGGCTATTGAAGATGATGACTGCGCGCTTATGGGAATGCCCCGAGTGCAAATATATCGGTTCTTGACTCAGCTCAACTTAACTCAATATCTTTAATGCTGCATATCCCTTACAGGACGTTGCAGTCAAAACCAGCATTTTTCAGCTGCTGTTGATGTACTAGGCAAGTTTTACGTTCACTAGTTTGCCATTGCTTTCTGAACGACCGGCTCACATACCCCTGTGAGTTACCAGCGCGGCGCGATCCGCTGCAGAATCTAGCGCAGCTGTTTTCCCCCACGTGGATATATAAGATTACGAGCAACGTTGTTAACCACTTGGCCAGGGAGCCCGACTCAATATCTACAAATGTTATAATAAACAGAGGTATTGCATGCGAATAATTTCTCATCGTGGAAACATATTTTATAAGTTTCAGAAGCCATGGAATACTTGACGTCACTTAAATTCCAGTGAGATCCAATATTATCACTGTTAATATAAACATGAGGTTATGACTTATAGACAGGGTTATATGTTGTCCCTTTATCTGTTTAAAAGTGCTGCATGTTGTCCCCTTATCTATTTACATTATATACTGAATCAATGTCGGAGAAAATGTTGACAAAGAACAAATGAAAGGAATATAATCCTAGATATGCTCACTACACAGTGTTACACCAGGTGTGTACTATATGCTCACTACAATATGTTACGTCACGGTGTGTACTATATGCTCATTATAAAATGTTACGTCACGGTGTGTACTATATGTTCACCACACAGTGTTACGTCACGGTGTGTACTATATGCTCACCACACAGTGTTACGTCACGGTGTGTACTATATGTTCACCACACAGTGTTACGTCACGGTGTGTACTATATGCTCACCACACAGTGTTACGCCATGGTGTGTACTATATGCTCACTATAAAATGTTACGTCACGGTGTGTACTATATGCTCACCACACAGTGTTACGCCAGGTGTGTACTATATGCTCACTATAAAATGTTACGTCACGGTGTGTACTAAATGTTCACCACACAGTGTTACGTCACGGTGTGTACTATATGCTCACTATAAAATGTTACGTCACGGTGTGTACTATATGCTCACCACACAGTGTTACGTCACGTTGTGTACTATATGTTCACCACACAGTGTTACGTCACGGTGTGTACTATATGCTCACCACACAGTATTACGTCACGGTGTGTACTTTATGTTCACTAAAAATTGTTACGTCACGGTGTGTACTATATGTTCACCACACAATGTTACGCCACGGTGTTTACTATAAGCTCACCACACAATGTTACGTCACGATGTGTACAATATGTTCACCACACAATGTTACGTCACGGTGTGTACTATATGTTCACCACACAGTGTTACGTCACGGTGTGTACTATATGTTCACCACACAATGTTACGTCACAGTGTGTACTATATGTTCACCACACAATGTTACGTCACGGTGTGTACTATATGTTCACCACACAATGTTACGCCACGGTGTTTACTATAAGCTCACCACACAATGTTACGTCACGGTGTGTACTATATGTTTACCACACAGTATTACATCACGGTGTGTACTATATTTATTTTATTTTGTTGCGTATCCCTTACGGGACGTTGCAGTCAACACCAGCATTTTCAGCTGCTGTTGATGTACTAGGCAAGTGTTACATTCAGTAGTTTGCCATTGCTTTCTGAACAACCGGTCTCTATACCTTTTTCGAAAATACGAGCACCGCCGTGTTTCGAACCCGGGTATACGGGCTTCACAAACCGCGTTCGCAAGCCCTTCAGCCACAGAGACCGGCGTGTATTATGCTCACTATAAAATGTTACGTCACGGTGTGTACTATATGTTCACCACACAATGTTACGTCACAGTGTGTACTATATGTTCAGCACACAATGTTACTTCACAGTGTGTACTATATCTTCACCACACAGTGTTACGTCACAGTGTGTACTATATGTTCACCACACAATGTTACGTCACAGTGTGTACTATATGTTCACCACACAATGTTACGTCACAGTGTGTACTATATCTTCACCACACAGTGTTACGTCACAGTGTGTACTATATGTTCACCACACAATGTTACGTCACGGTGTGTACTATATGTTCACCACACAATGTTACGTCACAGTGTGTACTGTATGTTCACCACACAGTGTTACGTCACGGTGTGTACTATATGTTCACCACACAATGTTACGTCACAGTGTGTACTGTATGTTCACCACACAGTGTTACGTCACGGTGTGTACTATATGTTCACCACACAATGTTACGTCACTGTGTGTACTGTATGTTCACCACACAGTGTTACGTCACGGTGTGTACTATATGTTCACCACACAATGTTACGTCACAGTGTGTACTATATGTTCACCACACAGTGTTACGTCATGGTGTGTAGGGTGTGTACTATTAGCCCACCAGACAATGTTATGCTAGTTAGAAAACAAACTGTTACTATCAGTATCACAAATGAGAATTGAGAAACTAATAGTCAGCGCAAGAGGACAGTGAAAAACAAAATGTATATATCACTGCAACATAAGCACAAATAATAAAAGCAATAAAACAAACATTTCCATTTATTAATGTAGAGTAGTTATAGAAAGTGAGAGGCGGTTACTGCAGTTCTCCACTGGTTGAAGAACTAACTGTAGACGCATGTTGTGACTGTGAATGAATCACAAAGCATGCTGACAACGGTGACGACTGGCATGGCAGACAGACAGACAGACCGACAGACCGACAGACAGACCGACAGACAGACAGACAGACAGACAGACAGACAGACAGACAGACAGACAGACAGACAGACAGACAGACAGGCAGGCAGGCAGGCAGGCAGGCAGGCAGGCAGACAAACAGGCAGACAGACAAAAAAGCAGGCAGGCAGTCTGGCAGAGATAGACGGGCAGGCCGGCCGGCCGGCTGGCCGATGGACGGACGGACCAACTAACCAATCGACCGACCGACCGGTCGGACTGGCGGGCGAGCGTGAGGGCGTGCGGACGGATGGAGAGAAGAATTAGATAGGTAGGTAGGTAGGTAGGTATGTAGGTAGGTGGATAGATAGGTGGATAGTTAGGTAGGTAGGTATGTTAGTATGTAGTCTGTCTGTCTGTCTGTCTGCCTGTCTGTCTGTCTGTCTGTCTGTTTCTGTGTGTCTCTTTATGTGTGTGTGTGTGTGTCTGTATTTGTGTGTGTGTGTGTGTTTGTGTGTGTATGTGTGTGTTTGTGTTTGTGTGAGCGCGCGCGTATGCAAGTAAGCACGCCTGTACCCAAGTCTACCACTCATCCTTCAATCAAGGACGCGACATCTGAACTCACAATCTGTAATCAAAGGAAAGAAACAGAACTGATCAAGAAGAGCTTCCTAAATGAAGGTAACATAACAAGATATACCACGGATATGTCAATAAATAGCAGATCCAGGTCACGCCTCCATCTAACCTTTCCGTGAACATGTAATTATACAGGCAGAAACAGACGAGCCTAAATTACGCTCAGGCACGACACTGCTACAGATCACGATACAGGGGATGGCAGTTTCCTAACTTACAAACACTTCCCACAGTGAAAGAAAGGAAGAGAAGGAGCGGAATATGCATATATAGTTTTAGGTTCTTCTCCTTCTCCTTCTCCACATTCTTCTTCTTCTTCTTCTTCTTCTTCTTCTTCTTCTTCTTCTTCTTCTTCTTCCCTTTACTCCCCCCCCCCCCCCATTAGATCATCGTTTGCTATATTCTGCAGCTCCTCCCCCCCCTCCCCACGACCTCATGTCATCCCAATATTATCCATCTATTGAATTCTCTTATCCGTGTTGTTTTTTAATGTTTTTTTTTTTTAATTTAGGTCTTCCGCTATTTGGTTTGCCCTGTAAGTTGCAGGCTAGTTATATTGTCCACAGGTTTTCTCAGTGTATGTCCTGTCCAGCACCAGCTTCTATTCTTCACCTCTTTGTTCCTGGAGCCAGTTCTCTCCATGAGGTCACGTGTGCTCTATTATCTCTCTTTATTTCTCATGCGATTGCTGTGGTCCTAAGGCTGCTTCAGTGACTGGAGTTACTGACGGTTTTCCCGAAGTAAGAAGAACGAATTGTAATATTTAAACACAAATAACAGCTTTCAGAACGTTGCAATCAACCCCACCATTTATAGGCTGTCAGTGATATACTCGACAATATTACTTCAGTCGTTTGCAACTGCTTTCTGAACTACCAACGCTTCACACCATCGACATCAACGCAAAACAGTCTGCTTCCACATCACCCGCACCTGACGTGGAATCCTCGTCTTGGTATGACGAGATATTATGATACTCCGCATTTCCCTATCCCTAAGCCACTAGATCGCGACATAAGAGATGCTTTATCTGCGTGTGCTATAGACCCGATCTGGCTGCCAGGGGAGTAGATGCCTTCCTTGGTAAATAATTTAAACCTCGAAAATAGGATAAAAATATGGGATGTTATATAATAGTGCATGGAGTTTATGATGCAGAACGATGTGCAACTTGTATAAGTCGACTATTGCCTGCATTCATAACTGACTGATGATGGACGGTATGCCCCTTGTGCCACACTGATGCTACTATCTGATTAAATATATGTTTTGCTATATACTTTGTGTATATATATATATATATATATATATATATATATATATATATATATATATATATATATACTTTGCTATATGTTGTAGCTTTCTGCATATCTCTCATATGATTACCTACCGACTTGTCTTGATGCTTTTCTCTTCTCTCTCTCTCTCTCTCTCTCTCTCTCTCTCTCTCTCTCTCTCTGTGTGTGTGTGTGTGTGTGTGTGTGTGTATTGTAAAGTGTGCGTTATCTAATTCTCAAATTTCGCGAAAGAGTGATTTCTTGTTTGGAGATTAATAGTATTATCCACTGAATGACTACACTATCATTATAGACAAGCAGAAATAGAGTGAGCGAGAGAGAGAGAGAGAATGAGATCATTAAAGGCAAGGAGAGAGAGAGAGAGAGAGAGAGAGAGAGAGAGAGAGAGAGAGAGAGAGAGAGAGAGAGAGAGAGATGTAATTGAAGTAAAGGAGAGAGAGAGACTTATCATCAAACACAAAGGGCTAAAGAGCGAAACCTATCATTAAAGACAAGCAGAGAGAGAGAGAGAGAGAGAGAGAGAGAGACCTATCATTAAAGACAAGCATGGAGAGAGAGAGAGAGAGAGAGACCTATCATTAAAGACAAGCATGGAGAGAGAGAGAGAGAGAGAGAGAGAGAGAGACCTATCATTAAAGCATTACAGACAAGGAGAGAGGAAGAGGCCTATCATTAAAGACAAGGAGACAGAGGAAGTGAGGCTTATCACTAAAGTCAAGGAGAGCACGACCTATCTGAAAGGCAAGCCTTATCATTAGAGACAAGAAGAGATATAGACTTATCATTAAAGACAAGGAGAGAGGGACAGAGAAGAGGGACAGACAGAGAACCAGACTGAAAACCACACAGACAGACAGTGACACACACAAACGGAAGGACGAACGAGCGGACGGGCGGACGGACGGCTGGACTAAAGAACGATCTGTATCGTGGCATCGGTTAAGAATTGGGTACGCAGTGCCTCTGACATTCTGCCAGTGGACAACAACTAGTATATTTGCATTCAGTGCTGGTGATCCTGAGTTCCAATCCCGGTCAGGTGAGAGTTGTTTTCGAGGCCACGTGTCCTCCTGTAGTCAGCCTCATGATATGGGTACCAGAATATGTTACGGTAATTTAGGCGGCAAACATTGTACCAACGACATTGACAACATTACTTGTTTAGTGTCGTTTGGTCTACAGCAATGGTCGGTGAAAGTCAAGTAAAAATACTCTTTTATACTGATTGGCATTTTGAAGTCTTGACAGATAGTTTGAATAATGGAGATGTACCTGTCCATAGCACAAAGCCTAGGCTGGATTTATAGACCATGTGTAGCCCATGCAGCCCATCCCTCTCTCTGCCTGCGTAGATTACTCCAGAGAAAATGTAACATCTGGAACATGACAAGCTACAGAAGTTTCCGGATCAGCAAAGCAATCTAAAAGTCCGCCGTCGGAGCTTCGATCTTAGACCAATTGCCGACCAAGGCTAAAAGCCGGGTCTGCCCTGCCATGACATTTAGTCTTCAGATTGCATTTCCTTGGCTTCTCCACCCGAAGCCGCTGGCACAATGTGAGGTTTTGGGTTTGGTGGTCGTCGCCCAACATTCGGCGTTAACAGAAAGCAGGTAGTACTATCATACGGTTGCTCAGTCATATATGATTAAGACCTGGTATTTACACTTTGTGACATACTGAGTCTCTGTCGCTTCTTCTCTTTCATGATTGGTCTCTCGCTCTCGCTCTCTCTCTCTCTCTCTCTCTCTCTCTCTCTCTCTCTCTCTCTCTCTCTCTCTCTCTCTCTCTCTCTCTCTCTCTCCTCTCTCTCGCTCTCTCGCTCGCTCCCTCTCTCGCACTCTGTAATGAAAGGTCTCTCAAACCTACTTTTTGTTGTGCATAGAATCTGTTAAAATCCGCCTCGATGAGGAATTAAACACAATCCCTACCAGGCCGGCAAGCCAGTGTGGCGGCTCCCAAGTATGTGTGCACTTAACGATAATACTAGAAGATGTCTGCCATGAGTCTACTTGGAGGACTGATAATAATTCAGAAAATAGCATTGGTGACGACTGGTCACTGTGAATTAGGAGAAAGACCGCTAAGAAATAGTTAAATTGAAGGAACCAATCAGACAGCGAGCTCAGGCCACGTGATGTGTTGAGCAGGCTCGGTCAACCGGCAGACGGGGTCACTCTGCTGGGAATCGAAATCAAGTCAACATCGTAGAAGCAACAAGCCAGAGTTCTAATGTGAAGATGAGGACAGAGATTTGAATGTGATATGAAACCAACGATCGACCATCTGGAGAGATTGTTAACTAGCGTCGAGATCGTTGTACAGCAAGAAGATGGTCAGTACACACGCAACCGCATCCAGGCCATTGCGCACGTTACAGCATAGCGAGCGAGATCATCTGTGTCGCTTGAGTGGGCCGCCAGCCCTGTGATGACCCAGTACAAAAGGTCGTAAGTAAAATAGGTTACTAGTGATATTGTGTAAAGAATCACATTACAACTCTGCCTCGGAGTAGATCCCTCTCAGTTATGCCGTAATGCAAGCTATTAAAATCTATCAGAGGTATTATTCAAGTTTGGCTCGTCCCAGTAATACGAACGCTCAAAGTCAAAAGAAACTTGGCAACGAAATACAGACGCGGCTCCGGTGACAAGTTAACACAACACCTGTTTTATTGGGTGTATCAACATGAGTTCATACAAATTCATCGTCTCTATAGGGCATCCTTGCCACAGGACTAACACCTACTCGGAGCATCTAGAATTGCTATGATCAATGTCTCTAACCTTCACCTCAGCGCCCAGCCTGTTTCATTCCGCTGTTCTTTCGATCCGTGTCGTTAAATTTCCTGGTATATTCATCTCGCTTTTAGGTCCACGGTTGTTAGATCTCAGCAATTGATTCCTCCTGTCGTACACTTGAATACTGAATACACTTGCATGAAAATACCCACTTGCGCCACGAATTTGACTCCACACAAGAAACACACGGTACCACAGCGTATGTTTGTTTGTTGTCCTCTGACGTATCTCATCTCCTTAGTTTCCTTGTGCACTGTATAGTTTGGTGCATATTTAGGAAAAATCCCTTTCACCTTTCTTTGTCTGTTGTGTGTCAGTGCTTGCTATCTGGCAAACTCGCATTGACGAGAGGGCGTGGAGTGTATCCAGTATCCAAGTCCGGAGATAGTGGGGGCGTGATACCACGAGATATGTCAACGTAGCTAACCGTGACTTGTTGTTTGAAGAAATAAAGCTATTTGTTCCATATACTCCAAGCCTGTGACGCAGCTGTTGTTTATTGTGGTTTTGAGCGCACTCAAGCATAACTTTTAGCGCAGCTACAACATACCCCGGTAAGCGCGCTGGCAATGTCCTAATAGCATATAATTAAATAGAATGTTCTCTCTGGGCCTGTTTAAAGACTATGCAGAAAGTGTTGAGAAAAGTCAAAGACGATGAGCATTGTGACAATTTCCATCTCCTTCATATTTGCTAGAAATTAAATTCCAGAACTCTGATACGCAGATGACACAGTGCTCGTCCCAACCATTGCACAAGGATTGTAGTAGTTAATCGTGCTAGTAGCGATGCACACTGAAGATCAAAATAGTTTCTTCTGAACTTAAACAAGCAAAATCGCTCCCCCCCCCCCACACACAAAATCGCTCCCCCCCCCACACACACACACACACACACACACACACACACACACACACACACACACACACAACTACATTTCAATCAAACATTAATATTACCGGTGAAGAAATTGAAAATGTCATAGTTTTTTTAATATCGTGGCTCCATAATCAACAGCTAAGAGAATTAATCAAAAGAAACTGAATGCAGATTGGCCATTGAAGTGTGAAAGTATGAATATTAGGACACTGCGGCATAACACAAACACACACATTGAAGTAAAAGTTGTGAGAAATTGCATCTTTCCTGTGGCCACAAAAAGGATGTGAGTCGTGGACTATTTCTGAATCACCAAAGAAGAAATTCGAGGTTTTGAAATTAAATGTTTAAGGTAAATTCTTAGAATTCCGTATTTAAGAAGAAGAAATATGCTAACATTCTAAGAGGTAAGCATGGCAGACTGGTTAAGAACGCTCGCTCTTAAACATCAGATGTGTTGATGCCGAGGTTGCGAGTTTAACCCCCACAAAGGTCAGTTGGACTAAAATGTTCACTTCTCGTCCTTAACTTGGGGACGTAAATTACAAGTACCTCTGAAGTCGGAGTGGTTTACCTGATGATGATGATGATGATGATGATGATGAGGGACACTGGTAATCCACAAGCAAAATTCGGTCCAGTGTACTATAAGAAGTAGCGTGTGTACGGGAGAAAAGAGACCAGACACAAAAGACGCAGATAACAACCGTTTAGAACATCCTGGAAGAATTGAAGCTAGTACAAGAGGAACACCATGAGATGAGATGAGATGAGACAGCAGAAGATTGAAATGGATGTCGCTCGAATGGCTGCAATAAAAGCCGAGACGGAGAAGATTCTAAAACAAGATTCAAGAAGAAAGAGAACAGATCTGCAGCTGATTTCAAACTCGATATGGGAGATGATTGTGAACCGTGGTCGCTACCCCGGAGCTACAGACACCGGCACATGAGGCAGGAGAATTAGTGAACAACAGTTGTTCGGGGGGAGTGGGACGGGGTGAGAAATGAGGCCCGCGCTGTGTAGAGAAACGGCTACATGATGATGGTATGACTATACATTTATATTGCTTCATTTTCTCCTCTTTCCTTTCTGAGGACCTACATGACCGCCCACGCTTACCGGCATGGCACATGATGGATGGATGGATGGATGATGGTCATAAGATGCATAGAATCCTTCTTACAAGCCTGAAAGTGCATCGGACATATGGTGCTAGGCCTTTTAGGCCACTAATACTGTTCCTAAATAAACACCATGTATTGTTTGACGCTCACAGACGTAGAAGAAAGAAGTAGAGATGAGAGTCCGAACTACTCAACATAAACATTGCAAGCTGTAACTAGCGCCTACCAATACACGTGTGTTTATGTGGGAACTGTTTCAGCTGAGTCAGTGCCAAATTTTAAAAAACAAAATAGGTTTTGACCAAACTTAGTGCATCAAATGAACAAGTATAATAATGTCAATTTCCGTTCACAGAGCAGTGAAATTGCGGAAAATTCCATGTAACAAAACACATAACACAGTGATTGCACTATGGCGATATATCCCCCTTCTGTCCTAATGGGATGTCGTATTTGGCGATATATTATCTTAGTGAGTTAGTTAGTTAGTTAGTTGGTTGGTTGGTTGGTTGGTTGGCTGGCTGGCTGGCTGGTTGGTTGGTTGGTTGGTTGGTTGGCTGGCTGGCTGGCTGGCTGGCTGTCTGGCTGGCTGGCCTGGCTGGCTGGCTGGCTGGCTGGCTGGCTGGCTGGATGGTTGGTTCGTTCGTTCGTTCGTTCGTTCGTTCGTTGGTTGGTCGACAGAGCATCCTCATTGCACATCGAACCATTCAGTCCATAAGTGCTCGGATCCCCTCCCCAGCAAATCCCGCAACGTGTAGCGGCTAACGACGCCACTTCTGTGTTGGTTTATCAATCTTCTTTGGCTTCCTGCGAAGTGCTCTTGTTTGGCCACCCCTCTTTTAACTTGCTGTTCTCGCAGTCTGACCATGGTTGTAAATTCGCAGTCATCACTTGGTTCTCGCAAACAACTTGCTTCTCGTAACGCAATCAAATATCAGCCTGGTTCATGGCTCGACCGTCCTCCACAGTAGCCTTACCTGCAAGCCTGTCAGCCTGCTCATTTCCTTGTACACCCGCATGCCCTGGCACGAAAATGGAAACTAATCTTTGCCAGCCGAGACCGCTCCAGAGACAGCAACCAATCTCTCCGGACACATCCCATCTCTATATTTCTGAGCATACTCATTGAGTCAATAAGTAAACATATATTATCTTTCGGCACTGTAGTCCAGTAGGCATTCGAGGAGTGATCTGATCAAATCACGCGGAACCGATTTCACTGCCCAATTCATTTCTTAGTACCCATGTAGGCCAGTTCTACCTGGCATCCCGGCGTTATGGCAAAGGCGCAGTGAACGCGTTTCACAAATCCCTGACGTGCCGAGTTGAGGGTTCAAAATCTGCTGCAGACTATCTGGAGACAGATCGCAGTACGTTGATTTCAATAGTCTGAGCGTCAGTCTTTCATAAAGCAATGGTAAACTACTGATCGTAACTACAAACAGCCAAATAATTTTGGAGTTGATTGCAACGCCCTGTAGATGACATGCAACTGGTTAACTAACTACTTAAAAGGGAAGTCGATTTTTAAAAATCCGTGTCGATGCGGATTCGAACGCATGACCCTTGAGCCGGTGTTCAGACGTCTAGCGTCTACGCTACAGCGGCAATCGCCTAGAAAGTCTATCCATTTAATTTACTTAGTTGGCTGTTTAAGCATGTATCCTGACTTAAGCTCCACTTCTCCTCATTCAACAGCACTAGTGTCTCATCCTTGTTTCACTATTTCTCTATTTCCGCGCTAAGTCCATCAGCATGTAGCGCGCCTTCCAAAGATTAAGTCCTGCTTTCTGTGAGGCGAAAATTAGTCTTATCACCATCACATTGCCTGGGGAATCAACATTTAGAGAGGGGCATCACTCCTGCTAATATCACTGCAGGAAAGCTAACCGGAGTTGTCTGCTCGATGTCCCCTGATCTTTTATTTTGTCATTACTGACATGACAAGTGCTGAAACGCGGCGTATTGATCACGTGATGTGGAAAACGTGCAACTTGGCACTTGAATTTTCATCGGCGTATCCGCAAGATGGGCATGATTATTAGTCAGCCGTGTTCAGAATAGATCATCAGGGATAACTGAATGTTGAATTCAGCTATGATAATATGGGTAAATATTATAGTAGTCAGCACGTACAGCAATCTGTACTTTCATTTGAAGACGAATGCATTAGATAGAAAACTAGACACATTGTAAGTAAATAAACGTGTGGATAGACAAACAAATAGCCAGACACATAGATGGATGAATGGATGGATGGATGGATGGATGGATGGATGGATAGATGGATGGATGGATGGATGGGTAGAGAGACAAACAGAAAGGCAGGCACAACAGACAGACATTCATGTGGAAGAATGGATGAATGGATGGGTGGGTTGATAGAAAGACAGACAGACAATAGACAGACAGTCAGGTAAACAGAAAGTATATGTGTGTGTACATGTGTGTGTGAAGGTGTATTATTATGTACTTGTGTAGTCTGTCTGTCTATGTATGTGTGCGTGTGTGCGTGTGTGTTTACGTACGTGTGTGTGTGTGTGTGTGTATGAGTGTGTGTATGTAGGTATGTGTGTATGTATGTGTATGTGTATGTATGTGTGCATGTGTATGTGTGTGAGAGAGTGAGAGTGTGTTTCAGAGTGTGTGAGTGTGTGTGAGTGTGTGTGAAAGTGTGTGAGTATGTGTGTGAGTGTGTGAGAGTGTGTGAGATTGTTTGAGTGTGTGTGAGTGTGCTGAAGGTGTGTGTGAGTGTGTGTGAGTGTGTGTGAGTGTATGTGAGTGTGTGTGTGTGTGTGTGAGTGTGGTATACATCTTGCCAACCGCCACATCGCTGTTTAAATTTCCCCGCTCTAACCTCCGGTTAGCAACAGCGCCAACAATTACCACCATCATGCTAACATTCACATTTGAAGAAGGAAGGGATTAGTGCCGTTAATTAAGACAATATGTGAAATGTTGCATCAGCTGAATTTAAAAACGGAGCGCTTATTTGGATTTGAAACAACAATATTATAATTATAGCCGAAAAAAGCTATGCCACTGGTCATGACGTCAGAGCCCAAGCCTGGCCGGGCTGTAATAAAAATGGAGAACGGCCGGTAGAAGGTGTGTGTGGAAAACAAAAGCTTGCAGCTGGCGTTCAGATAGAGGACAGCCCACTGGACTGATGGCATGGGGTATTCTACTAAACGACTCTACTAAAGATTAACAAATCAAGAAGAGAAAGAAAGAGAAGTACCGGCCTATAAACAGCCAGCGAACTTGGACAATCAAAACCGAGTATGGAGCATTCATCCTGCTGACTTAATGCATGTAGAAGCTATTTCATTATATGGAAGGCAGTGGTTGGATCCATACCGATCCAAGTCTGACTCTTGATGGGAGCTCCTGACGGGGAGTGATGCAGAAGACTATTATGAAAGAAACTACCTGCAAGAGTTTCAACTATCCACTCAAGAGAGGTAAAATGGTATCAGCCCAGTTAAAACAGGGAACCTTTACTTGAACCCATGAGTGGAGAATTAATCAACTAACAACCTACCTAGACCATATCAACACTCATCTATTAACTCAGGATATTTGTCGTGCTGAAAATTCTTTACAACAGAGTTACACAGACTCATATAGTAAATGGACTTGAGTTTAATACAGGTCTTATAATGTGTAAAAATTCAACAAGAATATGGATGTTACTCAACCACTGGGGAAGTTATATTTATGTTGGTATTTTGTTGAAGTGAATGTGTGGAGCATTAATGTTATATCTTTATATCATGCCCTTTGGAAGAGATTATTATTTCTTTGACAGAATAACCAATACCTCAGTTTCTTGTTTATTAAATCTGAAGATGTTGAAGAATTCTTTGATTGTTTACTTTATTCTTGTCATTTGTTAATATACCATTTATTAATTAATTGTCTGACGAGGAAGGGCAGGGAAAATCCACAAGATTATTATTATTATTCGCCTTGGGGATTTCCTTGGTTCTCCTAGACTCTATTTATGGACTCAAACAATTGAGCCATTAAAGGCTAATATAATTACAACTGGCAGGATCACACTGGGAGGGAGGAACTTCAGTTTTCCTCTATCACTTTGAGATTCACCCAACGTATTCGACAGTGAGTGTGTATGAGTGTGTGTGTGTGTGTGTGTGTGAATGTGTGAGTGTGGGTGTGAGTGTGAGAATGTGTTTGAGAGTGTGTGTGTGAGTGTGAGACTGTGTAAGAGAGAGTGAGAGTGTGTGAGAGAGTTGTGAGAGTGTGTGCGCATGTGTGAGTGTGTGTGTGTGAGTTTGTGTGTTTGAGTTTGTGTATGGGTGAGTGTCGGTGTGTGCGTATGTGTGGGTGTGTGTGTGAGTGTTTGTGAGCGTGTAAGATTGAGGAGAGGAGGGGGGGACGACAAGAAGAAGGAAGAAAGGTAAATATCTGGATGACTAGGTCACATAGCATAATCGAGACAAAAACACAGAGCTGATCCACGACTGATCGTGTGCCACTGCTAAACACCACCGCCCACGCTTGTCGGCATGGCACATTATGATGATGATGACCACGATGATGCATGAGGCGCGAAAAAACGGGGAGGAGATTGAGAATCCTTTCCGTGGGCCGCCTTGACATTCTGCAAAGAGCCTGCCACGTGATGTTCAGCTCAGTTTCAGAAAGTTCAGAATTCTGTATTCTAATCTGTTGTTAACAACAACTCCTTCTTTCGGATATATAACATGTGAAACCAAGTCGTATATACCGATAGACTACAAATAGAAGCAACAGCAATAACCAGATTCAAAGTGCACACAAAACGCAATAGAAAGAATTCGATGTTAAAGTGCACACAAAACAACATAACAGTGAAAAGATGGAGTCACACGGGGATGTGAACCTCAGGAAAAAGTAAAATGTCAAAGACTCATGTTCACATTATGAAGCGTATTGGGTACAATGTACTGGCCTCATATGTTTTAAACCGATAGACACTCCATGGGTACTATTAAATAAGTGTTGCTTGTCCTTTGATGGAGAAGCGGCTGGCCGAGTGGCTAGAATGTCCGATTCTCTTTAGGGAAACCCGGGTTCGAATCCTTGGTAAGGTGTGGAGTTTGGTTTTTTTTTTCTGCTGGGGAAAAAAAATAAAACTAACCTGCACAGTTCGAGGTGTCTGCACTAGCCAGGCGGCCTTAATTCCTCAAGCTCAAGACCCCTCACTCCTCCCCCCCCCCACCCCCATACACTGCAAGGTTCTATACTGGCAGCAAATGACAGTGTTTTTTATTTTTATTTTACTGTCCTTTAATGATTTACTAGGCAATTTTACTTTCCGTATTTCGCCATTGTTTTTTATTTTTTTGGATAGAGAAGGCAACCATAAAGTCCAACTGACTGGTGCAAGGAATGAATCCCCCTATCCATGCCATCAACGCACCCGAAGCTCAAGCGCAAGTGCAATATACTCCCTCATTGACCTATATGGGTGATTTTGTGAATATAAAAAAAGGCCGCCTTTTACCCATTTTAGGCTTGCTGGATCTGGAATCCCAGAGCACTACCAGAAATCGCTCGCTCCCCACGGGGGACCCCAACACCTTACTACCGACCCGATACACGGGTGCAGGACTTGAACCTGCTGCTTTCACATTGCGACTTTACTTAGCTGAAAGAACATTTACTTCATCGGGTGTCAAGTGGCCGTGAATTGAAGTAAGATGTACTGTGTATGATAGAACTAAGAAAGTTGGTAAGCCACATGAAATACAGTACTTGAAATAGAATAATTACAAAATAAACGTTAGCCGGGTTTTAAAACTGGCGCAAAAGGCAAGATGATCGACTTCATTGCACTGGGTTTTACCACATATGGCTCGGTCTTTTTCTGCAGTGGGGTCTGCCAAAAGCGTTGCAGAAAGCACGAACTCTTTAGCTCCAGCGACGACCCCCAGGAGTCTATGGGAAAATTGCACACGCGAATTGACCGACGTAAGCCGGAATCGAACCCACAACCTCCGGAGCGCGAGACGGGCAGCCTAACCACTTTGTCACTGTGATTGACTTCATTGCACTGGGTTTTACCCCATATGGCTCGGTCTTTTTCTGCAGTGGGGTCTGCCAAAAGCGTCGCACAAAGCACGAACTCTTTACCTCCAGCGACGACCCCCAGGAGTCTATGGGAAAATTGCACATGCGAATTGACCGACGTAAGCCGGAATCGAACCCACAACCTCCGGAGCGCGAGACGGGCAGCCTAACCACTTTGTCACTGTGACGCCTTAATTAGTTAGGTAAAGTATGAAAGGAAGGAAAGTCAAACTGATAACATCTTCACATCGTAGAAGGCCCGGCTCATACAGACATGTAAAGTATGAAAGAAAGGAAAGTCAAACTAACATCCTTACAACGTAGACGGCTCGGCTCATACAGAACATATGCTTTGCGACTAAAAGGAAACGAACATCACTTTGTCAAGTCAATTTGCGATGTGTCTGAGGTTAAGCCCCGAGGACGACCTGATGCGACAGGCTAATGGAATCAGCAGGCAGACATCAATTACCTGCCCCTCCAGAGAACACTGTTCGTCACCGACGCACGTCACAATGATTTCTGTATAATGTGGTTGAAGAAATCATGTAGTGCGCAACTGAAACGTTTTATTTATCGTGCACAAGACCTGAGATGAAGGTGCAACGAATATAATTAAATTATAGTTAAAAAGAGCGCCATTTCTTCCAATGGCACCGACAATTAAAATGTGACACTGATTGATCATCATCATGTGCTATGCCAATAACCGTAGGCGGTTATTGTTCGCAACCTCTCATGATCACATGAGTCTTGATTCATGTCTGTGTTTGTATCCCTACTATGCCAAGTGGCCAAGCTATCCAGGTAATTTATATCTCTGCCTTCCTCTTTGCTCCTTTCCCATCAGTCATGCCAGTTGTCACTAAGTTTTATTTCTTCCCATAACGTTTCCAACATCTTCTCTGTCTGCACCTAATTTCTGGAATCAATTTACTGTTTTCATTTATTCCTTGCAGGACTTGCACATTGAATTATCTGTTCGTCCGTGGCATTCATTGTATTTTCCTCAGAAACCACATATTCACTGCAATTTTATGCTCAGTTTGTCAATGTTTCAGATGCATAGGTTCTGATTAACACTTCAACACTCTTTTTTCTCAATTCAGTTGACAGCTTTTTATTGGTCTGTATGTTTTCCACCTAGCGCAGTCTACATTGTCCATAGCTATTCTTTTTCTAATCTCTACAAAACACCTTCCATAAAATGTTAGGACTGTTCAGAGATAGTTGTGAGTCGTTGTATCGATTCACTTGGTTAAGAACCTTCCCATTTACTTGAGTGTTAAATTGTGATATTTCTTACTTCTTGGAGACGACCAAATATCTCTGTTGTTTTATTTTTATAATTAAATTATTACTCTTGTTGCCCAGTGTGTAGAATAACCGATTCTACTATATGTTGCAGATCTTGTTCATTGTCTGCAGTCTGTACTGTATCATCTGCGTATATTATATTAATGATGTTATATCACCCGATGACGATTTCTCTCATGTCCTCTAACTTTATCATAATATTTCATCATACAGGGGTAAAAAAAAAAAAGATCTCGAGACATTACGCATCCCTGTCGCACACCCCTCTTGATAGGCTGATATTGACATACAAAATTATCAATATTCATTGAAGACTAATGACATTAAACGTAAAGATAATGCAATACCATTTGACACATAGGTAGTCTCGTGGCAGCTACCTCCGCTTGATGCGTGAAGTTTTGATCCTTCACGTAATCTATCATCATCATCATCAAGTGCCATGCCGACAGGCGTGGGCGGTCATAGTTCGCCATCTCACACGGTCAACAGAGTCTCGAATCAGGTCTTTGTTCTTATCCCGACCATCCCATGCTACCAAACCATCAACGTACGTATCTCTTTGGCTTCCTCTTGCTCTCTTTCCATCAAGCTTAGCTGCTGCCACTAAACTGTTAAGTCCATTTCTCCTCATAGAAAAAGCTAATGGCCGACGTTTGGTGCAGGAGAGCTTGGCATATGATACCACAACATCTAGCTTAAGGATGGAGGTAATGGCGGTCACTGCAGCTTTCCGCTGGATCGAGAATACGATACACACATCGTGATTGTAACTGACTCAGAAAGCATGCTGAGGAAGGTGAGGACAGACATGCTTCGTGCAGAGTGGGTTGCTTCGCTTCGGAAGTCACGGGTGGCAAGCATCGCCTGGATCGTTTCTCCGGGGCATGCCGGTGTGTTGGGGAATGAACAGGCGGACAGATTGGCTGGCTCTGCAAAACTTGGTGGAGTATTGATGCATGACAAGGCAGACGTGGTTGCGGCCTTGTGGGAGCACATGTACACCTCGGAGGAGCAAATGGATCACCATAGTCTGGTAAGAATGAGACAGCGAGTAGTGACGAGGGGATCTGGCCGGCGCTCGACGCTCAGAGGAAAGGCGAGACGGACATATAATCAGATTGCTACTGGAACTATTGGTGCTGGAACTCTTCGCTGGCTGCTGAGGATGGAGACGGAGTGCTTATGGGAACGCCCCGAATGCTGTGATGTCGGTTCCTAAATCAATCAATCAATCAATCAATCAATCCTCATCGCACGTATTCTAACCAAGACATAATGATGTGAGATGACTACAGCGGCTTTGCATAACCTCTAGTTCCCTACCAATTCTCAGAAGATTCTCAAAATTACCTAGTACCAACTTTTACGAGACTGAGTGGCCTACAGAACTGTAGTAAAGCAAACATAATTTGTCCCCAAGTCGTTTCCTGCTATTGGTCTGTGGTGTGATACGGCCATCAAATTTTTTAGGTCTGAATATATAGAGGGAGAGGTGGCATCTTTTCCTCGCTTAGCAATCGACAAGCCCGGGTATAGAACCCTCGCCCAGCGGTGCCCTTGAAAATACCAGTGCGGTTCCCTACTAACTTCGCTACCGCTCGCTCAGAATAGTGGTCGGGTAAATAATAAATATAAGCCTCCATTCCTGCAGGCGAGCGCACTAGCCACTACAACACTGCGGTTCATTGTAGGCAGATCAGCATGACCGGATGGTAAGGGCGTTCGCTCTTAAATTTCTGGTGTACTGACGCCGATGTAGCCGGTTCAACCCCTATCCCAGGCAGTTGGGCTAAAATACTGACTTCTCTTCTTTGACTTTTTTTTTGCATATCCATTACAGGACGTTGCAGTCAAGATCAGCATTTTTCAGCTGCTGTTGATGTACTAGGCAAGATTACTCTCAGTAGTTTGCCATTACTTTCTGAGCGACCGGCTCATACCCCGTAAGTCACCAACGCGGCAAGAACCGCTACCGATTCTTGCGCAGGTTACGTTACTCACAAGAATGTGGGGGATAACGAAGAAAGACGTTAACCCATAGAAACGTAAATTACAAGTACCTCAGAAGTCGGAGTGAGGTACATAAATCACGAGAAGAAACAACATGATGAGAAGAAACACAATGATGAGAAGAAACTAAATCACGAGAAGAAATTAAATCATGAGAATAAACTAAATCATAAGAAGAACCTCAGCATCTATCGCTGTAAAATGCCTCAAGATGTTCCCTACCGGACGAAAAGATCCCATAGGATTGCAAATTAAGGTCGTTCACTCATTAATTCAGTAGCACGTCGTTTGCAGAACCTCGCTCCTATGACAACCTTCTGGGAAACCTCTCAATCATAAGCAAAATGTTCCGCGTCCGATACACCCATCTGGAGATTATCCGCCACATCCTGCTCCCAACTTCTCTTTGGCCTTCCTCTTCCTCTTTTCCTAAGCATATACACCTCCATTATTGTTCTCGTCAAACTTTCGTGACGTTTCAAGTGACCAAAATATTTCAATTTTCTTTGTTTTATCGTATGTAATATTCAGCTCCTGAAGTAAGGATGTATTTGTTCTTTCCTTTATTCAAGATATTCATTGAATCCGTCTATTACATTTGTATTCAAAGGCATTTATGCGCTGTACAGCTTGTTTAGTAGGTGTCCAGGTCTCACAGGCGTATGTATTAACATCGTTATCTTTATCAATTTTGTCTTAAAGCATGATTGTCTTGTGGAAAGAGAGGCAGAAGAAGACAGTATATATGTAAAATTCTTGACAGTTTTGTGTCTTTACAATGAAGAGATTGATTCATGCCGTCGGAGATCACAATTTGTGGAGAGTCATGATCGCCCACGAAACCCGAAAAAGCACTTAAAGATGATGCCGATGAAAAGAAGCCGGAATACAGTACATACGTATAAATTACTCTTGATTACACATTATAATTTTTATTTTGTGTTAGTTCTTCTTCTTCGTCAGCATTCCGGGCCATTGAGGTTCTTTGCTGCAGATACAATCTGTCTCCATTCGTCTCTCTGGTTGACCTTCTCTTGCCAGTCGCTGATTCCAAGTAATTGTTGGTCTGTATGATATTATCTCTCCACCGTCTTCTTGGTCTACCTCGGGGTCTACGGTCATTTATTTCCTGAGTGTAAGCGAGTTTTGTTTCCCTATTATCTTCCATTCTTTCTATATGCCCCAGCCATTGTAGTCTATTAGCCTTCATGATACCAGTGATTAGCGGGGACTTAAACAGATCATAAATGTCTTTGTTGCTTCTTTTTTCCACTCTCCACTTTGTGTATCCCTAATGGGCCCAAAGATGCGTCTTAAGACTTTGTTCTCAAAGGTTTGTAACAAGGCTTCATCTCCTTTAGTTGTACTCCAGGTTTCAGAGCCATACAGCACAGCTGGTCTAATCAGTGATTTGTATATTGTGATCTTGGTGTTACGAGATAGCGCATTTGATTTTAGCAGATGTTGTAGTGCATAGTATATCTTATTTCCAGAGTTGATTCTAGTTTGTATTTCTTTCCTTATTATGTTGGAGCAGTTGAATATTGTACCCAGTTATTTGTATGTTTCCGTTCTTTTAATCGTCATATTATCTATTTGTATGTGGCCAGAGTTTTTAGCCATTCCTTCTCTTGAAACTACTATATATTCTGTCTTATCTTGGTTGATAACCGGCAATAATTAAAACCCTATAAAGTAAAATCATTGCAATGCACGTTGATTACACAGTAGAATGCAACATCCAATATTTTGTTTAACATAATCAGAAAACAATTTTTTTTTTAAAAAGCACGCACAAATAAATACATAGGAACAGGTTGATTATATAGAAAAGTAAAAACAAAAGTAAAGAAACGTTTTACACGCCTTAGGTCAGTACCACGCCGACCGACGTTACTCCCCACGACATTTCCAGTACCCGTGTTAAGCAAGGTCGACCTGGCAGCTGAGGTCTATTTTCTATTTCAAAATCCGCCTCGATGAGGATACCAAGACATGACCATCAAGTCGTCAGGCGTACGTCTAGCCACTATGCTTCCGCCCCCCTCTGACTATGTAGTTGCATGTCCTTTATAGGACCTTCTTGTCATGTCCAGCTTTTATTAGCTTTTTGAGATTCATTAGTCAATATTAGTTCAGTAGTTGGTCATTGCTTTCTGGTGGGCCGACGCCTCATATCATCGAAACCAACACAATGTGGTCTTCTTCCAAATCGCCCGCGGCTGGCTTGAAATCGGCGACTTGCTAGGCTGGGGAATCAGGAAAACGTGTACCTCACTATCACTTAAGCCACAATGCCGGTTTATTATGCAGTAGACTGGGATCAGCAATGCTCATATGCTTACAACGAGCAGGATCTACAACAGAAGGTGGGTGCGGTTATTATTCACAGTGAGCAACTAGGTTTATGATTGAATGTTAAGATAACAGAGATCATGGTCGTCTCCGAGAAGAAAGAAATACAACATTGTACCATCCACGTGAATGGAAATATTCTTAAACAAGTGAATCGGTATAACTATCTCATCACAGTCGTAACTTCTGATAGAAGATAGCTTGTAGAGATTATATCAAGAATTGTCATCGCAAAGGCGGTCTTCTACAAACTGGAAAACATACTAAGCAACAAAAAGTTGTCAATTGCAGCCAGAAAAAGAGTGTTGCAGAACTATATAGAACCCATATTGTTGTTTGCGTGTGAAACATGGACAATTTAACACACAAGCCGAAAAACATCTAATGGTGGTGGAATTATTTTTTTTGTGTTTAAATGCAAAGAATACAATGGGTGGACAGAAAATCAAAGGAGACAGTCCTTCAGGAGACAGACGAAAAAGGCAGTTTGAGTAGAGAAATTAGACTTAGACAGTCAAGATTGTTTGGACATGGTATGAGGAGAAATGGACTTGAAAATTTAGTGACAACTAGCAGGCTTGATGGGAAGAGAGCAAGAGGAAGACAAAGGAATAAATACCTTTATGGTTTGATGGTCAGGACAAGAAGATAGACCTGATTCGAGACTGGTGACCGTATGAGATGGTGAACCATGACAGCTTACCCCTGTCGGCATGGCACTTGATGATGAAGATGATATCAAGAGCAGAAAACAGCAAACACGCCGGAATAAACAATTGGACAATCAATCAATCAATTATATGCCATGCCGGGAAGAGTGGGCGGTCATGACCCGCCATTTCACTCGATCACCAGAGTCGTGGATCAGCTCAGTGTTCCTGTCTCGTCCATGCCATGTGGCCAAGCCATTCAGGTATTTTCCTCTCGGTCTTCCTCTTGGTCTGTTCCCTTCGATCTTGCCAGTTGTCACTAAGTTCTCCAATCCATTTCTTCTCATAACATGTCCAAAAAATTTTGATTTGCACAATACAATGATACAATTTAGGACCAAATTGTGAGAAGAATCCCCAGCGAATAAAGATGTGACAGCTGGCAGATGAAAGGCACACGAAAGTCTACGGCCAGCAAGACAACCGTCACCGAACACGTCTGCTATTCTTGCATGAGTGCATTTGTCGATAAGGCAATTTATGAACAATAGTGATAACATCATTGCCCCAGCTGTGTCCACCAGAGTCGCGGTTACAATCTATGGACGGCTTATTGTAGAGAACCCGAAAACAGTCGCATTTCACTTCTTGAGGCGTCGCTACATGCTAAGGTTAATTAATGTCTGATGTTAGGCCCTTCACGAAATGTCTAACTTTTTTGGTTTGGTGAGTCACTTAGTGTATTTAACTTATACTGTACCAACCTACTCGCCCTGCGTTGGCGAGTTTCTTATACTTATATGTCCTTCAGTCCCAGGCAGTTATTACTCACCGTGTCCCGTGTTAATTATACCGGTCTCTGACGTTATTTAACCTCTACACAAGGCGGATTTTCTCTGTCTGTCTGTCTGTCTGTCTGTCTGTCTGTCTGTCTGTCTGTCTGTCTGTCTGTCTGTCTGTCTGTCTGTCTGTCTGTCTGTCTGTCTGTCTGTCTGTCTGTCTGTCTGTCTGTCTGTCTGTCTGTCTGTCTGTCTGTCTGTCTGTCTGTCTGTCTGTCTGTCTGTCTGTCTGTCTGTCTGTCTGTCTGTCTGTCTGTCTGTCTGTCTGTCTGTCCTGTCTGTCTGTCTGTCTGTCTGTCTGTCTGTCTGTCTGTCTGTCTGTCTGTCTGTCTGTCTGTCTGTCTGTCTGTCTGTCTGTCTGTCTGTCTGTCTGTCTGTCTGTCTGTCTGTCTGTCTGTCTGTCTGTCTGTCTGTCTGTCTGTCTGTCTGTCTGTCTGTCTGTCTGTCTGTCTGTCTGTCTGTCTGTCTGTCTGTCTGTCTGTCTGTCTGTCTGTCTGTCTGTCTGTCTGTCTGTCTGTCTGTCTGTCTGTCTGTCTGTCTGTCTGTCTGTCTGTCTGTCTGTCTGTCTGTCTGTCTGTCTGTCTGTCTGTCTGTCTGTCTGTCTGTCTGTCTGTCTGTCTGTCTGTCTGTCTGTCTGTCTGTCTGTCTGTCTGTCTGTCTGTCTGTCTGTCTGTCTGTCTGTCTGTCTGTCTGTCTGTCTGTCTGTCTGTCTGTCTGTCTGTCTGTCTGTCTGTCTGTCTGTCTGTCTGTCTGTCTGTCTGTCTGTCTGTCTGTCTGTCTGTCTGTCTGTCTGTCTGTCTGTCTGTCTGTCTGTCTGTCTGTCTGTCTGTCTGTCTGTCTGTCTGTCTGTCTGTCTGTCTGTCTGTCTGTCTGTCTGTCTGTCTGTCTGTCTGTCTGTCTGTCTGTCTGTCTGTCTGTCTGTCTGTCTGTCTGTCTGTCTGTCTGTCTGTCTGTCTGTCTGTCTGTCTGTCTGTCTGTCTGTCTGTCTGTCTGTCTGTCTGTCTGTCTGTCTGTCTGTCTGTCTGTCTGTCTGTCTGTCTGTCTGTCTGTCTGCCTGCCTGCCTGCCTGCCTGCCTGCCTGCCTGCCTGCCTGCCTGCCTGCCTGCCTGCCTGCCTGCCTGCCTGCCTGCCTGCCTGCCTGCCTGCCTGCCTGCCTGCCTGCCTGCCTGCCTGCCTGCCTGCCTGCCTGCCTGCCTGCCTGCCTGCCTGCCTGCCTGCCTGCCTGCCTGCCTGCCTGCCTGCCTGCCTGCCTGCCTGCCTGCCTGCCTGCCTGCCTGCCTGCCTGCCTGCCTGCCTGCCTGCCTGCCTGCCTGCCTGCCTGCCTGCCTGCCTGCCTGCCTGCCTGCCTGCCTGCCTGCCTGCCTGGAAATCGAGGAAATATGATGGATGTTTTATGGGCTGATTGACGCAACCAGTCAAGATTTTGTGGACATGTTATGAGGATAAATGGACTTGAAAACTTAGTGACAACTGGCAAGCTTGATGTGAAGAGAGCAAGAGGAAGACAGAAGAACAAATATCTTTATGGTTTAGCAGCAATGCACGGTTGGGATAGGAACACAGATCTCATTGGAGACTTTGGCGACCGTGTGAGATGGCGAAACATGAACACCCATGCTTTTCGGCATGGCACTTTATTATGGTGATATATGTGTGGGGTTTTTCACCATTTATTCCTTTATACCCCCATTGGAGCATAAGTCCTCAAATAACTCACTTCAAGCCCTTCTGTCTTTAGCTATTCCATGCAACTCTGACCATCGTCTTCTTCTTTTCCTTCATGTCTTTTGTCCTACTGCCTTTGCAGACAAAGCGTCTTAGAGAGGACGCAGATGTAATTGTCTGTCTTTCATTGGTATTGCTGCTTGTTAAAGTTAGTTGCATATACTTTACAGCACGTCGCAGTCTACTCCAGCATTATGTGGCTGTTTGTGACTTCGTCCAGGAGTTTGCCATTGCCTTCTGAACGCGCAGCACTCAAACCATTTTATAAAAACCAACGCAAAGCTGACTGCTGCCAAATCTTCCACAGCTGTGTTTCGAACGCGATATGAGGGATAACGAACTGTGTCAGTAATCCCATTGCCACGGAGCCGGCTTATTGCTTGTAATAACTTCTTCTTCTTCTTCAGCATTCCGAGCCATTGAGGTTCTTTGCTGCAAATACAATCTGTCTCCATTCGTCTCTCTGGTGGACCTTCTCTTGCCAGTCGTTGATTCCAAGTGCTTGTAGGTCTGTATGTATATTATCTCTCCACCGCCTTCTTGGTCTACCTCGGGGTCTACGGTCATTTATTTCCTGAGTGTAAGCGAGTTTTGTTTCCCTATTATCTTCCATTCTTTCTATATGCCCCAGCCATTGTAGTCTATTAGCCTTCATGATACCAGTGATTAGCGGGGACTTAAACAAATCATAAATGTCTTTGTTACTTCTTCTTTTCCACTCTCCACTTTGTGTATCCCTAATGGGTCCAAAGATGCGTCTTAAAATTTTGTTCTCAAAGGTTTGTAACAAGGCTTCGTCTCCTTTCGTTGTACTCCAGGTTTCAGAGCCATACAGCACAACTGGTCTGATCAGTGTTTTGTATATTGTGATTTTGGTGTTACGAGATAGCGCCTTTGATTTTAGTAGATGTTGTAGTGCATAGTATATCTTATTTCCAGAGTTGATTCTAGTTTGTATTTCTTCCCTTATGATGTTGGAGCAGTTGAAGATTGTACCCAGGTATTTGTATGTTTCCGTTCTTTTAATGGTCATATTATCTATTTGTATGTGGCCAGAGTTTTTAGCCATTCCGTCTCTTGAAATTACCATATATTCTGTCTTATCTTGGTTGATAACCAGCCCCATCTGTTGGGCTTTTTCCTTTAAGTGAGTCAATATTTCTAATGTCTTTTGTTCACTTTGCCCTATAATATCTATATCATCTGCATAACCAAGCAGCTTGGATGTTCCTCCAATATCACATTCCTCCTTTACCTTCCTTACAACTTTCTCTAGAGCCAGATTGAAGAGTAGCGGCGATAGTGCATCACCCTGTTTCAAGCCAGATGTTATTTGGAAGGGGTCTGATTTCCTGCCTTTATATGTTACTATATTATAAGTATCTTCCATGCATAGTTTGGTCATGTTAATTAACTTCCTTGGTATTCCAAATTCCTGCATAACATTCCATAGACTATTCCTATGGACACTATCATAAGCCTTTTTAAAATCCACAAAAATGTTATGGAGATCTCTTTTATATTCCCAATGTTTCTCGGCTATTTGTCGTAAGATAAATATCTGATCTATTGTTGATCTGTTTTGTCTAAAACCCGCCTGGTAGTCACCTAATATGTCTTCTGAATATGGTTTTAGTCTATTTAGTAATACTGCGGATAGTATCTTATAGCTTGTGGACAGTAGTGATATTCCTCTATAATTTCCACATTGGAACTTGTCTCCTTTCTTAAAGATAGGTATCAATAATGACTCTTTCCAGTCATGGGGTAATTCTTCTGTCCTCCAGATTTTTATTATTAGTTCGTATAGCTTTAGATGTAATGCATGGCCACCTGCCTTTATAAATTCAGCAGCAATTCCATCAGTCCCAGTTGCCTTATTGTTTTTAAGTCGTGTGATTACATATAGGATTTCTTCAAATGTAGGTTCTTCAATTTGTGGTTCGCATGTTAGAACCTCTTCCTGTGGGAAAATGTTACTTGGAGCTTCACAATTTAGTAATTCAATAAAATATTCTTTCCATGTGTTGCACATTTCTTCATTGGTATTTATCATATTCCCATTTTTGTCTTTTAAACCATATGTGTTTTGTTGGTGCCCTCGTTTCATTGACTTCAGTACTTTAAAAAACTTTCTGGATTCATTTTTCTGGTGATTAGTTTCCATATCTTTGATTATATTACTCATATATTCTCGCTTCTGCTGTCTGACTATTTTTGTAGCCTCTTTACATTCATTTCTATAATGCTCTTCCTTTTGGATGTTATTGATGTCATTTAACCATACATGTCTGGCATTCTTCTTCTTAGTGACTGCTTCTTCACATTTTTGATTGAACCATCTGTTCTTTCTATGCGTGGTTGACACACCGAGACATTCTTCTGCGGTAGATTGAACTGTATTCTTGATGTTCAACCAAGTTTGGTCAACGCTTTCCTCCAAAGGGTTTTGAAAAGTTTCAAGTTTACATTTTATTTCATCTGTAAATTTCTCTTTGACTGTAATGTCTTGTAGTTTTTTCTCTGTTATATGTTGGGTGTAATCTTTGTAATTTAGTATAGAAAGCTCTCTTAAGTTTTATTTTAAATTTTGCTCCAACGAGGAAATGGTCACTGTGGCACTCAGCTCCTCTATAACTTCTGACTTGCTGTATGTTTGATGCATTTCTGTTGTTAATTAAAATGTGATCTATTTGATTATAGGTTCTCTTGTCACATGATTTCCAAGTTTGTTTGTGTATATCCTTTCTTTGTAGTCTGGTACTGCTAATCTGCAGTCCTTTGGCTTCTGCCAGGTTGATGACTCTCCATCCATTATCATTTGAAGTTGTATGTAGGCTTTCCATACCGGCCACTTTTTTATTAGTTTGCTCTCTACCTATTTTTGCATTGAAGTCTCCCAGCACAATCAGGATGTCCTGTTTGGGGGTTTCTTCTATGACATCTTCCAGATCATTATAAAAGTCTTCTTTAATATCATCTTCTTTCTCTTCAGTAGGTGCATGTACATTAATCATCGTTATATTTTTCCATTTACCTTTTATTCGTAATTTACTAATCCTGTCATTAAAAGCTTTAAAGTTTAAAATGTTCCCCCATAACTCTTTTTTGATGACAAATCCTGTTCCTAATTCATGTTTATTTTGGGTGTTTCCTCCATATATTATAATCATTCCATTTTGCTCTAAAGTACCCTCTCCTGGCCACCTTATTTCTTGAATTGCTGTGATATCCATTTGATATTCAACCAGCTCCCGGGTTAGTTCTTCGGCCGCTCCAGCTTGATATAGTGTCCGTACATTCCATGTTCCAAATCTCAAAAGTCCTTTAACGTTCCAAGGTCGTTGTCCAGATAAGTCAGTCCGATATCGAGGCTCATGTATTTGTTTCGTAACAAAGAAAGGTTTTTACAAAGGTGGGGATGTTAACCCCACGCTTCAACCCCCAACCTGGAGGACCAGCTTGTAATAACGTCATATTTTATTTTTTCCAATGCTTCGCACCTTGTTTTTTTTAATGTTCTCGCGTAGAACGCTCTGGCTCTGTCCGTGTCCTCATCTTTACAATTCACTTTTGATACTACTTCTCTTCTCAGTGTGTGTGTTTTAGATCTTCCTCTGTTTTTTTTTCGTGGGGATTCCAGTCAAAGGCTATTCTATTATAGTTATACTATTTTCAGGCCTTTTCATTATATTTCCTATCTCCAAGGTTTTTTCTTTACCTGTTGTTTCACTAGCATTTGCCTCGATCTGAGATAACATAAGGAACGTTACTGCTGCTACATGAGATGAAGTAAGAAACATTACTGCTGCTATGTGAGACGACATAAAACACTTCACTGCCGCTATGTGAGACGACATAAAACACATCACTGCCGCTATGTGAGACGACATAAAACATATTACTGCTGCTACGTGAGACGACATAAAACACATTACTGCTGCTACGCAATTATGACCGTTAATTGCTGCTGTGTGAGATAATGTAAGACACATTACTGCTGCTACGTGAGATGACATAAAACACATTACTGCTGCTACGTGAGATGACATAAAATACATCACTGCTGCTACGTGAGATGACATAAAACACATCACTGCTGCTACGTGAGACGACATAAGACAGTTACAGCTGCTACGTGAGATGACATAAAACACATTACTGCTGCTACGTGAGATGACATAAAACACATCACTGATACTACGTGAGATGACATGAAACACATCACTGCTGCTACGTGAGATGACATAAAACACATTACTGCTGCTACGTGAGATGACATAAAACACATTACTGCTGCTACGTGAGACGACATAAGACAGTTACAGCTGCTACGTGAGACGACATAAAACACATCACTGCTGCTACGTGAGATGACATAAAACACATCACTGCTGCTACGTGAGATGATGTAAGACACATCACTGCTGCTACGTCAGATGACATAAAACACATTACTGCTGCTACGTGAGATGACATAAAACACATTACTGCTGCTACGTGAGATGACATAAAACATATTACTGCTGCTACGTGAGACGACATAAAACACATTACTGCTGCTACGCAATTATGACCGTTAATTGCTGCTGTGTGAGATAGTGTAAGACACATTACTGCTGCTACGTGAGATGACATAAAACACATTACTGCTGCTACGTGAGATGACATAAAACACATCACTGCTGCTACGTGAGATGACATAAAACACATCACTGCTGCTACGTGAGACGACATAAGACAGTTACAGCTGCTACGTGAGATGACATAAAACACATTACTGCTGCTACGTGAGATGACATAAAACACATCACTGATACTACGTGAGATGACATAAAACACATCACTGCTGCTACGTGAGACGACATAAGACAGTTACAGCTGCTACGTGAGATGACATAAAACACATTACTGCTGCTACGTGAGATGACATAAAACACATCACTGATACTACGTTAGATGACATAAAACACATCACTGCTGCTACGTGAGACGACATAAGACAGTTACAGCTGCTACGTGAGATGACATAAAACACATTACAGCTGCTACGTGAGATGACATAAAACACATCACTGATACTACGTGAGATGACATAAAACACATCACTGCTGCTACGTGAGATGACATAAAACACATTACTGCTGCTACGTGAGATGACATAAATCACATTACTGCTGCTACGTGAGACGACATAAGACAGTTACAGCTGCTACGTGAGACGACATAAAACACATCACTGCTGCTACGTGAGATGACATAAAACACATCACTGCTGCTACGTGAGATGATGTAAGACACATCACTGCTGCTACGTCAGATGACATAAAACACATTACTGCTGCTACGTGAGATGACATAAAACACATCACTGCTGCTACGTGAGATGATGTAAGACACATCACTGCTGCTACGTGAGATGACATAAAACACATTACTGCTGCTACGTGAGATGACATAAAACACATCACTGCTGCTACGTGAGATGACATAAAACACATCACTGCTGCTACGTGAGATGACATAAAACACATCACTGCTGCTACGTGAGATGATGTAAGACACATCACTGCTGCTACGTCAGATGACATAAAACACATTACTGCTGCTACGTGAGATGACATAAAACACATCACTGCTGCTACGTGAGATGCTGTAAGACACATCACTGCTGCTACGTGAGATGATGTAAGACACATCACTGCTGCTACGTCAGATGACATAAAACACATTACTGCTGCTACGCAATTATGACCGTTAATTGCTGCTATGCGAGATAGTGTAAGACACGTTACTGTTGCTACGTGAGAAAGTATAAGACACGTTACTGATGCTAAGTGAGATAGTGTAAGACATGTTACCACTGCTATGTAAGATAGTGTAAGACATGTTACCACTGCTATGTAAGATAGTGTAAGACATGTTACCACTGCTATGTAAGATAGTGTAAAACGTGTTACTGCTTCTACGTGAGATGACATAAGACAGTTACTGCTGCTACGTGAGATGACATAAGACAGTTACAGCTGCTACGTGAGATGACATAAGACAGTTACTACTGCTACGTGAAATGACAAAAGACAGTTACTGCTGCTCACGCTCCTACTGCTTCGTAAGATAACATAAAACACGTTGCTAGTGCTATTTGAGAAGACACAAGACACGATACTGTCGTCAGAAACAACGTCATCAGCACAGAAGCAGAAACGTGAAGAACTCAGATCAGATAATATTGCTAGATAAGTCAGAATTAGCTAAACGAACAACAGAAAACGACTGAAACAGAACATAACCTGACATTAGATATTGATTTGAGGTAAACATAAACAAACCGAACTAGTGTCAACAGAACGTTGAATATAGCGACAAGATAATGAGCATCGGGGACGACAAGTCGTGACTGACAGGCTTACGAGTCACAGGGAGGCTGTAAACTGTTCCTTAGTTGCAAGTTGTAGCTGTAGTGATAGCCCAAGTTGTTTGCTATCGTTAGATTTCCGAAGTGTCTAGCAAACTGGGTTGATTACTAGTCATTTTGGGAATGACGTGCACAGCTATGTTGACATTAGTTATACAGCTGCAAGAAAGAACTCACAACAAATATCCGCAAAGTGCAACAATCACTCCTAAATAAGTTGTGTGCATAAACACTAGTCAAGATAATACTGCTTTCTTGACGTCACAATGCTTAACTGGAAGTCTGATGACAAGAATAATACAGACGCTAACTCAGCTGTTATGCTACTGACAAGGGCGATGCAGCATGTGAACAGATATGGAATTAAATGCGTAACTTTTATAAACCAGGGGGTTTCACATAAAAGCTGTAAAGTGTGATATAAATCACAATAACCATGCCATTGTATTGCAACCTGTCAATGTTGTTGTTAAGGATGTCAAGGGCGTTAATCACGTGACAACGTAGTGCAGACGAACACGGTGACGTCATAAGGACAGCTTAAAGATGGTCGTCCCACTTTTGACATGCACTAAAAAGAAGCAGCGTTCTGGTATCGATATTTTTTTAATCAGTGAAGGGGTGAAACTTATAAAATTCATTGGCGAATAAATGTCCAGTATGGTGCCTGCCACTCCAGCAAGTGTTTGAGTGGAGTAGGAAGTTTCAAAATGGCGTGACTTCTGTGAAGAGGTACAACGGGGTTTGCATGCGTGGTTACACACGCGACCGAGATAATTTTTTTTTCCTACAGGAATCCAAGCACATTATTGGGGCTAGAGGACTTGCATTGAACGCAGTGGTTGCTTCATCGAAAAATTATACATGTGTTCTTTACGTTTTCAGAATGTATTCACACCCCCCCCCCCCCCCCCCCCACGCCCCCCCCCCCCAAAAAAAAAAAAAAAAAACACATGTAACGTTTTCTTTTGAAACCTCCCTCGTATATATATAAATACTCGATATATATTAATATATTGGTGATTCATTCATTGTGAATAGAGAGGGAGAGACAAATAACGCCTCTAACCCTCCCTAGCTTTTCACCTCAGCGCGTACTTTTGTCTTCCCTAACCCATGGTTTGCCGGGCTCCCTGGAATAGGATTGCACGAGTTTCTTCGTAATCCCGTATACTCTCCTGAGTAACGTGAGTGCGCGAGAATCGGTAGCGGTTCTCTCCGCGTCAGTAACTTACGGGATATGTGAGCCGGTGGCTCAGAAAGCAATGGCAAATTACTGAGCGTAATCTTGCCAAGAAATCAACAATCAGCTATAAGATGCTGATGTTGACAGCGATGTCGTGTAGAGGATATGCGAGCAAACAAAAAAAAAACCATGGTTTGGGAACTGTGGTCGATTAGTGGATAGATTCCTAACTACCATCCTAGCTGTCATGGTTTCCAATTTGCACTGAGATGGGTGTTTAAAACTGACCTGGGTCACATATGGATATCAGGATGTCAGCCGGCGTGATATAGACCTTATCACCCACGGAGGGCCGATTGGTCTATACAAATAGAGTTTAGCACCACATACTTTATCCACTTAACGCATGTGAAAGGTCGCGTTATTTCCTTACGTGCTGTGGCTAATATAGTGCATCGTATTTGTAACATAGCTAGGGATTGAGAAAGTGTATAATACGTTATTACACACAGCAACAACAACAGCAACAGCAACAACAATAACAAAAACAACAACAACAACACAACAATCATTACTCACCTGTTGAACATGTTGTATGAAGGGCTCGACTCCCTCTCGATCCGGGGATGCATATAACCTTATTGAGGACAACGACTTGGTGGTGATAAATTTAGCCCTGCTATAACTGATACGGGACGTCTAGGACAGCTGGCCCTAACTCCAGAGAGCAAATGTCTGGACGCTCGTTAGCACAAACCACTCACTCACACGCAAATGTCACTGGCCAATGTCAGGGTCACAGAACGGCGAGGTTTCGATTTCCTCAAGTCTTTCTTCATCGGTTATATCCGCCAGACATTGTTTACAGACAAGAGTCGGGTATTTGCACCAGATCTTTCTCGGTGACACACGTCTAGTGACCACGTGACCGCAGAAATCAGTTTTGCACAGCTATTGTGATGTATTGTACACATGCACGTCATACAGTTACGTCACTAATGAATGTTATATGTCTCACTTATAACAAACAGTTCATTTGACCACTGTTAAATATGTAACTGGTCTTTACATGCAATCAAATGGCACATATGAACTATTTAGATTGCATGGATTAGCTTATCCTGCGCCAGAAAACGCTTTATAATACTTCAATAACTGACTCCGGGTAAAACCAAACTAAATTCACGGGAAGCAGCCAAATCTATTTCATACACTCCAAAGCGGTAACATAGAGACGCATTCTCGTGCAAACAAGAGGGAAAATTGGCACAGACTTCAATGTTGACTCCCAACACACGAGTGAGAGGGAAAAGGGTTTTTCTTGCAGCTATGACTGGCACCTTGTCGTCTTGCCTGTAAAATGGAGTTATACCTCTCCATAGCACAAAACCTGAGCTGAAATGTAGATGTGTTGCCCACGAAGCATGATCCCTCTCTCGGCCTGCCTAGTTTACTCCAAATGATCAGCAATGTTCTAACTGTCCTCCTCTCGGAGCTTCGATCCCAGACCAGCTGCCGACTAAGGCTTAGAGCCGTGACACATAATCTTTAGGCTCCATTTTCTCGAACTTGGATACGGATTTTAATTTTTAAATTATGCCCCTCCGCCTGAAGCCCTTTGGTAAGCGCCGCTCAATATTTGGCGCTAATAGAAAGCACGAAGCGCCGTTTACTCTCATACGGTAGCTCAGTCATATCTAAGACGTGACTCTACTTACAGCTATGCAAGCTTCGTTAGCTTGTTAACACACAAACAGCCTGTATGGGTTGGGCATGATAGCAAAGTCCTGCAAAGGACAAGCTATTTTAACTGGCTCAAAAGACAGTTGTGTTTATAGACAGAAAGTTTATTCTACAAACAAGCTCATGTCCTAACAATCCTTGCTCCCCCAGGAAATAATTACAGGCAATCATAGTATGCTATACTCGAGAACGCAACTAGTCATCCAGTGATACATGCACTGTAGCATCCCTATAAACGATAAGGCAGATGAGCTTGGAAAGTCCTGATGTAGCCTTAATCCGACACATGCACCTGAAAGCTTGAATAGGGTACATGCCCCGCCCCCAACACTCTCCCTCCCCCTCCCCAAAGCTAAGAAAAATGAACTGAAGACAAAAGATGACGATGCCAAACCATAGCGTGATAACGAACGAACGAACGAACGAACGGACTTTATTTTTAAAGGGTAACAAATTGGGCACGCAGGCCCGTCTTACATTCGGCCCTTGCAATCACTTATCCTTCGTTCATCAATAGTGCATAAAATATTCACATAGGAAAAAACATTGTCAAAACAATATTGTAAATATAATCAATGCATATTGCCATGTTATGAGACACATCCCCCACCCACCCACCCATCCTCCATCCACCCACACATCCCCCCACACACACATCCCACACACCCAGACACACATACATACCCCCACATCCCACCCATCCCCCACATCCCACACCCTCACACACACACCCCCACCTACACACATCTCCCAACCCACACAC